>CM063503.1:54677516-54810016 GCA_032207245.1 Pardosa pseudoannulata
AGAGATATATCTGTTAGTGCAAACGAAATGCTTCGAATTAGAGATCATGAATAGCTATCAGCGTCTTTGTGCCTCAGGGGTAGGGGTGCATCCCTCAATAAATGAGAGTCAATGAGGGTTGCAGTTGTAAACAATCGACCTGATCCTCCTACCACAAAACTCCATGGAGGAAAGCACTGACAAAATGTACATTTCATCCATTTTCGGAGCGTTTTTGGAGGTCGAAAATTGTACGTTTTGAGACGTCATCGGTTTGGTGGAATTGTACGTGCGAACCGCTTAGAGGGTTAATAAAACCACTTGTTTTGATTTCTTACTTAAAATTTTAAGCAAGTTTCCGCCGGTTTAATTTTTAACTTACTTAGGACTTCAAAATGCTCAAAAAAATTTTTTTTCCTAGTTTTTTTCCTAGGCATTGTTTTTTGAAGTATTTCTAACAAAACTGTTTAACTCTTTATAAAAGTTAACAATTTAATCAAGCTAAAACTTGTGTACCGTGGAAGCATAAGAAAAAGTTTAGCAATGTTATAAACACGTAAATAATTGATTTTTATTAATTGTATTTATCATTGGGGAAATTTAATGCCCAATTACATTCATAAATAACATTCAGACATACAGGAAACAAATTAAGTTAATTTGTTAATACACAATGTGTTGGGAAAATTTAATATATGTTGTCAAGTGACTCAAACCTTCAGTTTTATTTTAATTGAAAGTTCTTTTGTTCCAGATTTTATAACCTTATTAGAGTGCATGGTTAGTCCGTAGCCGGTCATTTTCTATGTAACCTTAGATCGTTGGCCTGATTTTCATTAGAAAACCAGTTAAAAATCGATAAAAATTTATTTTATGTCATTTACAAATAAAAAATTCATTTGAAAAATATACAAAATTTAAATATTTATATATTTCTCCTCCCCCCTCCTTGTGAGAGCTTTTAGTAAAAGTTTACACTCCTCCTAACGAAACAAACGTAATGCAAAAAATTTCATCTCTGTGAGATAAAAATTGATGAAGATACGGAATTTGGGCGTCTTGAATATTTTCAAAATTTTTTCATTGAGGGATTGGTTAAAATATTATATTATTGAAACAGGTTGAAAGTTATAATTTTACAAGAAAATGGGTAACTATTACAAGGGGGGAATAAAGTGGAAATTTTCGATAGACTGAAAGTAATCACATCTCCCCCACCACTTCACCAGTCGGAACACACGGAAAGTTTGGAATTCAAAATCCTAAACTAAGCAAAACAGATTCTTATAAGCTGGAAAGATGTTGTTTATTACTACAAATCCCCATATGGGTCCCAAAAATACCAAAAATTGCTTCGGGTATTGTCTAAGTTTTTAGAAAACGTTGAGTGACATTTTGTGTTGTCTATCCTCCTCAGCAGGATCGTAGCGAGAAGGGAGAGCTTAAACCTCCTCTCCCTCCAAATATTTTAGCTTATTTTATTGATTTTTTGCATTGAAATTCAAGTACATTTACCAAAAGAATTCTTTAAAAATTGTATGCTTAATAAAAATTTCAATTTTAAATTTCTACCAACTTTTATATAATTTTTTTCAAAATTGTCTTATGTTGATTATTACTACAAATCCCCATTTGGTTCCGAAAAATACCAAAAATTGCTTCGGGTATTGTCTAAGTTTTTAGAAACCGTCGAGTGACATTTTGTGTTGTCTATCCTCCTCAGCAGGATCGTAGCCAGAGGGAGATCTTAAACCTTCTCTCCCCCCAAAAATATTAGCTTATTTTATTGAATTTTTACATTGAAATTAAAGTACATTTTCGAAAAGAATTTTTTAAAAATTGTAAGTTTAATAAAAATTTAATTTTTAAATAAAAATTTCAATTTTAAATTTCTACCTACTTATATTGTCTAAATTCTTAGAAACCGTCGAGTGACATTTTGTGTTGTCTATCCTCCTCAACAGGATCGTAGCCAGAGGGAGAGCTTAAACCTTCTCTCCCCCCCAAAAAAATATTAGCTTATTTTATTGAATTTTTACATTGAAATTAAAGTACATTTTCCAAACGAATTTTTTAAAAACTGTAGTTTAATAAATATTTAATTTTTAAATAAAAATTTAAATTTTAAATTTCTACCTACTTTTATATAATTTTTTTCAAAATTGTCTTATGTTGATTATTACTACAAATCCCCATTTGGTTCCGAAAAATACCAAAAATTGCTTCGGGTATTGTCTAAATTTTTAGAAACCTTCGAGTGACATTTTGTGTTGTCTATCGTCCTCAGTAGGATCGTAGCCAGAGGGAGAGCTTAAACCTTCTCCCCCCCAAATAATTAGCTTATTTTATTGAATTTTTACATTGAAATTAAAGTACATTTTCCAAAAGAATTTTTTAAAAACTGTAAGTTTAATAAAAATTTAATTTTTAAATAAAAATTTCAATTTTAAATTTCTACCTACTTTTATATATATTTTTTTCAAAATTGTCTTTATTGTATTAATTGTGATTATTACTACAAATTCCCATTTGGTTCCCAAAATACCAAAAATTTCTTTGAGAGTTGTCTAAATTCTTAGAAACCGTCGAGCGACATTTTGTGTTGTCTATCTTCCTCAGCAGGAATGTAGCCAGAGGGGAGAGCTTGAACCTTTTCTCCCCATAAATATTTTAGCTTACTTTATTGAAATTTTACATTGAAATTCAAATACATTTTTTAAAAGAATTTTTTAAAAACTGTATGCTTAATAAAAATTTAATTTTTAAACAAAAATTTCAATTTTAAATTTCTACCTAATTTTATATTATTTTTTCAACTTTATCTTATACATTGACTGAAATATATTGCACAAAATTGTGCTTGGATTTTTAGATATATTACTAAACGTTTAACAATTTTTCAAAATGAATTATTAATATTAAATTTTATTTCAGTTTTTACTAAATAATAAATATTTAGTTAAAAATAAATAGTGAGATATCAGGGGGAAGGAGCAGTTTGGGATCTCCCAGTTTCCCTGTTTCTTATTTTAGGAACTTGAATTCCAAACTTTTCGCGTGCCGCCTCCAGGAACAATGTTGTTACTTTCAGCATATCGATCATGTAAAATTTATTACGTTTACATCCATCTTTTATGGCCGTTGTTCCCCCTCCTCTTTTCTTTAAGTTTTTTCTTTATTAAAGTAGCAACCTGATATTTTAATTCTTTAAAACCTAACTTTTGACACTAGGTTTTGTGACATGTTTGAGAGGGGAAGATTGTATACTTTTGTGTAATTTAAATATTCAATTTGAAATATACTAATCAGGCAATTTTTTAAATTTTCTATTATGAAACACGCCAAAAAATTTTTTTTTTTGTAATCAGCATTCAGCAAACATGCCCAAGGAAATACTTGTATAACATTCAGCAAATATGCCTAAGAAAAAACCTGCATAAATCAACTTGATAATTATAATTCTTTGCAACTTCATCATTGATACAAGGGTGTCTCTGGTTCATCAGATCCAAATATTTTTCAAATCTGTCATACAGTGTATGATTACGTTAACTTCACTTCTTGGATTTTATACTTCAATGTATGAACAATTTTTTTTTTTTTTGAAAGACCGGAGGAGATGTAACAATAAGTTACATTCGGTCACAACGTGTGTCTTCGAAGGTGACATGCCGGGGCAGGACCGGTTTGAATGCAGAGCGACTTCGGACTTCTCCCAGCCAATAGAGGTGTCCGTGAGTTTTGGGGAATTTTGACCCTCTCCCGCCGCCGTTCTGGAGTGGACTCTTTGTCTCCGCGAGGGTCGGAATTTTTTTGGACGGACAAGGTGGTTTCCAGAAGAAGGAAGGTGTACGGCTCGCATCCGTGGCGTGTAGATGAACCTCTTTGGAAGATAGAGCCATTTTTTTTTCAGGATTGACGCCGACTCGAGAGCAGTCTTCAATCAACAAAATGATAAGTTGATTCATTTGTATTCCTTAGGCATTTATACAATTATAAATAATTTAATCAAGAACTATTATTCATGTGTTTCTTGAGTTTTATTTTCTTACTCAAACACTAGGCCAATGTAACATCATTATTTTTTACAACGATCTACCAATTAATTAGATAAAATTCTGAAAAAAAAACTTTTAAGCTGAATATCTCTGTCAATTTTTATCACACAAGGGGGAATATATAAAAATTTGATTTTTAATTTTACGAAATTGAATTCTTTAATTTATAAATGACATAAAATAAACTTTTATCTATACGATCTCTGCCAATTTTTTACGACACATATACGAAATTTTCTGCGGCATGTTAGTTAAGATGAGTGTATACTTTTACTAAATATATTTAAAAGGAAAGGGAAAATATATAAAAATTAGGTTTCTTTAATTTTACGAAATTGAATTCTTTAATTTATAAATGACATAAAATAAATTTTTATCTATTCGATCTCTGTCAATTTTTATCACAAATATACGAAATTTTCTGCGGCATGTTAGTTAAGATGAGTGTATACTTTTACTAAATATATTTAAAAGGAAAGGGAAAATATATAAAAATTAGGTTTCTTTAATTTTACGAAATTGAATTCTTTAATTTATAAATGACATAAAATAAATTTTTATCTATTCGACTTTTTTTAATTTTTCTCTGTCCATTTTTATACCAATTTTACAAAAAATAATTAAAGAATTGACTATACCTGTATTTTATATAATTTTTTTAATTTTCATTATGTCATTTTAATTCTTTAATTTATAAATTAGATAAAAAAATAAATTTTTATCTATATCTCTGTCAGTTTTTACCACACATATGGGACATTTTCTGAGGCATGTTAGTTAGGATGAGTATATACTTTTACTAAATATATTTAAAAAGGAAAGGGGGAATATATAAAAACTTGATTTATAATTTTACGAAATTGAATTCTCTAATTTATAAATGACATAAAATAAATTTTTATCTATTCAATCTCTGTCAATTTTTACCACACATATACGAAACTTTGTGTGGCATGTTTGGGAGGATGAGTATATACTCTTACTAAATATATTTAAAAGGGAACGGGGAATATATAAAAATTTGATTTTTAACTTTACGAAATTGAATTCTTTAATTTATAAATGACATAAAATAAATTTTTATCTATTCGATCTCTGTCAGTTTTTACCACACATATACGAAACTTTGTGCGGCATGTTTGGGAGGATGAGTATATACTTTTACTAAATATATTTAAAAGGGAAGGGGGAATATATAAAAATTTGATTTTTAACTTTACGAAATTGAATTCTTTAATCTATAAATGATATAAAATAAATTTTTATCTATTCAATCTCTGTCAATTTTTACCACACATATACGAAACTTTGTGACGCTAGTTAGGGAGGATGAATATATACTTTTACTAAATATATTTAAAAGGGAAGGGGGAATATATAAAAATTTGATTTTTAACTTTACGAAATTGAATTCTTTAATTTATAAATGACATAAAATAAATTTTTATCTATTCGATCTCTGTCAGTTTTTACCACACATATACGAAACTTTGTGCGGCATGTTTGGGAGGATGAGTATATACTTTTACTAAATATATTTAAAAGGGAAGGGGGAATATATAAAAATTTGATTTTTAACTTTACGAAATTGAATTCTTTAATTTATAAATGACATAAAATAAATTTTTATCTATTCAATCTCTGTCAATTTTTACCACACATATACGAAACTTTGTGACGCTAGTTAGGGAGGATGAATATATACTTTTACTAAATATATTTAAAAGGGAAGGGGGAATATATAAAAATTTGATTTTTAACTTTACGAAATTGAATTCTTTAATTTATAATGACATAAAATAAATTTTTATCTATTCGATCTCTGTCAATTTTTACCACACAGATACAAAACTTTGTGCGGCATGATAGGGAGGATGAATATATACTTTTACTAAATATATTTAAAAGGGAACGAGGAATATATAAAAATTTGATTTTTAACTTTACAAAATTGAATTCTTTAATTTATAAATGACATAAAATAAATTTTTATCTATTCGATCTCTGTCAATTTTTACCACACAGATACAAAACTTTGTGCGGCATGATAGGGAGGATGAATATATACTTTTACTAAATATATTTAAAAGGGAAGGGGGAATATATAAAAATTTGATTTTTAACTTTACGAAATTGAATTCTTTAATCTATAAATGATATAAAATAATTTTTTATCTATTCAATCTCTGTCAATTTTTACCACACATATACGAAACTTTGTGACGCTAGTTAGGGAGGATGAATATATACTTTTGCTAAATATATTTAAAAGGGAAGGGGGAATATATAAAAATTTCATTTTTAACGTTACGAAATTGGATTCTTTAATTTATAAATGACATAAAATAAATTGTTAACTATTCGAACTATTTCATAAGTGAAAGAAATTTAGAAGTATTGTCTACCACCGGTAGTTACAGAGAAAAAGTCCGATTAAAGAGTTGAATATGCACCTGTATTTTATATAATCCCATTTTACATTTTCATTAAAAATCCATTTAAAAATTCAATAGTTAAAAAATATAACTCAAGGCCCCCTATTCATTTAAAAATAGCAAAATGAATTATAATTTCTCGATATTTTATTTTTATATCAATTTATAGATAAATATATTTACAATGCTGCAGAAAAAAGCTTTGAAAACACGTTATCACAATATATAACCAGCATGTTGAAATTTTAACTATGCTAATATAACGGCAAATCAATAGACGTGTGATTTATTTGAAACTGAAGTAGAGTATTTGAATCTTTTGCGATGGTATTTAAAATGCAACGTAATTTATAATGGATAATTCAAAATCGATATCAATATCCTGCTTACGAAATATTGATGAAACTTCAACTTCTAAATCATTATTTATACATTACTTAAAAATTTTTATAGTAATAATCCTTTCGCTGTAGCCTTATTCAACAAGATCAAAAATTAAAGATCCATTTGTTTGTAAGTCGTTAGTGCTACAGTCATCTAACTTAACTGCAATTTCTAGAAAGGCTAGTGGATAGTCTGATGAGATGTTATCTTATATATTCAGTTGAGAAAATACATATTGAATGGTGAATACACATGAAAAATACACATTGGTGAAAGATTTAAGACTTTAACACTAGATTTACGGATGTAGATACTATACCTATTTTTACTGAAGTGAATCAATTTGACTCATACAAGAAAATTGAAGTTTTTGCAAAGAAAATAGTTCCAAATTAATTTAAATAAAATGTTTATTATCAAAAAATCCATGAAAAACATTTTTTGCATATAAAATCTGTTTTTGAAACACATTTTCTTGAAACATTTCTATTACATCTAGCACAATGCTATCTACATCTGTATCTTTTGCATGATTGTTGAACTTGACAATTCTTCCGTGCGTCAATAGCATGAATTTCTGTATTGGAATGGAAGTGTTCTCGACTTTTTCTCTATATTTACTTTTTAGCTCTTCAACCAATTGAAAAATAAAATCTTTTCGTGAAATATTTACTTGAGTCGAACAATAAATTTCATGTTATGCGATTAACTGGTAAACCGTTCTATGAGTCAAATAGGCTCACAACCAGGAAAATAGGTATACCACATTTGATTATGCGAAATGAAGGGGTCTGCGGGGAAGAGGAATGAAAGTTTACATATATTTTATTACTAATTAAAAACCAACATATGTTTTTGAAAAGTTATATTAAAGTTTATATATATATATATATATATATATATATATATATATATATATATATATATATATATATATATATATATAGTGATCAAATTTTTAATGAGTCAAATTTTCCGTAAATCGGTCCGTAAATCTAGTGTTAATTTGGAAATAATAATCTTTAAAATACACATAATATAAAATTAAAAATAAAGTTTTATATTAAATCTTTTGATATTTAATATAATTCGTATACGGATACTTTAAGCTAAATCTGCATTTTGCTTATGTATTGAACCCAGGTATAATATAATGTTACGTTGTTAATAAAATCTACATAAAATCTGATATTATTTTGCAAAAATTTCAGTTGCTCCAACTTATCTGTAATACAATAAAATAACGAAAGTTTTATTATATAGCCTTTATGAAAATAACATGAGAAATATACAAACTATTATACGTTTTATTCATACTTCTTTTAAAGAAACTTTACCTTATAGCCAGATTTTATTTCCCCCAAACAAAGAAGTTAAAATATATTTAAAAGAATATAACATATGCTTAATTCACTGAAACATGTTTTAATAGATAATAAAACAATCCTTAATTCTAAGATATTTTTCTATGTTTACTATAAAAGCTGTAATGATAAAAATTTAATTTTACTTATAAAAAAGCAATGCAGTTCTTAACTCCGTTAAACATTAAATATTTGCTTACCAGGGACGCATTCTACAATCATACATATCCGGCCCTTCGGGTACTTTCCATTTGACAGCTGAAATGAACATAAGAAAGAAAAATGTAAAATAAGAAAAAGCAGCGAGAAAAAATAATTTCGACAAAGAATGTTGCTTATTATATTTATTTTAAGAGCTAGTTCATTATTTTAATTCCTGAAAGGTGGAAAAAATAATCAGGATTATTTTATTAAAACTTCTGTTTAAAGAAACCCAGTTACGCAAGCCCATAACCACGTTTATTTCGGAGTTTAAACTTCATGAATTAAAGAACACTTTTAAAATACTTACCAGGAAAGAGCCGAAGAAATCCGGTAGCGCTGCCAAAAAATTGCCATATAAGGGATGGGTCGAAATTTAGATTATTTTGGAATGTTGGATTTAAGTCTTGAGACCATTTTATTGCATTTAAAACATCTGGAGCTGCAAATAAACATAACATTTTTAGAAGGAAGGAAATCACAAAGACATGAAATGTTATTGGTAAATAGAAGTAACATATAGAATTGTTAAAAAGGACACTACTTACACAAAATACTTTTAAAATTTATCACTGATATGAACAAGGAAATATGAATCAAATTCAAAATTCAATGTTTGCTCTCTTTTCTTAATGACTTCTTAGTAATTATTTGGTGAGAAAAATGCATCTTTAATAAAATTCCATGTTAAATATTAGCTGTAGTTTTCAATCAAGCATCAGAAAAGATTGAAATAATCTTAGACATAAATAAAACATTCTTTTTTCTTTTTTATTGAGCTGAACACGATGTTAGTCCCTGGGGACTGACAGTTGACTTTCCGATTTGGTGGCTTTGATGGTATTATCCTTTCGGCCCACGCAGCATCGAACTAGCACGTGGCATCTAGCACTCAAGAGGTTTTTTGGGATAGAGAGTATGAATTAAAGATTTCTTTGTTTCACCTTTTCGACCTGAAGAGACGATTAGTTACAAAAAGTCACGATGTGTAAAAATTCATTTGATCTGAGAGAATTTATTACTGACAGCGACTATTTTTCAAATAGATTTATTATCAAGAATATCCCAAAGGTTGAGAAGACAAGTAGATAGTGAATCATCGAATGAGTTATATATACTATGCAAACGTCAACGTATATTACAATTGCCATTGTGCAATAGTGAATGCTTATCTGATAGTTTACAGAGAAACATTAAAACCAGTAAATCAGGTTAATGATTTGATCCACGAAACAATCAAAGAAATGTCTACTGACAGAATCCAGGTTCTATCTTCGTTGACCCAATAGAGCATGTTTCGGATATAAGCAGACGAGTTGCTGGCTTTCAACCGCTCGGACAAATTTTCCAAGAACTGGAAAGAGCTCTTGCGGTAGATTGGGATAGAATACCTCAACACTTCATTAATAGCCTCATTGATTCCATGTCCCATAGGTGTTTAACGTTGCTGGCTATTCGGGAAAACCATACCCTCTACTAATATCTATACGATATTTAACCCCACCCCCACCTTTTTCTGTCTTACTTATATTTACTACTTTTCCATTGTAGATTTCGATTTTTTCCATTGTACACAAATTTTCAATAATAATGCTTTTCTTTCAGCAAAGCATTGTTCTTTTTGCCTCACATAGCCATCACCACGTCTGTCGGTTTTTTTTATCAATCGTCTAAATAATCCCTAGCTGCAACATCCACTCTCAACCTCAATATCCTTTAATTATTTTGAGCATTGTAGTTTAGCATATTACTTATGAGTCAGTTTGACTACTTTTTTGATGTTTTATTTCACTCACTAAATGTAATACATATTGCCAAATTTGAATAAGTCCAAATATGACTGACAAAAAATAAAATAATAGGCAGTAATCCATAATATTTAAACTTCCTGGGCTTTTTCTGTTACAATTTTTGCTTTTTGAATAATTTAACCCTTTATAAAGCCATATATTCCTAATGAGAGAACTTATATAATTGAGATGATTTAAAAAGTAAATAATTTAGATCAATTCTTATTTCTTTTATGTTGTACTATATTATATTTATAAAATATATTTTGCAAATAATACAAATTTAAAAAAGAATTTAACTTTAATGAATAAAAATGAATCAAACGAACGAAAGATTATGTGCAGAAGAAATCACCTTCCAAATGCTATCGTCTATCCTTCATACAAAGTTAAGCTAATAAGGTCAAAACGTTTATTATTTTTTGTTATTTTTGAAGCTATTAATTAATAGTAGATCTAATGAGAGGTGATGAAATAGTTTACCTGTTCTCACAGGCAATTAAAAATAGAGAAAATTTTGTTAAATATATTAACCTTTCCTAAGGCTGCAGTAAATAATTTTTGAGATTATAAATATATGTATATGCTATAAAAATAACAAACATTTTTGATCAACGAAGAAGGAAAATATCAAATAAAGAAACCAAATGATTAATTGATAATGACTTACACTCAAGAGTTATCATTAAACTAAATCTTTTTAAAACTAATTGAGGGTTTAACGAATGTATATTTTAGAACAAGTAAATATATATCTTTGATATCCTTTTAAAATGCCTAGAAAAAAATATTTACAATGGCAAAAATTTATCATGGTGATAACATACCTATGAAAATGTAATAATAATATAGGTGAATGTGAAACTTTCACAATAATACATGCTGTTTATCCAACAGAAATGGTTTCAAAGCGCCAGTTTTTTTACCCTCTGAAATTCTGACGCCATTTCTTGTGTTCTATTTTACACATTATAAATGTAAATAAATAAACCGAATAAGCAGAATCGATTAAACAATTAACACATTTTAACTAAATCTAAAATTTATCCTATTCTACGAATATCAAGAATTGCTATAGAGAATTAAATATTGAGAAAGGAAATATTAAATGTTGTATTATCTCACATTACTTAAATTCATTTTTATGATGCAATCTAAAACTTGTTGATATCAGTCTCAATTTTCTATTTATAACAATATAACTCTATCTGGCTTATATCCATCAAAACTGTAAGCATTTCTTGACTATCAGGATGAAAAAGAAGTGGGCAGAAAGAATTTCTTTTATATCTTGATGCAGAAACTCTCTCACCGCATAAGACACAAACAAAACTAAGATAGTTTACGAGAAGAGTTTGAGAAAATTCTTTTCTTAAATAGTTTGATGTAATCGCTTAAAAAAATCCTTTATTTCACGGATGGTTGAACTTTACCTCCAAAATAATTAGTTTCAAAAATGCTTTATACGAAATTGAGGTTTTTAACTCTTTTTATTGTTTGTTTTTTTAAGCATAGAAGTAATACTCTTTAGTCAATCATATTTAAAGAGGTCTAAAAAAGTATCGAAAAGGAAGATGAATCGTAAATTCAGAGTAAAAATGATTTTGGAAGATCCTTTACCTAACACCCGAAAGGGATTAAATATATCTATTTTTTTCTATTATATTATTAAATTTTATTATCAGTTATTATTTTTTTCTTTTTCATTACATTTTAGCAATGTTTAAATTGTAATATAGATTCTGAAGCATTATACCAGAGTTCAAAAAGTAAGGTTACAAGGTCAATATTCCTGGAGATTTGTGTGTTATAGAGAAATGTGTGAGTAATTTCATAGATGCCGGGCAAGCTGGTCTAATACAAGTCGGTATTTGTGCAATGTTGAACACTTGCCACCAAGAGTCTTGGTTTTAAAATTTACACAAATGGCAACTCGTTTAGAAAAGCGGATCTTGCGCAGAAATCTGACTAGTTATTCGATTTTTGTGGGCGAAACATATAAAAATGAGGAGAAAAAGCCCAGAACTTCTCACCGAGAGTATAATCTCCCATCAAGGGAACACTCAACCTCAAATAACCCAAAATACCGCCACGCTGTCCAATCAGTCTTATTGGGACTTCACTGACCAACCTGCTAGACTCCAGATCTCGCAATATTCCTAGCAAGTTTCATCTTTTTTCTTTTCCGAAGGAGCTATTAGAAGACTAGCGATTAGTTTCAGATAAGGAGGTGAAACAGTTCTCGACAACGTGGCTGAACATGCAAAGACAGATATTTTTTTTATCCACGTTGGAATGTTTAAATTCATCCCAAGAAGTTACAAGTAGATAATTCGATATGGAGACTATGCCGAAAAATAACTTCATGTGTATACTATCACTTGACACTATTTGTTATATGAAATAAACATATACAGCCAAATTTACACGTTTCATTGCTTTTCGATTCCCCTGATGTTAATACCAACATAAAAGAATAGAATAGACTCATTTTAATCACTTTTTATTATACCCGTTACAATAAATTACAGCTTGTGTAACATTTTACAGGTATTTATTAATAACCTTTCACAATGGCGGGATTTTTAAAATGTGCTTGAGGACACATTACCACTAACTAAATAATGTTTACATGACTTTTAAGCAAAATTAAATGATTCCATCTATCTTAAAAGAATACTACAAGGTTTATTTTAAAATATACGTCTAAACTGCACTAACACTACATTACTCTTTATACACATTTTCATAAGAACTAAATTTATTTGAATTATTTCAAATATTATTTCAAAGATGCAGAATTTACTGCTTTTGAAAGTCCAATATCATGGGAGATACGTATTCTTTCTGAATAAAGTATAGTAAACACATGTTTTGATTGTTTTGAAATCGAAAACATAATATCCCTACACTATTTTCTTAGCAATGCGATCGACATCTCACAGTCAAAGTATTTTTTACAATGAGTGTAGTAGGCACTTATTTTGATTGTTTAGCGAGAAAAAAAACACGGTGTCTGCACTGTCTACAATGTAATGTATCACTTTGAGTCGAAGTAATTTTTTACGGTACAATTTCGTAAATTGTGTCACTCAATGAAAATCTTGTGCCATTCTCGTGCCTTTTTATTTAACATTTAAAAAGAAACAAAAATGATATATTTCACGAGTTTAATATACGTAGTTTCTCACCAATTTGAGAAACAATGATCATTGATTCATTCAATGATTTAACAACGATTTGTAAAAATGATATATTTCACGTGTTTTATATAAGTAGTTTCTCACCAATTTAGTATTTAAAATATGTTAATTTATCATTAATTATTTATAACACATAAGGGCATATAGTGGAATATTTTGTTATATACATAATAAAAGTTAGAGTTACCTATTACTACCAAAATTTTATGAAACCTAGTGAATCTATTAAAAAATAAAATATTACTGAAGATTGGATTAAAGAACTCCAATCGAATGATTGTTAATTCTATATCTCTTTCATAAGTTAAAAATTCTCGTCAGTAAACTGAACTTCCAGAATACGTGATTAAAATACTTTAAAAAGGAATACCGAGTTCTTTAGTTTTACCACATACTCCTCTACTTTTGATAGATTAATAATTTTCTAAAACAGCCTATTTCAGATGTATATCTGTGCAGTTTTACATATAACATTTAAAAGAAATTGTATATGGTAATAATCCTACTGTTTGAAAGTCATTTTCAATTTATATACATGTAATATATCAAAATTATTTAACTTTAATATTTCCTTAAAAACCTCCTCTCTCCCATTCTAATTCCTTAAAATCTTTTTCCCATCCTCTAAATGTCTTAATCAAAGGATTGTCTTCTACTTAATTCCCAAAGCTTTCTATCCTATAGATGTAAATTTTCTGTCTATTCAACACGTTTTCCATCTGTCGCCAGCAAATGGTTCCGCTTTTCTTTTCAAATCTTAACACTTAACTCGATGAGTAAGTTTCTTCTACCTTGGGAAAATTCTTTCTCTCTTCGCTCTTGGGTACACCTCTGTTCGAGTAGAGTGATTTTTACGTCTTTCTCTTGTCTGTCGTTGACTAGTAAAAATGTCCGTTTTAGCAGATCTAAAATAAAGTTTTGATTAGACTTCTGCCGGTCTCTTTCAATGGCCTGACTGCATCGTGATTACTGTTAGCTGATTAGGCTTCTCCTTGCCCAGTAATCCGGGCAAGTAAAAAAAATAGGGGATATAATGTCCAACAGTTTTATAATTATTGGATTATATACATGATATACTAAGTCAGAAAAAGTAATTAATAATAATTTCATAAAATTTGTTATTTCCTTCCAAGAATTGTTTCCATTTGAAAAATTCCGTTTCACTGTCAGAAGTAATTGGAATTATTATCGTCGTAAATGTTGGATAAAAATATTACAGTAAAATTGGCACATATCACATATTTTTGCTAATATTGCAACAAAATACAAAAATACTTACATTTGTCATATACATTTGTAGGGACATGAACAACGCTGTGTTGCGTATTGACCGCAGTGCCATCGTAACTTTTATGGGGGTTGAATTCCATATATTTACATTCATTTTCACCTGATTTGTCATATCTTGGATCACAAAGCTTTTTCGCATTATAATAGTCCAGCTATAACAGAAAAGATAATTTTAAGTTATTCAAACTTTTACAATGGAACGTTACAAATTGTCTGTAATCACATTTACATAGCACGAAAATATATTTAAGTGTGGATAGAATCTATCGACTCATTGTCAGTCAAACATATTCAGTTCAAATTTTCAGTTCAAGAATTTTTTTGAGAATTATTAGAAAAATTCTCATTGTTTGTAGAATAATTTTCCGTTCAAGTCTTTACTTAGGACTAACATTAAAAATGTTTTACCATCTCGTTTACACTTGAAATGTTATTTAAACATATCAATTGTAATTATATATATTATTTAATAAATAATTTAATAATTTGTTTAATAAAATGTTTAAATAACATTTCAAGTGATTTTAAAAAATATCACTTGAAATGTTATTTAAACATATCAAGTAATATTTTTTAAAAATAAAATGCTTTCACGAAATCAATAAGAAAAAATTTACTTACCTCTAAGATAAGTTTCGACGATGAAGAATTTTTTTAACTTTATGATGAATGGAAAAACAACTATTATAATGAAAATTTCTCGGCTTAAAATATCCCCTTAAATACAACGCATTAACTATCCTCTTGAGACCGATGACATGTATCATAGCAAACTAAGATAAGTTTAGAGTGGTGAATATTTTTTTTGGTCATTTTTTATTTACAAACTTTAGAAAGACAGTTGAATTATTATTAATACTTACTTTCAACTTTTAAAACAAAATATTCAAATTTTATGAGTATTTGAAATTATCTTGGTATATATCTCAGTGTCATATATCTTAGAAACTTATTGATTGCTTATCTTGTAAAGTATAAAATAAAAGTTAAAATTGTTATATTCTGAATAGCAAAAATTTTTCATTCTAAAATCAAAAGATCTATAGATATTTTAGCTACTATTGTTTACTTTTTCGTATACATAAAAAGGGAAAGTTCTCAATCGTTCTATCATGATATAGATCATTTTTAACCGGGGGAGAGAGTGGGTGGAGTGAAAAAGTGAGAGAGAGAGAGCTATTAAGATAACTCAGGTACGTTTTAAGTTACAGAAAACCAAATGTTGAATACGTGCAGTACAGCAAAGTTATAGTTTTCTTTTAATTTTCGGGCTAGTTAGATATTTTAACTATTACTGTTTATTTTCTCATACGCAAAACGAAAAAGTTTAAGAATAGTCCTATCACGATATGTACCATTTTTTAATCGCCTTTACATCACTTCACTTGTGTCTCAGCTAGAATTTTAAATCAATTTTTAACTAACTTCCTCACTAGCTAGAGATCTGAAATTTTGTACTTAGATTTAGTTACGTTGACAATACAATATCCAATCATAATAAAAAAAAAATATGACATTGAAAAAAAAATCAATTTGATAGATGCAAAAAAGCAGTTCAGCATGCTTGGAATCCCAGGTTCAAAGATTTTAAACTAGTATCGCCATCTAGTGGCATAATTAAAACTAATTTCTTTCCTTTCTAGTGGATTTTTTAAAAATACTATTTATATTTTCTTTTTTAACTGTAAGAATGAAAGTGTGTGTGTGTGTGTGATAGAGATAGAGAGAAAGAGAGAGCAGTTAAAAGCTGTAATTATTTTTTGCAATCCGTCTTTTTTCAGATTGAAAATGTTTGTATTGCTTGTTTTTCTTTGATATAAAATAAATTTTTAAAATTTGTTTTGAAGACATAACATTTTTAACAGAGTTCGATGAAAAGATTAAAAATATAATAGTGCTCTATAGTTAAGAAAATAATTCACATATTATACATTTTAAAACATACTGATTTTAATTAAATTTTTTTCAATATGCTATAAGGAAGATATTTAACACTCGAGTAGTAGTTAGAAATGCAAATAGTGTTTGAATTATTCACTAACTATAACATTATCTGCGATATACGGGGAAAATAATTATATTCATTTCAGGGTATGAGTGGTCCAACTCCTAACAGCATGCAGGTTCCAATGTATATAAGGTGGACGTTCATATGACATCATGGATGTTTTTTTTCCATGCAGCAGGCGAGACATCATGGATGTTGAGAGGTTGTAAAATGATACCATTGTATTGTTTAGGTCAATGAATTTTAATAAAATGAAATATAAAAGATTATTTATAAAATTTTAATTTTTATCAAAATCTCAGTTGCTTTTCTTTATCGACCTAACAACAAGCAGGTTCCAATGTATATACGGTAGACGTTCATATGACATCCTGGATGTGAAGAGGTTATACAATGAAACCATTTATTGTTAAGATCGATGAATTTTAATCATAAAATGAATGTATTTTAATAACAAAATGAAATATAAAAAATTATTAATAAAATTTTAATTTTATCAAAACCTCAGTTGTCTTTATTTATCAACCTAACAGCAGGCAGGTGCCAATGTACATACGGTGGACGCTCATATGACGCATCATGGATGTCGAGAGGTTATACAATGAAACTCTGTATTGTTAAAGTCGATGTATTTTAATCATAAAATGAATGTAATTTAATAAAATGAAATATAAAAGATTGTTTATAAAATTTTAATTTTTATCAAAATCTGAATTGCTTTTCTTTATCAACCTAACAGCAGGCAGGTTCCAATGTATATACGATATTCATATGACATCATGGATGTCGAGAGGTTATACAATGAAACTAGCGTATTGTTAAGGTCGATGTATTTTAATCATACAATGAATGTATTTTAATAAAGTGAAATATAAAATATTATTTATAAAATTTTAATTTTATCAAAATCTCAGTTGCCTTTCTTTATCAATCGTTTTGATATATAAGCATTATTTTATGGCAATTTCTTTTATAATATTTTTCTAAAGTGTCTCAGAAACGAATAAAAAATAAAGTCATGAATATATTTTATATATAAATTTATATTTAAACTGCAAAAAAGGCATTATTATAATGATCATTTATAGATGGAGAATGATATAAATGAATTACATGTACAAACAAACGACCCCCTATTTATTGAGTATATGTCATAAAAACAATTTGTGGTCGTAACAGAGGATAAAATAACTTTGCTTTCAATGCGTACTATCAATGTTTTTATGTAGCAGACAAATGACAGCTGTTGCTTACTCATAAAACAAAGCCAATATCGATGTGAAATAATACTGAACAATCAGTAGATTTTTTTTTAATTGCAAAAAGCGATATCAATAGGAGTAAATCCAGTTGAAATATTTTTTGTTAATATATATTTGGCAATATGCGTCCTTTGATTGGTTTCATGATGTTATTTAAAGTAAATTGCCTTTATATTACAAATTATTTAATAGTTTCTATTGTACCCTACTAGGGTATACGACTGAATGTAAATAATTAAAAGACAGTATGGAATGATATAATGGAATGAATTAAAAATAATGCAATAAATTAGATTTCTTAGTTATTAGAATTTCAATATATTAAAAAAATTACAAGTGCAATTGGTATATTTATTCTTCTTTGTTCATTTATATTATATTTTTATGTTAATGAAATACTCTAAAGAATTTCCTTTCAATTCTTAGTTCTTATTTAAAATATTCTTATGATTTTATTTTAGAATGCATTAGCTATGGTGGATGAATTTTTAAAACGAACAAAATTATGATTACTTTCAAGCGATAGTTAAAATATATTTGCAGAAAGCAATTACGATGTTTCATGAAGTGGAATTCCTTCTACTATTATAAATGCACTCAGTTAATGCAGAAAAAATTAAAAATTGAATCTTCCTTAATGTCTTTATTTTTATTAGATTGTATAATAAAAGGGGTAATAGAAGAGAAAACAAATTTAAAATATGGTTTTAAAGAAGATTATTGTCATAAGTTCGAAGATATTTTTTAAGAGCTGTATTGTTGTTAATTTGATATAGCTTTTTTCAATTTTAATTGTTGCATTTAATAACTTTGAGAATATTTTATATTTAAAGAAATTTTAATAAAATATTTCATACTACAGACTTAAAATTTTATAAATAAATTAAAATTTTATAAATAATCTCAGTTGCATTACTTTATCAACCATTTTGATATATAAGCATTATTTCAGGGCAATTTCTTTTATATTTTATTAAAGTGACTTAGAAACGAATAAAAGATAAATTTATGAATATATTTTATATATAAATTTATATTTAAACTCCATAAAAGGCATTATTCTAATGATCATTTATAAGTGGAGTATGATATAAATGAATTACATGTACAAACAAATGAACCTCTATTGAGTAAATGTCGTAAAAACAATTTGTGAATCTTCCTTAATATCTTTATTTTTGTTGGATTGTATACTAAATGGGGGTAATAGAAGAGAAAAAAAAATTTAAAATATGGTTTTAAAGATGATTATTGTTATCAGTTCGAAGATATTTTTTAAGATCTGTATTGTTGTTAATTTGATACAGCTTTTTTCAATTTTAGTTATTGCATTTAAATAACCTTAAGAGTATGTTACATTTAAAGAAATTTTTATAAAATATTTATACTACAGTCTTAAAATTTTATAAATAATCTCAGTTGCCTTTCTTTATCAACAATTTTGATATATAAGAATTATTTCATGGCAATTTCTTTTATAATATTTTTAAATTTACTTAGAAAAGAATAAAAAATAAATTCATGAATATACCTTATATATAAATTTATATTTAAACTGCAAAACAGGCATTATTATAATGATCATTTATAAGTGGAGAATGATATAAATGAATTACATGTACAAACAAACGACCCCCTATTTTTTCAGTATATGTCGTAAAAACAATTTATGAATCTTCTTTAATGTCTTTATTTTTATTGGATTGTATAATAAAAGGGGTAATAAAAGAGAAAACAAATTAAAAATATGGTTTTAAAGATGATTATTGTTATAAGTTAAGATATTTTTAAGAGCTGTATTGTTGTTAATTTGATAAAGCTTTTTTGAATTTTAATTATTTCATTTAAATAACCTTGAGAATATTTTATATTTAAAGAAATTTTAATAAAATATTTTATACTACTGTTTTAATATATAAATAAATATCATTATTAATATTATTTATTAATATTTTAATTTATTTATTGTATAAATAAATTAAAATTTTATAAATAATCTCAGTTGCCTTTCTTTATCAATCATTTTGATATATAAGCATTATTTCATAGCAATTTCTTTTATAATATTTTTTAAAGTGACTTAGAAACGAATAAAAAATAAATTCGTGAATATATATTATATATAAATTTATATTTAAACTGCAAAAAAGGCATTATTATAAGGATCATTTATAAGTGGAGAATTATATAAATGAATTACATGTACAAACAAACGACCCCCTATTTATTGAGTATATGTCGTAAAAACAATTTGTGAATCTTCCTTAACGTCTTTATTTTTATCGGATGTGTACTAAAATGGGTAATAGACAAGAAAACAAATTTAAAATATGCTTTAAAAGATGATTAATGTCATAAGTTTGAAGATATTTTTAAGAGCTATATTGTTGTTAATTCGATACAGCTTTTTTCAATTTTAATTATTGCATTTAAATAACCTTGAGAATGTTTTATATTTAAAGAAATTTTAATAAAATATTTTATACTACTGTTTTAAAATTTTATAAATAAATTAAAATGTTATAAATAATCTCAGTTGCTTTTCTTTATCAACCATTTTGATTTATAAGCATTATTTCATATCAATTTCTTTTATAATATTTTTAAAGTTACTTAGAGACGAATAAAAATGAATTCATGAATACATTTTATAAATTTATATTTAAACTGCAAAAAATGCATTATTATAATGATCATTTATAAGTGGAGTATGATATAAAGGAATTACATGTACAAACAAACGACCCTCTATTTATTGAGTATATGTTTTAAAAACAATTTGTGAACCTTCCTTAATGTCTTTTTTTTTATTGGATTGTATAATAAAAAGGGTTATAGAAGAGAAAACAAATTTAAAATATGGTTTTAAAGATAATTACTATCGTAAGTTCGAAGATATTTTTTAAGAGCTGTATTGTTGTTAATTTGATATAGCTTTTTTCAATTTTAATTATTACATTTAAATAAACTTGAGTATATTATGTATTTAAAGAAATTTTAATAAAATATTCTATACTACTGTTTTTGCTTATGCATTCGTTAAATATTCTGATATATGTTTTACCTCTGTTATTTTTTGCCTTTTTTTAATTTCTGTGTCCAGTGGAACATTTGGAAGCAGCGAAGGCACGAGTGCTTGAAACCAGATTCAGTAAACTGAAGTTTTGTGTAAATACTAAATTGCATTAATACAATAAGTAAGTTGTTGAAAAAATCTAATCAAGTATTTGTACATTATCTTTTAGAAAATTTCAAAATATTTTTCAAGAATCGACGATGGCTTAAGTCGTTCAATGAAATTAACGTTGATGCAAAAGAACTTGAGAAAAAGTAACTTCCCACAAGAAGAGTGAAATGAAAAAATAAAAGATCTAAGAGAAAATTATTATTTTTTAGACAATTGACCAAATAACATATACTAGAACTGAACAACTTAGTCATCATATTAATTATTTTAAATCTTACATCGTGCATAACACAGGTAACACAGGCCTCGATGCGGTATGCGGCCTCCGTGAGTTTCTTGTGTGGTCTTCATAGAAGCTAACTCATTTATAGTTTAATTTTAAATAATATAGATTACTACAATTTGAAAATTAATGTAATTTTATTGCTTTTGTGTTAGCATTTTTATGAATAAATATTTTATTGCATTTTTATACTTTTAATTAAAAATACTTTTACTTCATTTTGTTAATTGTTAGTTGTATTGAAATACATAATTTTCTCCATTAAAAATAATTAAAGATGAATGTTGTAACAAATTACTACCATTATGTGAATATGACATTGTATGCAATTTTCCCACCAGGAATGTTTTAACAAGCCCTTACAGAAACGCTAACGCAAGTCCCCTTTTTGTGAAATTAGGCACGAGATTTCACAAATCGTAAACTGCATGTTTACCTCTGGCCCGTTTAAGACGTCTGCATCAGTTCTCTGATTTTGAGATAAAAGATTTTATATAAGGTTTTGCCTGATCTGAAGAGTGAATGAGTTGACTGTCCCAATGCTGCGTTGCCAAGTCATTTCTTTACATAAAAAACATCCTTTTCTATCATTTGACAAAATTTTTGTTCTACCCGCTAATTTTTGCAAATCTGTTGAGCGCCAAGTCCCCAAGCAGTATTTTGGCCACACAAAATTTTCTTTAGTAACTATCTGGAATAAAACTCTTTGTGTGTGATGGCACCATTGGCTCACTACCTCCTAAGCGTCGTGGCGTGTTCAATACGAAATTTTGTAATATTTGGGAACAGATTGGCTTAAGATTTACCATCCATAAAACTTCTTTAGGACGAGATTTTAGCCCCCTCTCTTCTCCAGAATTCGACACTTTTCCTTGGATCCGATAATGGATTAAAAAAGACATACTCCTGTGTATTACATATATGTCATTAAGAGAAATTAATTCTGAATTTCTGAATTGTTTCGATAATCCACAGAAATATAACATACGGATTACGTGATTACTTAATATTTATTATAAATCACTATTTATTTTAAGCCTGCATGAATTCTTTAGCAAACTTTTATATGATACTTAAGTTTTAATTGGAATACAAGTAGCACCTACTTTTACGCTTCCAATGTGTTACCATACTTAACAAGATCAAATTTCTTGTTTCAAACGACTCAAGAAAAGCACTAATAATTATTTTTTAAAGAGTTATTTCTTTTGAATTATGAAAAAGATTACCTCTCAAGAAATTTTACCTAAAATTTATTTTACTAAAGTTCTCTGATTATGAATTACGAGAGCGTTTTACTCGTAAAAAACAATTTAGAAGAGACTAATGTGGATTAGGCAGTTTTCGGAGTTTCCAGAATTTCTGAATAACAATTTTAATTAACTCCGCTTAAAAAATAAAGCTTAGAGTGCTATTATAAAGAATGGAACATAATAACGCTATGCCTGATAGTTTTCTTTTAGCCATATATTATGCGGATACATTTTTAGCAAAAAAGAAGCCATATAAAGTTTTAAGGGAGCAAAACGAGATTCATTCATTGAAGTAACTTTCTGGATCAAGAAATAATTTTTACTAAAATAAAATTCATGCGGTCCATATTTTCTCTCAGTTATTTTTTCTCGTTATTCTAAAATGAGTTGGTAGCAGAAATTATTCCACACAACGGGACAAAAAAAAAGGCCAGCTAATTGCCAATACGAAGCAAATTTATTGAAATTTTTTTTCTACTTACTTTTATTTCTGGATCATAAGTATACTTCATTACTGCTAACTCCGCTACATCTCTAATTTTCTACGAGTAAAAGAGAAAAAGAAATTTTGTAGCAAAATCAGACGTAATATCTTATTAATAGAGAAAATATTCAGAAGTTATTACAGACGGAATTTGAAAGTATGATATGAGATATTTGCGTCATTACCATTTTTAATGAAAGAGGAATAAAGTAGTATAATGAATTATTTGGGACTTACAGTTATAGCGGACGTTTTCCAAGACATCATGTTTTGCACATCTGTACGCATTTCTTCAAGCATTTGAGTTGCTTCTACCCATTCAGGTGTAGCACCATACGCATTAAAGTTCTGGAAAGACAAAAATTAACCACGTTTATGTATGTAATTTAATGAAGATGATTTTAAAAAGAAACACCCATTTAAAACTGTAATATAGAAACTTAAAAGACTTTTATAAGCGTTATATGAGGAATACTTAATAATTACCAAACTACCGAAAAAGATAATGGATCTTTTATTTGAACATTAAGTTTTATTCCAATTAAGTTACTTTTATAAACATTTAATAATTGTGAATGGTTTAAACTAAAAATAATTATTTATTATTTCCTTTAATGATTATTCTTAGTTATCTTAAAAGGAAAATGCCAATAAACAGGATGGCTTCATAAACAAGTAAACGTAATCTGTAATTTTAAAACTGAAGCAAGGTAACTTTGCAAAGAAGTAGGTACTAATAGTTTTGAAGAATATAAGATATATACACATTTAACAAACAATAAAAGTTTATAAATTCCAATATTGTGTTAAAGGAAATTGATGAAACTTAATACATTAAAGTTTTTTATGAATGAAAGAAAATTTTTAATTTGGTGGTATGAAATTTAATAGGTTTAAATCCTTTGTTAAACTATACGTGTTTTAATACTCTCAAAAATACATTTTATAGTTCTTAACCTGCAAGGAGGCGGTTATAAAAACATTCCACTCAAAATCACCAAATAGAATAAACTTCTTAGATTTTCAGTAGCTATCTGATAGGTCTATTAAACCCCAATACCAAGCATTTCTGCAATTTTCTCTGTTTTTAGGAAGAGATACTTTTAATTTATTTCCCTTAATATATGATTGTTTAAAATCAATATAATCATTCTTAGAAATAGATTATTTTTGAGACTGTAAACAGTTTATATACCTAGGTTCGGAAATTAATACACAAAATAATATATCTGTTGAAATTTAGCAGAATTTGTTGCTAATGGTTTTTTTGGATTAAAGAAATATTTAAAGTCTAAGTACATTAAAAGATTGAGTAAAATAATATTGTATAAATGCCTAATAAGACCTGTTTTGACTTACTCAGCTGAAACTTGGGTATTGACAGAAAGAGACAAGGAAACCCTAGCAGTTTTTGAGAGAAAATTATTGAAAAGTATTTTTGGGAGAATTAGTGTAAATGGTATATGGAGAAGAAGAACAAATATTGAATTATACAGAACATATAAAAACCCAGATATAATTAATTTTATTAGCTTACAAAGATTAAAATGGGTCGGACACCTAGTTCGACTTAATGACAATAGATCCACAAAAAAATACGGCCAAACCAATAGGAAACCGAATGAGATTACGACCAAAACTTAGATGGTTAGACTGCATTGAGAAAGACATAAGATCCTTGAAAATTTCAAATTGGAAATCCAGGGCCAAAGATAGGACTGCCTGGTATGGAATTCTAGAGAAGGCTAAGGAACATCCTGGGCTGTCATTCCACTGAGGAAGGAAGGAAGAGACCCGATGTACATGCATAGGCATTTTTAATTAGTGTTTCTGGTTGAAGGAAAGATGCTGTGCAAAATACATCATATTTTTCAGTAGCTATCTGATAGGTCTTCTAAACCACAATACCAAGTATTTCTGCAATTTTCTCTGAATATTTTTTTAGAAAGAGATACTTTTAATTTATTTGGTCTCTAGAAACCCAATGTACACGCATAAGCTTTTGCATTTTTAATTAGTGTTTGTGGTCGGAGGAGAGATGCTGTGAAAAATACAAAAAAATTTTCAGTAGCTATCTGATAGGTCTTCTAAACAACAATACCAAGCATTTCTGACAATTTATCTGAATATTTTTCTCGTATATACTTTTAATTTATTTGTGATTTAGAAACCCAATGTACAGGAATACACTTTTGCGTTTTTAATTAGCTTTTGGCTTCGGAGAAGAGATGCTGGGAAAAATACATCATGATTTTCAGTCGCTATCTGATAGGTCTTCTAAACTACAATACCAAGTATTTCTAAAACTTTCTTTGAATATTTTTCTCAGAAAGAGATACTTTTAATTTACTTGGTCTCTAGAGACCCAATGTACACGCATAGGCATTTTTAATTAGTGTTTCTGGTCGAAGGAAAGATGCTGCGCAAAATACATCATATTTTTCAGTAGCTATCTGATAGGTCTTCTAAACCACAATACCAAGCATTTCTGCAATTTTCTCTGAATATTTTTTTTAGAAAGAGATACTTTTAATTTATTTGGTATCTAGAAACCCAATGTACACGCATAAACTTTTGCATTTTTAATTAGTGTTTGTGGTCGGAGGAGAGATGCTGTGAAAAATACAAAAAAAATTTCAGTCGCTATTTGATAGGTCTTCTAAACTACAATACAAGCATTTCTTAAACTTTCTCTGAATATTTTTCTCAGAAAGAGATACTTTTAATTTATTCGGTCTCTAGAGACCCAATGTACACGCATAAACTTTTGTATTTTTAATTAGTGTTTCCGGTCGGAGGGGATATGCTGTGAAAAATACATCATTATTTGATTAAAATGATGCAATATAAAGATGTGATTTAAGTTTTTAACTTAATAGCATATCACTATGTGTTATATGTTCCTGCTTTCGGAATGCTAATAAAAAAGATCTTCAGTTAAAAATACTCTTAAAATTAATATTTTTTATATTCCGAAATTCATTTTAAACTTTAAATAAAGTATTTTTGACAATATAAATTTTCTGTTCATCATCAAAAGCAATTTTGCTGGTATTTGGCTGAGAAAAGTTGCACCAGGCCTCGGAGGCCTGTCGTGCGTTATCCTGTAACTGAGGGTAGTGCATGTCCTCGCAGGTTAAAGAGGACACTGCTAACCGTATATAGTTGAAATAAAATTTGCTGCCCTTAGTTAAATCAGAACTAGTTTAAATGTCAGTAATATTAAAATACATCATTTTATTTTTCGAATGAACTATAATCTTCCATTTAAATTTCTTTAATTTTAAATTCTAACAAATAGCTAACAACTAAGTAATCCTAAGTAACATTAATTTACCATCCGAGGTTTAACATAGTTTACTTAGTATTTTTTATGCCTTTTTCTAAACTTATGACACCAAAAATAATCTTTTCCTAGACATTTTAACCATGTGATTAACTCCCGTAACAATAGTTTTTGCGAGATTAACTACGAAATAAACGTTCTTATAAAGACATTTAATTAGTTTTACTTCCCACCAGTGTAGAAAAAAAAAACTTGTCTCAAGTTTCTTCCAAAAAATCCTATTGTATGTTAGAAAAATAACTAAAACTTTAATAATTCTGGGAAAACGTGATGAGTCACTATGCGTCCTAACGTGTTTTGTCAAAAAGGATATTACAGTTTTACAGGAGATGTCAAGAAGTCGTAAAGAATGTGAATTAGGATTTGAATCCTGAATGACGAAAGCAGTGTGGTTGAAAATTGCTTGCTGCATGGGAAGTAATACAAGAAATGATGGGTTTGAATAGTTATTTGAATCTTTTCTATCTCATCAAAACTCTCTAACAGAGTAAGATATTTTTTATCATAACTTCTCAAATGATTTTTGACACAAAATAGTATATCGTACGATTAAAATCAGCTATTATAATTTATTATTTGAAATTACTAGTTATATTTATTATTTGAAATAACTAGTTTAATTTATTATTTGAAAAACTAGTTATAATTTATATTTTAATTCAACTGAAACTTTGAAATCAACTAGTTATAATTTATTATTTGAAATCAACTAGTTATAATTTATTATTTGAAATCAACTAGTTATAATTTATTATTTGAAATCAACTAGTTATAATTTATTATTTGAAATGAACTAGTTATAATTTATTATTTAAAATTAATTTTATTTTTCCACGTCTGTGAATAAAATTTTCAGACTTTTTTCAATGGAATTTTATGTAACGTAGAAAATATAATAGCCATGTAAAATATTTGAATCACAAAGTTTATGACGATAGTAAGTCTTAAATATTTTTCTTTGCATTTATAAATTTATGAACTAAATTAATTAATACTATTCCTTAAACATTTTTCATCTAGAGCATGAATTATATATGATTTATTTCACACACAAAAGAAAAATCATAATATATTTAAATAAATAGTTTAGACATTAATTTCTGTTTAAATTTAGAATCGTCAACTAATGTTATTAATTATTAAACGACTTTAGACTAAATGTTATATAAAATTTCAAATCACTAGTTAAAGAATTAGATTAGAATAGGATTATATGACTGAAAAAAAAAGGATGAAAATTACTCACTGCATTTTAAGTAATACAAGAAATAACGGGTTTGAGTAATTTATTGAATTTTTATATAAAATATATTTATACTGTATAGAAATCTTTATCTTTTTTCATACGAATTTTGACATAACTCTGTAGTATTTCATACAGGACAACATTTGATAATAATGTTACAACTAATCTTTATAGCTATTAAAATAATACTTAATTTCATTTACTCCAAAATTAGAAAATATTTTCTCGAGTATTAAAATAGAGTCTATGGAGTTTTAAAAGTTATAAAAAGTAAAAAGTGGGGAAAATGATTACTCACTGCATTTTAAGTAATACAAGAATAACGGGTTTGAGTAATTATTTGTATATTTATATTAAAATATAGCATTTATACTGTATAGAATATCTTTATACATTTTCATACGAATTTTGACATAACTCTGCTAGTATATCATACAGGACAACATTTGATAAGGAATAATGTTACAACTTAGTCTTTATAGCTAATTAACTTAATACTTAATTTCATTTACTCCAAAATTAGAAAATCTCTTCTCGAGTTACTTTAAATAAATGGAGTCTATGGAGTGTTTAAAAAGATAAAAAGTAAAATGGTGGGGAAAAAACCTGATTACTCACTGCATTTTAAGTAATACAAGAAATAACGGGTTTGAGTAATTATTTGTATATTTATATTAAAATATAGCATTTATACTGTATAGAATATCTTTATACATTTTCATACGAATTTTGACATAACTCTGCTAGTATATCATACAGGACAACATTTGATAAGGAATAATGTTACAACTTAGTCTTTATAGCTAATTAACTTAATACTTAATTTCATTTACTCCAAAATTAGAAAATATCTTCTAGAGTTACTTTAAATAAATGGAGTCTATGGAGTGTTTAAAAAGTGATAAAAAGTAAAATGGTGGGGAAAAACCTGATTACTCATTATATTTTAAGTAATACAAGGAATAACGGGTTTGAGTTATTATTTGAATATTTATAGTAAAATATAGCTTTTATACTGTATGGAATATCTTTGCTTTATACATTCTCATATGAATTTTGACATAACTCTGGCAGTATATCATACAAGACAACATTTGATAAGGAATAATGTTACAACTTAGTCTTTATAGCTAATTAACTTAATACTTAATTTCATTTACTCCAAACTTAAAAAATCTCTTCTCGAGTTACTTTAAATAAAGGTAGTCTATGGAGTGTTAAAGAAGTGATAAAAACTAAAATGGTGAGGAAAAATCGTGATGAGTATCTTTATGTGTCATAACGTGTATGAATGAAAAAATATTACAATTTTATAAGAGATGTCAAAGTACTTAATATTTAATTTCATTTAATACTTAATTTCATTTACTCCAAAGCTAAAAAATCTCTTCTCAAGTTACTTTAAATAAATGGAGTCTATGGGAGTGTTTAAAAAGGGATTAAAAGTAAAATGGTGGGGAAAAACATGATGAGTGGCTGTATGTGTCACAACGTGTAATTAAAAAAGATATTACAATTTTATAAGAGATGTCAAAAATGCTTAATACTTAATTTTATTTTATACTTAATTTAATTTACTCGAAACTTAAACAATCTCTTCTCGAGTTACTTTAAATAAATGGAGTCTATGCAGTGTTTAAAAAGCGATGAAAAGTAAAATTATGGGGAAAAACCTGATGAGTCTCTTTATGTGTCACAACGTGCATGAATGAAAATGATATTACAATTTAATACAATTTAATAATTACATAATGATATTACAATTTTATAAGAGATGTCAAGAGTTTGATTTCAATTTTAAATCTTTACAGATGAAAGAAGTGTAGAAAGGACTTGCTTGCTGAGATGAATGCAATACGAAACAGGATGGGTTTAAATACTTATTTACAAACTTTCTAATGCATCTCAGTGATTACAAGCAGAATTTTTTTCCTTTAAATTTTATGAAATGATAATTATGAAATAGGGGGGGGGGGCAACGTCTCTTATGTCCTCGGCCACGAGCTCAAGCCGTCCGCGTCCTCTGGGTAGTGGTAAATGAGACACAACCTCAGGGGTATGCCTCCTATAGACAAATACGGGTGTCACGAGCCCGGGGTTTACCTGAGTGATCTTTTCTAGTGTCTTTCCTGGTAGTCTTGAGCTTACCTCTGT
This sequence comes from Pardosa pseudoannulata, assembly GCA_032207245.1. Lineage (NCBI taxonomy): Eukaryota > Metazoa > Arthropoda > Arachnida > Araneae > Lycosidae > Pardosa > Pardosa pseudoannulata. The sequence goes on from CM063503.1 coordinate 54,707,444, forward strand.
AGAATTTGCTCCTTACTGGGATTGACCAAATTAATTTCGAACCATGACGACAGCTATAAAGCTGCAACAGACCTCGCGTAGGTTTGTTGCAGCTTTATAGCTGTCGTGGTGACTGTTCTTCAGTTTGTTACTGCTGTATGGACAAATCGTCTGGGTCAGCGTGAGAATTTACTTATTATGAAATGGTATTCAGAACTATACCACTGTTTAAGAGGTCAGCATATGAAACCTATTGTTATTAATGACTTTTTACTCTGTGGAAAATTTACATACTAGGAGAGAATTTTTATTTTACATTTTAATATACCTTATACTAGTAGAAAAAATAATCATTATTTAGCATTTTATTAATTATATATGTATGATGCCTATATAAAATATTGTTACTGACTAACAATGCAGATTTATTTCTTATTAATCTTAAGTGAATTATAATTTTTATCGCATGAAAAAAGTGATGACAATTTTATTGATGAATTTTTATTTTAAAAAAATTCATGTGAAAATAAATATATTTGTTTACTATTCAATAAAATTTTTAAACAAATTTTTAAATCAAGGGATTCAATTGAAATAATCGATAATAATTACTTTGTTCTTTAAAGTATTATTTATCTTTAATCAAAAGCCAAATTATTTTATTAAGCTGCGATTTTTTAACAATTTTCAATGGAAAGGTTTTTACATTTTCCCCATAACGCAAAAAAAAGTAAAATAAAAATTAAAAAAAAGCTGAAGATTAAATTTTAATTTTTAGTACGCCAAATTAAAAAAAGAACTGTTCTGATAATCCATTATGAAGCAAAATGGATTATTATAAGTCTGCAGTTTTTCTTGCTCTCTGAAATCTCCAAGTGAGAGCTATTATCTCAAGAGTTTAAAGATCAAGCTTAGAAGGAATATTTTTGACATAAAAAAATATGGGGGGGGGTATAATAATAATGGGGTGGGGGGGGGGGGGGGGGGGGGGGGGGGGGGGGGGGGGGGGGGGGGGGGGGGGGGGGGGGGGGGGGGGGGGGGGGGGGGGGGGGGGGGGGGGGGGGGGGGGGGGGGGGGGGGGGGGGGATAGGTCGGGCCGGTCAAAAAGTTTATTGTAACAGTTAAAAATGCCAGAAAAATTATAATAGTCATGTAACAAAAGGGAGATTAAATTCTGTCTGAATAAAAAATAAGTTATGGAAAGTATTAAGGAATATATATTTGTTAAGTTATTACGTATAAATTCAGAAAGAAGACATAAGAGAAAATACTAATAGAGGAAATAGTTTTATGTTAGAGAACACGCAATGCAGAAAGAAATAATTTAATATTGTTTTAAATTATTAATTTTTTACATTTTAAACTTTTTTAATTTCATGAATTTATAGAAGAAAAATATAATGTGTAATCGACATAATATATAAGAAATACAAGTATCTAATGTATTCGTATAACATGAAAGAAATACAAGTAACACAACTGTACGATGTAAAGACGCATGATCATGTATAATATAGCCTTTAGTATATTAATTGGGGATTAATATTTTATTTTAATCCTTTTTCATATGAAAATCTAAGTACTTATATTTATTTCTCACAATTTTGTAATCTTATATTCATAGTAAATAAGCAGTTTTTTGTCCCCCACCACCATTAATTTAAAATTGTTTGTTTGGCAACAGGTTTGATATCCAAAGAAAATTTCTTGTAAGGTGCTGGAAGTTTTTATAAATTTTTCCTGTTGCACAAATGTCTACTTTTATCCCTAAAATATATATTTGTTAAGTTATTAGGTATAAATTCAGAAAGAATACATAGGAGGAAATACTAATAGAGGAAATACATTTGTGCTAGAGAACACTAAATTCAGAAAGAAATAATTTAATATTGTTTTGAAATATTATATTTTTTTTGCATTTTGAACTTTTTTAACAATTTTAATTTCACAAATTTATGGAAAAAATATGATGTGTAATCGACATAATATAAGAAATACAAGTACCTAATGCATTCGTCTAACATTTAAGAAATACAAGTAACACAACTATACGATGAAAATACGCATGTTCATCTATGGTATAGCCTTTAGTATATTAATTGGGGATTAAAATTTCTTTTAATTCTTTTTCATATGCAAATCTAAGCAGTTATATTTATTTCTCACACTTTTGTAATCTTATGTTCATAGTAAATAAGCAGTTTTTTGTTGCCCCGAAACCATTAATTTAAAATTGTTTGTTTGGCAACAGGTTTGATATCCAAAGAACCTTTCTTGTAAGGTGCTGGAAATTTTCATAATTTTTTCCTGTTGCACAAATGTCTATTTTAATCCCTAAAATATATATTTGTTAAGTTATTAGGTATAAAATCAGAAAGAATACATAGGAGGAAATACTAATAGAGGAAATACATTTGTGTTAGAGAACACTCAATGCAGAAAGAAATAATTTAATATTGTTTTGAAATATATTTTTTTTTGCATTTTGAACTTTTTTAACAATTTTAATTTCACAAATTTATAGAAAAAATATGATGTGTAATCGACATAATGTATAATAAGTATAAGTAACACAACTGTACGATGTAAAGACGCATGATCATGTATAATATAGCCTTTAGTATATTAATTGGGGATTAATATTTTATTTTAATCCTTTTTCATATGAAAATCTAAGTACTTATATTTATTTCTCACAATTTTGTAATCTTATATTCATAGTAAATAAGCAGTTTTTTGTCCCCCACCACCATTAATTTTAAATTGTTTGTTCGGCAAAGGGTTTGATATCCAAAGAACATTTCGAGTAAGGTGCTGGAAGGTTTCATAATTTATTTCATGTTGAACGAACGTCTACTTTTTACCCCAAATTATGTGTAAGGTGACATATATCCCGCTAATGTGTGCAATGGGAAATTTACTCATGATTATGTCCTTAGAATAAGAGGAAAAGATACTGTGTTATACACAAAGCTGGTATATCAGAAGTGTAAAGGTTTAGTTCTCGCCTTTCTCAGATATAGAGCCTGATTCAATTCAAACGCATATTTCTCGTATCTTACCTTACGTCCGCAAACTAGAAACGACAAGCAAGTTTGGAGGTTGGTTTTGAGCGCTACTGTCTACTTTTGCAACACAAAGTCTAATGAGTCCTGAACCTACTTATAAAAGCAAATTCCGAATGGCTACGAACATTCATGCCTTGGTGGGATTCGAATCCACGAACTCCGGTAGGTTGGAATCCCACCAAGGTATGGATGATCTTAGGCATTCGGAATTGGCTTTAAGCTATAGGTCCCGGCTTCATTAACCCCCGTGTTGTAAACATAGACCGTAGCTCTCCAAACCAAACCAAACCAAACCTGAAACTTGCTTATCTCCATTTGCGAACAGAAGATCAGATACGAGAGGTACGCGTTTAACTTGATAGGTTTGGTTTGTAGTGCTACGGTCTACAGTTTTGCAACACGACGGCTAATGAGACCGGGACATACAACTTAAAGCCAATTCCGTACATCTACGAACATTCACGCCAACTGTGGGATTCAAACCCACGAACTCCGGTACCGAAGGTCAGCACTCTAACCATTCTTCCATCCGTCTGCGCGTTTGACTTTAATCGGACCCATAGTTTGAATGTTTAGCACACGATATTGATTTAACAAACTTTTGCAAGTTCAAACTATATACGCCAATTGCTTAACTATTAATGCTTAAAGTTGATTTTAAAAGTTTGTAAGTATCCACGACAAAGGTAGAATTCGAACATACGGAATTCGGTTGGAAGCACTCTGTTTATTCGTTTACTGTTCATGAGGAATAGATAAAGAAATATAATTGTGAACAATTTGTAAATGTTTATAAAGACGAAATTATCAGCCATGGTGACTGTTACATAAAAACTTTAAAATATTGTCGATAGAAAATTATTTGTGAGTTATTTTATTGAAATTTGCATTTGAATTTCGACAATTGTTAGTATATTTGATTATTTTTTTCATATCATACATCCACTTTTTCCGACATATTGTACACGTACTAATAGTGGTACACGCGTGGTTGTGATACGTGAAAAATAATAAATAATGGTACACATAAATTTTAAAAAAGCATTAAATCAAAAAATTGCTTGGAAAGGGTTTTTTTTTCTTTGATTCATAGCATTTATTTAAATGAATAATATTATCAGTAAATTTAAATTAACTGGATTTTTTTTTCTAATTTTGTGTTTATAAAAAATTATTTGTTTGTAAAAGAAATATGACAAAATAGTAGATAAATATGAAACTTTGAACCAATATATATATATATATATATATATATATATATATATATATATATATATATATATATATATATATATATATGTTACACTGAGTTTATAATTTCAGGGAGTTTATAATACTTTATGACATTTAGGGGTGATTTAATATAATTTGTCTCATTATGTGATGTGAATACATGTTCATCCTATAAAATTTATAATGCAAATAAATAAACACACTTAAAATAGCAAATTTTAAGAAATACAATCATTTTTACAAAGTGGTACAATTTAGCAATATGCACAACCAAGTGGCACGTAAGTCAAAAAGTTTGGAAATCGCTGACATCGATCAATCTTACATTGAAATCTCCCATACGTATTCTGAAGTTTAGAAACTATATTTGACAAAACTGATAAGGTATAACTATGTGAGAAATATTTAATCTTTATAATTTTAATCATATTCTATACTCAGATATCAAGGCAATAATATTAAATTATACTTTTTAAAGTCACCTTTAAGTGTTTTTTTTTATTCAATACAGTAGCTATAACAGTGTCTCATGAAAGTATAATTTTAAAGATTATTTTTTTTAAGCGGTTGGTAGTCTTTATCCCCCAAACGCTGGAATTTTATTGCCTATTTTATTGGGCCACAAAATAAGGAAACGAGTTTTGCACCCTGTCGGACGTTAGAATATAAACGCCCGGAAAAGGTTTTTTAAGCATTTTATTTTTTACTGCTACTTATATAACTCTATAATATTATCTAAATTTTTTTCCAATAATATTTCTACCAGTAGTAAATTGATAATATCGTTAACTACTGGTAGCCTATATACGTCATCCTTTATACCCTTTCCTTTAATAAATATCGTTAAACACGATATTTATTAAAGGAAAGGGTAGTTAATAAATGTTTAAAAGAAAAATATTGAAAACTAAATTAATTTAAAATTTCAATGTGCTGAAAAAGGTTTTGAAATAAAGAATTCAACTCTTTGTCGATTTCCTAGATCATCAGTTCTCAACTGGGTTTACAAAAACACTTTGGGGCTCCACTGGCAAATTCAGGGCCGAGTTTTGCACCCTGTCGGACGTTAGAGTATAAACGCCCGGAAAACGTTTTTTAAGCATTGGATTTTTTCTGCTACTTATATAACTCTATAATATTATCTAATTTTTTTCCCAATAATATTCCTACCAGTAGTAAATTGATAATATCGTTAGACACTCTGATATTTATTAAAGGAAAGGGTAGTTAATAAATGTTTAAAAGAAAAATATTGAAAACTAAATTAATTTAAAATTTCAATGTGCTGAAAAAGGTTTTGAAATAAAGAATTCAACTCTTTGTCGATTTCCTAGATCATCAGTTCTCAACTGGGTTTACAAAAACACTTTGGGGCTCCACTGGCAAATTCAGGGCCGAGTTTTGCACCCTGTCGGACGTTAGAGTATAAACGCCCGGAAAAGGTTTTTTAAGCATTGGATTTTTTCACTACTTACATATAACTCTATAATATTATCTAAATTTTTTTCCAATAATATTCCTACCAGTAGTAAATTGACAATATCGTTATACACTCTGATATTTATTAAAGGAAAGGGTAGTTAATAAATGTTTAAAAGAAAAATGTTGAAAACTAAATTAATTTAAAATTTCAATGTGCTGAAATAGGTTTTGAAATAAAGAATTCAACTCTTTGTCGATTTCCTAGATCATCAGTTCTCAACTGGGTTTACAAAAACACTTTGGGGCTCCACTGGCAAATTCAGGGGCCGAGTTTTGCACCCTGTCGGACGTTAGAGTATAAACGCCCGGAAAAGGTTTTTTTAAGCATTGGATTTTTTCTGCTACTTATATAACTCTATAATATTATCTAATTTTTTTCCCAATAATATTCCTACCAGTAGTAAATTGATAATATCGTTAGACACTCTGATATTTATTAAAGGAAAGGGTAGTTAATAAATGTTTAAAAGAAAAATGTTGAAAGCTAAATTCATTTAAAATTTCAATGTGCTGAAATAGGTTTTGAAACAAAGAATTCAACTCTTTGTCGATTTCCTAGATCATCAGTTCTCAACTGGGTTTACAAAAACACTTTGGGGCTCCACTGGCAAATTCAGGGCCGAGTTTTGCACCCTGTCGGACGTTAGAATATAAACGCCCGGAAAAGGTTTTTTAAGCAATGGATTTTTCACTGCTACATATATAACTCTATAATATTATCTAAATTTTTTTTCCAATAATATTCCTATCAGTAGTGAATTGATAATATCGTTAAACACTCTGATATTTATTAAAGGAAATGGTAGTTAATAAATGTTTAAAAGAAAAATGTTGAAAACTAAATTAATTTAAAATTTCAATGTGCTGAAATAGGTTTTGAAATAAAGAATTCAACTCTTTGTCGATTTCCTAGATCATCAGTTCTCAACTGGGTTTACAAAAACACTTTGGGGCTCCACTGGCAAATTCAGGGCCGAGTTTTGCACCCTGTCGGACGTTAGAGTATAAACGCCCGGAAAACGTTTTTTAAGCATTGGATTTTTTCTGCTACTTATATAACTCTATAATATTATCTAATTTTTTTCCCAATAATATTCCTACCAGTAGTAAATTGATAATATCGTTAGACACTCTGATATTTATTAAAGGAAAGGGTAGTTAATAAATGTTTAAAAGAAAAATGTTGAAAGCTAAATTCATTTAAAATTTCAATGTGCTGAAATAGGTTTTGAAACAAAGAATTCAACTCTTTGTCGATTTCCTAGATCATCAGTTCTCAACTGGGTTTACAAAAACACTTTGGGGCTCCACTGGCAAATTCAGGGCCGAGTTTTGCACCCTGTCGGACGTTAGAATATAAACGCCCGGAAAAGGTTTTTTAAGCAATGGATTTTTCACTGCTACATATATAACTCTATAATATTATCTAAATTTTTTTTCCAATAATATTCCTATCAGTAGTGAATTGATAATATCGTTAAACACTCTGATATTTATTAAAGGAAATGGTAGTTAATAAATGTTTAAAAGAAAAATGTTGAAAACTAAATTAATTTAAAATTTCAATGTGCTGAAATAGGTTTTGAAATAAAGAATTCAACTCTTTGTCGATTTCCTAGATCATCAATTCTCAACTTTGTTTACAAAAACATTTTGGGGCTCCACTGGCAAATTCAGGGTCGTAACTAAGGCATGGCAAAGGTGGCATTTGCCACATCAGTCATACGGGAGCAGTACCGTGAAGAAAATGGGGTCCAAAACAAGACGATTCGTCCCAAGTAGAAATTAGAAAAAGTTGAAAAATGTTTTTTTAATTATAGAATCAGATTTTGTTTTTTAAATCGTATGTGTTTAAAAATTGCTGTTTTATGAATTTTCTTATATTTTAAAATGCTCCTGGAGACTAAACTTGTTATAGATTCTTGCCAAATGTTTACCAAACACTGTTAATATGCCTTTATATAAATCCGGGTATTCGTTTTGAATTTTGAAATTATTAAATTTATTGAAACTAAATTTAAATTTCGAAAATCCTCAATTTTTTATGAAAGTTTATCCCCTCAAATAAACTATTTAGTTTATTAGCAAAATAATACCTCTAGAATATTCGAAAACATTTTTAAGTATTAATAAAATAAATATAAGAAAAAATTAAAAATTAATATTCTAGGAACATTTTTAGAATCAACACAATATTTTGATTTCAGTCTAAATACATGATATAGAAATAAACATTTACATATTTTCTTACTATATTGGGTGGTCACTATTTTTGCAGATCAGTCTTTTGCCATGGGTGCTAAAGGACCTAATTACGGCCCTGGGCAAATTGACTAATTTTATAAGAAAGACAATTTTCATTATCATCATTCAAAGTCAAAATCTCCAATTAAATGAGAGATATAACTAACAAATTGCAATAATTCTCGCAATTTTCGATCACCGTAAAAAAGTTCCGTAAGGAGTTCAATACCTCCTACAGGAAATCAGTGACTGCTGAAAAGGTGTCTGTTTTGACCTATAAGTCTCTAAATAGTTAATAAAATTCTATAAAAAATTGTGAGATAAACATGACTTATTTCATGTGTTATAAAATTATGAGATTATTGCACTTTATTGATGGTGATTAAAAATATAGAACAATTAATGTAGAAGATATAAAAACTTTTTTATAACACTATCCATAAACTTTTAAAAGTTTTACTGAATAGATGACAAATTTTTCTTTTGTGTAAGTTAGACACACACGCGTATAATCTATAGAATTACTCGTATATTTACGTTATAATATCACTCAAATAATTAAATATGTTGCTTTTAATGATCAATCACCGATAATTTGATTCTACTTTTTTTCTCCAATTTTAAGCTTTTGAGCTTTTTATATCGAAAAGGTTTCTGCATTGTTAATTTATTCCACAGAATGCAAACTCCCCATTTTTGTAATTAAAGTTGTAGGTTTATATTTATATTATAAATTAATTTATCGTGTAGTCCATAATATAACATATAATTTTTTTCTTGAAATTGTAATGTAATAATTGTTCTACTTTTATCAATATTAGAAATAAAGACGATATATTTCGTAATAATTGTTTTACATTTATCATTATTAGAAATAAAGACGATATATTTCCTGATTTTATAAGAGTTGAAACAGGTCTTCCATTTCCCGAAAGTTAGTTCAATATTAGTAATTATTACAACAAATAATTAAATATGTTGTTTTTAATGATCAATCACCTATAATTTGATTCTACTTTTTTTCTACATTTTTAAGCTTTTGAGCTTTTTATATCGAAAAGGTTTCTGCATTATTAATTTATTTCATAGAATGCAAACTCCACATTTGGTAATTTAAGTTGTAGGTTAATAATTATATTCTAAATTAAGTTATCCCCTGGACCGTAATATAACATATAATTTTTTTTTCTTGAAATTGTAATGTAATAATTTTTCTTCATTTATCCTTATTAGAAATAAAGACGATATATTTCTTGATTTTATAAGAGTTGAAACAGGTCTTCCATTTCACGAAAGTTAGTTCAATATTAGTAACTATTACAACAAATAATTAAGTATGTTGCTTTTAATGATCAATCACCTATAATTTGATACTACTTTTTTTCTACATTTTTAAGCTTTTGAACTTTTTATATCGAAAAGGTTTCTGCCCTGTTAATTTATTTCATAGAATGCAAACTCAACATTTTTGTAATTTAAGTTGTAGGTTAATAATTATACTCTAAATTATGTTATTGTGTAGACCGTAATATAACATATCATTTTTTTCTTGAAATTGTAATGTAATAATTGTTCTACATTTATCATTATTAGAAATAAAGACGATATATTTCTTGATTTTATAAGAGTTAAAACAGGTCTTCCATTTCACAAATTGTTGTTCAATATTATTAAGCATTTAAGAATTTCTGTTCCATCGAAACTGATACACTTTCAGTATAAACCAATTTTCGTTCAAAAATTATGAGGCTCCTTAAGAATGTAAATATTTTCTTATTTAAATTGTTAAAATCCTTAGCATTGCTAAACTATTACTCTTGAAAGTGCATTGCTGTTAATAAATATCATATATTTGAAACATTATTTGATTAGCTATTGCAAGCCGAGAAATTTATTCCACCCAAAGAAACTTTTTTTAGCTCTTTTCAGATATAACTTTTCTTAAAAACACCACTAGATGGCGCTATTTCCTCAGAAATCAGTAAAAGAAAATGAATAGCCGTCAGCTATCACGTAAGAAAACCCATCTACCTGTCCATATGTCATGGCGACCAAAGCCTTAGCAGAGGATTAATAATTCACTCCAATTCTGATATTTCAATATCTAAAATGTTGCGCAATCTATAGTGAACTTAAAAAAAATTGCCGAAAGGAATTGACGCAAGTAATTAAGTTCTGTATCGAGTTTCTGTCACAAAACTCTGATGTATATATTATTTTTCTTGATATATATATATATATTTGTATATAAATAATATTAGAGTCAAAATTTGTAAGGGAAACAGATGAAATTTAAGAGAAATAATCTTTTGTTTAAATGACTTGAATGAACGTTTGTTTTAACGATCTTTTTTTAATATATACATACATATCAAACATTTCCTTTAACGTATAACTGTTTTTATTCAATTATTTCAGAAATGTATTACATTTTCGTAGAGAAACTTTTGAGATAAAACTTAACTCAAGAATAATTTTTATTCGTCAGAACTGAATTCTACTGCGGGAAAAATCATTTTGACTGGAGAAATATAGATTAAAGAAATACTTTCTAAATTTAAATAATCTCGGTGTTTTAATGTTAAGTTTTTAGAAAGAAACAGGGGATCTCAGGGAAATCTTTCAATTTCTAAGGAAATCCTTTAATGTGTTTTATACCACGAGTTTAGTCTTATTGCATTCGAGGTGTTATAAAGAATTTAATAAATGGGACGGAAAGAAATTTTTATCTTACTCTGAGATGGCAGAGTGGGAAAAGTAAAACAAACATAATTGCTTCCACCCTTGCTAGAAAATGTGGCTTTGAAGATAAATGCCTAACGTTATCATTAAATGAATTAAGTTGGGCCACGAATAAAGTAATGAAAAAGAATTATTACTCTGGAATATATGGACTGTTTGCTACTGAAAGTGCTGTTTCGCATTTAATTTACACAATGTGCATGTTTTAACGAAAATATAGTATGGACCATTTTCCAGGGGTTACTATTTAAATTTTAAACTGACCCAAGCTGTAGTGTTAATGAATCTCTACAGACATTATTTTTAGAATGCATTTCAGCATTTTAAAGTGTCTTCACTAGTTTTCTTGTTAGTACTTCATTCGGAAATCGAATGCAAAGCAAAAGTTAAAAGTAAAGGCGACTTTAGAACAATGTTGTTGTTTCACATTTAAATTACACAATCTACAGGTTGTAAATTTTAAACTAACCAAAGCAATAAAGTTTAAAGAGTCTACATTACTTTTAAAAAGATTTTCGGCATTTTAAAGAGTCTTTATAACTTTTTGTAGCATTTTATGAGCCAATCGAATACAAATCAAGTCTCTTTAGACGCGGGTACAGGCTATTTCAAACTCTTTTAGTTCCATATCAACATATGGGAAGATTGTTTCTACCTATGGACAAGCATTTAACCCTTTCGTAGTCCATTTATTTCTCACACAGCGTTTTCAAACTTACAAAACAGAAGTGCTAATTCTATTCAATGGATCGAACAATAGATGACAGCACAAAACTGAAGTGGAAATTGGTCTTCCCATCGTTATACTAGCAAGGCCAATATATTATAATGTGTTTTGAGCTTCCCCCAGGTGTATTTTGAAAATTCATGTCGGTGGGAAGTAATTTTCCCAAGGCCCACGAAAGGGTTAAAGAGTTCTTGAAACAAATTTCCCCAAGTTGTAGAAGGAGAAATTTGCTAGTGTTATTTATCTTTCCTATTTAAAAAATAGTTCAGTTTATTCATATTTCTGTTCAACGAAGAATATCTCATTTATGTTTTTAAAGTGTCTTCACTAGTTTTAATGTATTTCATTCAGAAATCGAATGCAAAGCAAAAGTTAAAAGTAAGTGTTGTTTCACAATTAATTTACACAATCTGCAGGTTGTAAATTTTAAACTAACCAAAGCAATAAAATTTAAAGATTCTACATTACTTTTCAAATGATTTTCGGCATTTTAAAGTGTCTTTATAATTTTCTTTAGCATTTTATCAGGCAATCAAATACAAAGCAAGGCACTTTAGACATGAGTACAGGCTATTTCAGATTCTTTTAGTTCCATATCAACGTATGAGAAGATTGTTTATACCTATGGACAAGCATTTAAAGAGTTCTTGATACAAATTTCCCCACGTTGCAGAATGAGAAATTTTCTAGTGTTATGTATCTTTCCTATTTAAAAAATAGTTCAGTTTATTCATATTTCTGTTCAATAATATCTCATTTATGTTTTTACAAGTAAATCAAAATAAAGCTGTTTTTAAGCTATTTCTAAAACCTGACTTAGACATAACTCTAGAGAATTTTTCATTCCATCTAGTGATAAAGTTCGTTAAAAATCCTTAATCTGCCCATTGGTAGAAATATTTTACATGTATGTTACCATTCATCTAAAAATTTTAAATTCCAGTGAATTAAAAAGGATGTTGTAATTCTGAAACTTCTTTATACAATAATTATATTAGAGCTAGCTATAAAATATTTAAAAGAATTCATTCCTTATTTATTTTTGGAAATATAATATTTTGGTCTTTTTTAGGTGAATTTAAATACAACAAACCAAATGTTATATAATATAAAAAAAATTTACATCGTATTTTTAAAGGCAATTGAGTAAGATTCGTTATATATCTTCAGAACTAATAGGAAAGTTATTTAAATGCAAATAAATAACAAAAAATAAATACTCTATGTAAATATTATTTACTGGAAACAAAGAATTTCGACAAATAAATAATCAAACCACACAAAATCTAAAGCATTACTATTTGATTTAGGTCGCTAAATTTAGTCTATTACCAACTACTATTTCTTAAAACACAGGCCTAATCTAAAGAACTACCTTTATTCTCTTAGAAGTAGTATAAAATTCAATACTAGTGCAAGGATGAGAAGTGATCCAAATGTCTAAAACATTCATGGAAAAAATTCTCTCTTGGAATTTTCTCAAAGAGCTAAAAGATGTTTCTATTTTAATCTTTCTTTTAACTTGCTGGTGGAGGTTGCCTGTTCTCAACTAGCCTACTGTTTCGAGGAAGTTTTAAGACTGTTTTAGAGTCTATTGCTTAGGACGTCCATTGTTTGATGAATAAAAAAGTGCGTATTATAAGAGATCAAACTAGAAATCTTAGATATAATTATGCATAAATAAATTTAATTAAAATGTTTAACTAATATTAGAGAAAAATGAAAATTAGTAACTTTAGGCTAATTCGTTTTTAACTTTACATTTAGAAAATTAATTAATTTTAAAGAATTGAAGATTAGTTTAAAATTTATTCTTATATCTTTTATCAGAACAATTCACTAGAAGAGAAAATTATAGGAGATGAAAATAGAATTATAGAAATTCTTAAAAATAGAAAAAAATAGAAACTAGAAATCTTAGATATAATTATGCATAAATAAATTTAATTAAAATGTTTAACTAATATTAGAGAAAAATGAAAATTAGTAACTTTAGGCTAATTCGTTTTTAACTTTACATTTAGAAAATTAATTAATTTTAAAGAATTAAAGCTTAGTTTGAAATTTAATGTTATTTCTTTTATCAGAATAATTCACTGGAGGAAAAAAAATTATCTGAATCTTTAGTTAACAAATTGTGTGCGGGTATATTTTGCAGCGGAATTGTACCAGGAGCGGGCGTTTTGAGCTTAAATTTAGTTATTCAGTTAAATCTCAATAGATCGAAAATTATTAAATTTTTTAACCAACTTTTAGTATTTTATATTGAAATATATAAACAAATATATGAATAGATAAATAAACAGATATATATATATATATATATATATATATATATATATATATATATATATATATATATATATATATATATATATGATATATAAATATACATATATATAATATCATTTTCTCAAGAATAAACAAAAAGTTAATTTGAAATCTAAATTGATTTTTTAATCAACTTCTCCGTTCTGTGGTTTCGCATCGACTGATGTAAAAACTAGTTTTTATTTGTCTAAGTTTTTCCAGAATGTATGTAGTAGATAAAAACATTCGGCTTCGTTTTCCTGTATATACCGTTATTTTTGTACCCACAAACAAGTCATGTTGTTACACTAACCCTTACTAGTACATAACCCGGTCAGGAGTATCAATCGTCAGAAAACATACTAGTACTTATCCCGCATAGAATGTGTTAAAGGGATATACTATCTTATCACCTGCAAAGTCTTCATTATAACAGTCTATTTTCTAATTCATTTTTAACTTTACACTTAAAAATTATTAAATTTCATTTAACTTTTAATGTAATATCTTGTATCAGAACCATTTCGTAGAGAAGAAAATTATCTGAATATTTAGTCAAAGGGATATAATATCTTACCAGCTGGAAAGTCTTCAAAATAACAATCTATTTTTAATGTTATAAAATAAAACATTCTGTTGTGTTTACAATAAAACTTACTAAATATTAACAAGGATCTAACCTTATACAAATTATTTAGTTTTATTTTAAGAAGTAATACATTTTCAAAGAAACAAAATAGATAGACCTAGTGAAAAATAATCTATATTACTAGCAAAATAGCATAAAATTTATAAATTAGAGACCAACAGTTTATATCAAATTGAAATTAACTCATTTGTTTTGTAAACCTCGATTATATTAACAACAACAATATATTCTATTTTATAGCATGATAAAGTCTGCTTGTTGAATTTTAAATTTCTTAAGTATTTATTTCTTAAGTACTTATAGCTACTTTAAACAGTTTAAAGTAAAAAAAATTGAATTTTAAGAGTATTTGAAACGCTTTAAGGACTTTTCTAACTATAATAAAAATCCGAAGTTTATCAAAAATTTACGATGCAGAATATAAAATAAAAGTTAGTAAATGTAAAGTTTAGAATAACAAAAATCTTTTTTTTAGGAAATTATATAAATTATTATATTTTGTACAAAAAAGGGATATTTTAAATTTCTATTGTTTTTTCTAACTATTTCCATCGAATCCATAGGATAATAACTAAGTTTTGCTCGAAATCCAACAATTATTCTATGAATAATATCAATCATAATATAAGTTAAGGGGATTCGCATGAAATATTTTCAATAAATTTCTTCTGAAATAATTTATTAAATCCTAATTCTACATAGAAATTATAAGAACTTTCACATTAACTTAATGATTAATGGCCAAATATAAAATTAAATTTGAAAGTTCCGCTATGAAAAGGTATAAACTGCACTACCATATTAATGTAATATGTGGTTTAAAGGATATAAAACCTCTCCGGAT
The DNA here is from genome assembly GCA_032207245.1 of Pardosa pseudoannulata. Taxonomy (NCBI): domain Eukaryota; kingdom Metazoa; phylum Arthropoda; class Arachnida; order Araneae; family Lycosidae; genus Pardosa; species Pardosa pseudoannulata. The sequence continues at coordinate 54,722,722 of CM063503.1, forward strand.
TTAAAATTATCATTAAAGCAACTTTTTATATATTCGACATAAAATAAAATGGTGAACTCACTCCATAATGAAATTTTTACAAATTCTATAATAAACCTCTATATAAAAATATTTAGTTTCATCATTTCTAGTAGTATATTTTATTAAAAATTATAAAAGATATACGGTAAAAAATAAAATTCATTTACATACAGGATTATTAGAAAGTAAATTTTTATTTTAAGTTAAGAATAGGTATCTTTTTTTATTCTATAAACAAATAAAATTTTAATAAATATATATGATATTTTAAAATAAAAACGTAGGATTGTTATAAACTGATATTTAAGAAAATATTCTTTATCTTACTATAAAATAAAATATATCGCTCATATTAATATAATTAAGGTTCACATAATTAAAGATAATCTATTTTGTAATAAAATTTAGTCTCTAATTTATAAATTTCAAACATTTTTCGCTGCTTTGTGGATATAATCTGTGTTTTTTGATAAAAGTATTGTTTCATATAAAAATATTAGATTTTTTTATAAAGTTTGATATTTCTTAATAATTTTATAAACAATTTATTCCAAACAAAGATTTGAAATCAAAAATGGATAATGGAGACAATTTAGCTAAAAAAAAAAAAAAAACTTTTTATCCATTTGCCATAAGATAAAATTATGAGCTCTTTCCATAATGAAATTTTTATAAATTGTTTAATAAACCTCTATATAAATTTATTTAGCTTCATCATTTCTAGTAGTATATTTTATCAAAAGTATAAAAGATATACACTAAAAAATAAAATTCACTTACAGACAGAATAAATTTTCAAATATTAGAAGCTAAATTTTTATTTTAAGTTAAGAATAAGTATATATTTTTTGTATTTTACAAACACCTAAAATTTTAAAAAGGTGTATGATATTTTAAATTAAAAAACTTAAGACTGTTATAAACTGATATATAAAAAATATTCTTTATCTTACTATAAAACAAAATATATCGCTCATATTAATATAATTAACACATTGTGTGTGGGTATATTTCGCAGCGGAATTGTACCGGGAGCTGGCGTTTTGGGCGTAAATTTAGTTATTCAGTTAAATCTCAATAGATCGAAAATTATTTAATTTTTTAACCAACTTTTCGTATTTTATATTGAAATATATAAACAAATATATAAATAGAAATATATAAATAACAACTCTAAGATTTTTGTAAACAAAAAATGTACATTTTAGTGGATAAATTTATAATAGTATCTTAAATATGAAAAATCAAATAGAAATAGTAGTATGTAGCAGTTTTCGAACCGGAACTGAACGAAAACCGAAAAAACATTTTTAATGAAAAAACTGAACGAAAAAAATATCGGTTTATTTCGGTTCGATATATCTTTCAGTCATTTTGTTATGTTACCAACTTATCAATATTTTCTAATTTAACGTCAACTTATAATTATCATTACATGTATACTGCTATTTTCTATTTTGATATTTTTGAAAGAGCGTTTTTGGTTTGAAATTTATTACGAGACACAGAAGTAAATCAGTGAAAATTAGAAGATATATTAATAATAGATGCAATTTTATATGTTATAAATAATATATTTTTTACATAATTATTCCAAAATGCACGATTGAGATCAAAAAATGTCAATATGAAGTATCAAATGATTTTGATAATAGATAACAATGCCAATGCTCGGCTCTTATCGTACCTGCTTTTTGTATCAATTACATAGTACCAATTAAAAAAAGAATAAAATCTTCAAATTTTGATAAATTACATTTTTTGTTTATGACAGAATTATATTTAGTACAAATAAGAATATACATAAAATAATTTTTATTTAGAACTGAAAAAAAATTATTTTTAAAATAATCCGAAAACCGTTTTTTTGAAAAACCGGAATGAATATATTAATTTTTTATTTGAAAACAAAAAAAAATTACGGTTCGAATTATGTAGTTTTAATTTTTTCGAATTATGTTATATATAAACATTTTTACATTATAAACAAACGAAAAGAGCAATCATAAAACTAATGATGTTTTAGAGTGGGGTAACGTTCAAAGCATTTTCCTCTATGCAGAGGTACAAGGCAAAACCGTATTAGTACTTGACCCGCGCTCAAGTATCAATCGTCAGGAAACGTACTAGTACGTGTCCCGCGTACAATGTGTTAAGGTTCACATAATTAAAAATAATATATTTTATAAAAAAAATAGTCTCTAATTTATAAATTCCAAAAATCTTTCCCTGTTTTGTGGATTTATATACATTTTACTTTGTGTATATAATCTGTGTTTTTTGATAAAAGTATTGCTTCATATAAAAGTATTAGATTTTTTTATAAACTTAGATATATCTTAAAAATTTAGGAAACATTTCATTCTAAACAAAGCAATTGAATCAAAAATGGATAATAAAGACAATTCAGCTCAAAAAATACTATCCTTCCTTAAGCATAATTAAGTAAACTGTACCCATGCATGTTAAGATTAATTCACACTAAAAATAATTTTTTAAAGTATGCAGTTAAGGTTCACATAATTAAAAATAATATATTTTATAAAAAAAATAGTCTCTAATTTATAAATTCCAAAAATCTTTCCCTGTTTTGTGGATTTATATACATTTTACTTTGTGTATATAATCTGTGTTTTTTGATAAAAGTAATGCTTCATATAAAAGTATTAGATTTTTTTTATAAAGTTAGATATATCTTAAAAATTTAGGAAACATTTCATTCTAAACAAAGCAATTGAATCAAAAATGGATAATAAAGACAATTCAGCTCAAAAAATACTATGCTTCCTTAAGCATAATTAAGTAAACTGTACCCATGCATGTTAAGATTAATTCACACTAAAAATAATTTTTTAAAGTATGCAGTTAAGGTTCACATAATTAAAAATAATATATTTTATGAAAAAATTAGTCTCTAATTTATAAATTCCAAAAATCTTTCGCTGTTTTGTGGATTTATATACTTTTTACTTTGTGTATATAATCTGTGTTTTTTGATAAAAGTATTGCTTCATATAAAAGTATTAGATTTTTTTTATAAAGTTAGATATATCTTAAAAATTTAGGAAACATTTCATTCTAAACAAAGCAATTGAATCAAAAATGGATAATAAAGACAATTCAGCTCAAAAAATACTATGCTTCCTTAAGCATAATTAAGTAAACTGTACCCATGCATGATAAGATTAATTCACACTAAAAATAATTTTTTAAAGTATGCAGTTAAGGTTCACATAATTAAAAATAATATATTTTATAAAAAAAATTAGTCTCTAATTTATAAATTCCAAAAATCTTTCGTTGTTTTGTGGATTTATATACTTTTTACTTTGTGTATATAATCTGTGTTTTTTGATAAAAGTATTGCTTCATATAAAAGTATTAGATTTTTTTATAAACTTAGATATATCTTAAAAATTTAGGAAACATTTCATTCTAAACAAAGCAATTGAATCAAAAATGGATAATAAAGACAATTCAGCTCAAAAAATACTATGCTTCCTTAAGCATAATTAAGTAAACTGTACCCATGCATGATAAGATTAATTCACACTAAAAATAATTTTTTAAAGTATGCAGTTAAGGTTCACATAATTAAAAATAATATATTTTATAAAAAAAATTAGTCTCTAATTTATAAATTCCAAAAATCTTTCGTTGTTTTGTGGATTTATATACTTTTTACTTTGTGTATATAATCTGTGTTTTTTGATAAAAGTATTGCTTCATATAAAAGTATTAGATTTTTTTATAAACTTAGATATATCTTAAAAATTTAGGAAACATTTCATTCTAAACAAAGCAATTGAATCAAAAATGGATAATAAAGACAATTCAGCTCAAAAAATACTATCCTTCCTTAAGCATAATTAAGTAAACTGTACCCATGCATGTTAAGATTAATTCACACTAAAAATAATTTTTTAAAGTATGCAGTTAAGGTTCACATAATTAAAAATAATATATTTTATGAAAAAATTAGTCTCTAATTTATAAATTCCAAAAATCTCGCTGTTTTGTGGATTTATATACTTTTTACTATGTGTATATAATCTGTGTTTTTTGATAAAAGTATTGCTTCATATAAAAGTATTAGATTTTTTTATAAACTTAGATATATCTTAAAAATTTAGGAAACATTTCATTCTAAACAAAGCAATTGAATCAAAAATGGATAATAAAGACAATTCAGCTCAAAAAATACTATCCTTCCTTAAGCATAATTAAGTAAACTGTACCCATGCATGATAAGATTAATTCACACTAAAAATAATTTTTTAAAGTATGCAGTTAAGGTTCACATAATTAAAAATAATATATTTTATAAAAAATTAGTCTCTAATTTATAAATTCCAAAAATCTTTCGCTGTTTTGTGGATTTATATATATTTTACTTTTTGTACATAATCTGTTTTTTGATAAAATTATTGCTTCATATAAAAGTATTAGATTTTTTTATAAACTTAGATATATCTTAAAAATTTAGGAAACATTTTATTCTAAACAAAGCAATTGAATCAAAAATGGATAATAAAGACAATTGAGCTCAAAAAATAATATACTTCCTTAAGCAAAATTAAGTAAACTGTATCCATGCATGATAAGATTAATTCACACTAAAAATAATTTTAAAATATGCAGTTAATTCACATAATTAAAAATAATGTATCTATAAAAAATTATCTCAATTTATAAATTCCAAAATCTTTCGCTGTTTTGTGGATTTATATATATTTATTTTGTATATAATCTGTTTTTTTGATAAAAGTATTGCTTCATATAAAAGTATTAGATTTTTTTTATAAAGTTGACATATCTAAAAAATTTAGGAAACATTTTATTCTAAACAAAGCAATTGAATCAAAAATGGATAATAAAGACAATTGAGCTCAAAAAATAATATACTTCCTTAAGCAAAATTAAGTAAACTGTATCCATGCATGATAAGATTAATTCACACTAAAAATAATTTTTTAAAGTATGCAAAAAAAAAAAGAATTCACAGGAAAATTAGATAACTATTTATTACTGAAAAGTGATCAATTTTATAAAATGAACTTAACATTTATATATTTGTAAAAAATGCGAAAAAAAGAATATCCTTTGAAAGAAAGAAGCATCAAAAACCAGATTGTATTCCCTGTTTTGTTCAATTCTTGCTGTTAAATGTCATTTAAGCCCCTTCAAAAATAAATAACGTATTTTCTGTCAAATTTCCAATTCACTTTTTTTCATTTTTTTTATAGATTCTCGCGTTTCCACGTCGTCAGAACTCCTGCAGTTAAGCTCAAAATATCACAAGAAAGGAAAAAAATGAATCACAAGTTAATGACGTCCAAGAAATCCAAATCGGGTAGGTGAAACTAGATTATCACACATTAGAAGCAAATAATGCATGAATTTTGAAATACTAGCTTTCCTTTTTTTTCAAAAACCTTAGAAAAAAAATGGGGAGAAAAAGTAGCAGTCATATGTCACAAACAGTTCCTCCCCTCTCCCCGTTTCGTCAAAAACGCCGAGGTATCGTAACAGAAACCCTCCTTGGAATCTTGATTACAAAATCAATTGTATAAGATTATTCATAATGTCCAAAACATTCACGTTAAACCGGCTGTTTGGAAGTTCTTTCTACTAAGGTATCTTGAAAGAATATCCGTCATTACAAGAGCTTTAAAAGATTAAAAAACAAAAAGTCATCGAAATTTCCGAAAGGAAAAAAAAAACAGACTCGAGAGATGCATTTATTTCCACAGAGTGAGTTTTTCACGAAACTCAGGTTTTTTCAAACCCATTATCGATATAATTTTTTAAGCCTTGTTTAATTATTTGATTTGTCTAGCCAGTTGTAGTGAAGAAAATTAACTTTCTTGTTCTCCGAGGTGCTTTTTTTTCCTTATATCTTGACGATTATTTTCCCCTTACATTTTAAATAGAAATGCGATTTTCTTAAATTTATTGTACATGGATTAATTATTTTATATAAGTATCCAGCAGAAGTTATAAAAAAGTAATGATTAGTGGTGCATCTAGACACTGATAAAAAATGTAATTGTGCTGCAAATTGTATCGAAATGATTAATTACAAATGGTTTATTTTAATTCACTGTTATGATGATTGGACTGGAAAAGTGATGATTCAGAAATGATATTTTTTTGCTTATTACAATAAGTTTCATAATAACGTTATGCAGAAAATTAATTTTTTAATGTGGACTGTGTGAGTTACAAAGCTTTTTTTAAAATTTATATTCTTAAAGTTATGGCAATTTTTTACTCACAAACATTAAAATAAAACAAAATTATTCTAAAATTATTTTTATAAATCAGATATATTTTTAAATGATTTGGATTTTTAATTAATTTTTAAAGTTAAGTTTGTTGCTATGCAAACCTGAGAAATCAACCTCCAGTGATCTTTCAATGATTTGCCTAGCCAGTTGCAGTGAATAAAATTAATTTTCTTGTTCTCCGAGATGCTTTTTTTTTCCTTATAGCTTCACGATTATTTTCGATTTACCTTTTAAATAGAAATGCGATTTTCTTCAATTTATTGTACATGTCTTAATTATTTTATATAAGTATTCAACAGAAGTTATAAAAAAGTAATGATTAGCGGTGCATCTACACACTGATAAAAAATGTAATTGTGCTGCAAATTGTATCGAAATGATTAATTGCAAATGGTTTATTTTAATTCACGGTTATGATGATTGGACTGGAAAAGTGATGATTCAAAAATGATATTTTTTGCTTATTACAATAAGTTTCATAACAACGTTATGAAGAAAATTAATTTTTTAATGTGGACTGTGTAAGTTACAAAACTTTTTTAAAAATTTACTTTCTTAGAGTTATGCAATTTTTTAGGCACAAACATTAAAATAAAACAAAATTATCCTAAAATTCTTTTTAAAAAATAGATATATTTTTAAATGATTTAATTTTTTTATTAATTTTTAAAGTTCTGTTAGCGGCTTAATATTTTATAGATAATTTTTTTTACCAAAGCTACTAATATATATCGTTTTTACAATTATAAACCCTTCACTCTGTTTTCACAAACAAAAATGTTACCACATCTTGTAATAATAATACTATATACCATCATAATATACTATATATCATACTATATATATCATATTATTTCATCTAATATTTGATATGAAAGTTTGTTGAGATTGTAAAACAGTTGCTATACAAACGTAATAAATCAACCTCCAGCGCTCTTTCAATGTATTTTTATATAAGAAAACTATTTTATAGTTTAGATAAATTTTTAATGAGACTTTTTAACAGGATAAAAATGCCAAAATATATTTTCTCATGTTTAACCTGCAATGTAACAAGTTATTTTTACAGATTCTAAAACAATTGCTATGCGGTTCTAAATAATAAAGTTCAACTCAAAATTATTCTAAAATTCAACTTAAATATCAGATCCTTTGTAAAAGAAATTTCTTCATTTAAAACAACTTCTATTATTGATTTAATATATCATCAATTCTTACAAAATTTTTAATAATACTAATGCATTTGTACAGCATGTTTAATAAGACTTTTTAACAAGATAAAAAGGCCAAAACATATTATCTCATGTTTAACCTGCAATGTAACAAGTTATTTTTTCAAATTCTAAGTCAATTGCTATGCGGTTCTCATTAATAAAGTTTGATACAAAATTATTCTAAAATTAAACTTAAAGATAAGATCATTTTAAAAATTTTATTCTTCATTTAAAAAACTTCTCTTATCGACTTAATATATCACCAATTCTTACAAAATTTTTAATTATACTAATACATGTGTACAACATGTTTAATAAGACTTTTAAAAAGATAAAAATGCCTCATCATTATTATCTCATGTTTAACCTGCAATGTAACAAGTTATTTTTCCAGACTCTAAAACAATTGCTATGCGGTTCTAAATAATAAAGTTCAACACAAAATAATTCTAAAATTATAAAAAAAATTTTATTTAAAAAAACTTCTCTTATCGACTTAATATATCACCAATTCTTACGAAATTTTTAATAATACTAATATATGTGTGCAACATGTTTAATAAGACTTTTTAACAAGATGAAAAGGCCAAAACATATTATCTCATGTTTAACTTGCAATGTAACAAGTTATTTTTTCAGATTCTAAAACAATTGCTATGCGGTTCTAATTCATAAAGTTCAATACAAAATTATTCTAAAATTCAACTTAATCAGATCATTTTTAAAATTTTTTTCTTAATTTAAAAAACTTCTCTTATTGACGTAATATATCATCAATTCCTTCAAAATATTTAATAATACTACTCCATGTGTACAAGGTGTATCTAACGTTTTATGAGAAGAAAATGGGAAAAAATATATTTCATGTGCAACGTTCATGTAAAATTTGGTATAGAAGTTACCTTTCAGATTGTGAAAAAATAGCTACTCAGACCTGATGAATCAAGCTCCATTGCTCTTTCGATGTTTTTCTTAAGATGACAATATTCTTAAAGAAGTCCTTCTACATTGGCATAGGTAAATTAAGGTAAAGTCCAAACTTTCACTGAACTGTAACTTACAGACTATAAAATATTTCCATTTTTTAAAAATTTAAACCAACTAAATAGTAACCAATTATGTTAAAAAATGTTTTATGAAATACTGAAGCTAAAAGAGAAGAAAAATGGACAAGGCGCAAAGAATATTATTAAACTTTTTTGTTAATTTTTAATATTAAGTTAAAATTATTTTATATAAATTTTTTGTGGTTAATTTAGTGCCACATCAATTTGCATGAGTTCTGCTAGTAAAAAAAAATACAGAAATGCATTATAATATCCAACGTACCTTTAAGGCGATTGAATTTAGTATAAATAAATCTAATCTTTCGTAAAAATATGTTTTTACATAACTTTTACTCCCCCATAAAAATGAAATGAATTGCTACAATTACTGCTATAAAAATTGTAATTGCTGTCAAATGTTTCAAATCATTAATATGATACTCATGGATTAAACCATAAAATATTCAGAAAATAGCTTAAATATTGTCATGTATTTTACGAAATTATTTTCCACACAGTTCATTTAATGTATTTACTACAGAATTTAATAATTATTAATAAAAAATTTATGGATTTCCACACTGTTTATTCTCACATTTACAGATTATTTTTTGGATATTAAGGGAGGCATGTGTTTAGATAAAGAAACTATTAATGATGCATTAACAATACAAACGGATAAGAGGCCTGCACCAAAAATACTAAACTTTATTAATATTTCTTTTTGTATATTTTACTGACCTAGATTATGGAGTTTACATTAAACATTTTAATTACTAGAAAATCACCCATCATGGTACGACGGGTACAAATTGCCTCTTCGAGAGGTAATGAGGTCACACTACACTATCTTGACTATACCACACTAATTTCGGAACGAAGATGAATTGCCTTTAGTAGGCTGGTACGTTACTACTGCAATGGTATTAATACAAGCAATGAATAGTCTTTGAACAATAAACCAGAAATAAACCACTTTTTTTTAAACCATGAAATTCCTTGATTTTATCCGATATGATACTTTACCGGTACTTACAATTTACACAATATGCGTTTTGATTCGAGTTATGGTAACAAATATAATTCACAAAATAAGTAAATATTTAGAAGTTTTAAAATTTTCACCAAACCGATCGATCATATATATGAAAACATTGAAAAAATATTTATTGTTGAACCAAGTGTTAAAGTTTAAAGTCTTTTGTGTATATACTGATTCATAATCAACCTTGGATTAAATTCCGTCTAACCTCCAATATTAACAAAATAAAAAATTTACAACCTCTAAATTATTCACTAAGCAGTACATCCTAGAAATGAAGAAAAAAATAAATGTTTATCAATGGATTAATATATTTTAGGAGGTGGGATCACATGAAATCGTTACCTGATGAGTTACCCGGGATATTATATTAGTAACTGTATGTACAACATATCAGTTAATTTTATCCAAAGCAATTTTGTGTAATTCTCTCGAGAGTACGGCAATTGAACGGACTTTACAGAAGCTGACTGAAGAAACACTGGGGCATTAGCAAAAAGTTCACAATTTAGTATAGCTCCCTCCACAAGAAACAGCATAGGACAGTATGATTCAAAGCACAGAACACACAAAAACACAGTGAACGCTAATTCACTACAGTGTGACGAGCAAGGCAACACATCTTTTGACTCTGAAATCGTCTGACAACAGGCGACAAACTGAGCCATATTTAGACATTGCCAGAGCTTCCGTACTTTAAAGGTTCAAAAAGTATCTGGACACTCAAAATGTGTTACCTATATTCTCACCAAGTCGCCAAATATATAGCTGTTAGAAGCCTCTCCAGGAAGCTAAACTAGGCATATTTACAAGTTTCATAACAATATATTTTATAAAGATAAAAATATCAATGTTTGATATTCCTAAGCAACATGGTCCAGAGATTGACCTAGGAGGTAAAACGTTGCCAGTTGGTAACCCGTCGGTTCGAATCTAACTACTGGCACGGGTGTTCGTAGCCTTTCAAATTTCAATTCAGATAATAGCTATCAGTAAATTTTCAGAGATATTGTAAATAATATATAGTATTAGTGAAATAGACAATTTTTTTGTTTAATAGAAATTTTATTCAAATTCAAAGAAAATCTAAAAAAATCTCCGTTTGCTATATTCAGTTTAAACAATATTTCTTGTCCAAGTAGGTAAAACTAATGTTGCACATAATTATTTCGTAAAATACAATATATTTTACCATCTCTTCAGTTTAGTATTATACTTCTATCTTTCAAGTTAATCCGGAACTAGATTCTGATTCATCCATCATGACTAAATGACACGACACTAAACTGTTCAGTGTCAAATAATAGATCTTATTGATCTATTCATCTCAATTTAATCTTACTATCTACTTACAAACCCGACATTTTAAGATTTTGTTGGAAGGGGAGAGGATATAGAAAAGTTCTTTTTAACTTCTCGTATTCGGGAACAATAAAATAGATTGTAGGTAGGTTTAAAAAAATTAAAGGTTCCTATGCTTTAAAAATTTCTAAGTAAAAGGAAACTTATAGAGAAATAACTAACAAATTCCTCAGAAATAATACCATAAACTTGTCATAGGGCAGTCTCAATGATATATTACTCTATACTGTTGTTTAGTGAGCATTTATAATTATTGCACAAAATTGATTTTTGTAAATAATGATTATTATTCATTGTAATGTTTAAAAATACTAGTATTTAGACGCAATGGTATGATAGTGATAGCCTAAGACGAGCTTTTCTTGTTTTGAAGGATTTTAAAATGGAGAATTATTTAATAATTTTCAATTTTTTTAATTAGAAAACCTTTATTAAAAACAAACATGTAATTAGAAATATTTTTAAGAGTGTAAGATAAAAACAATAAATATGAATTGCAAATACCATGGGAAATTATCACTTAAATTTATTTGCATATAGTAAAATGATGAGTATTTATGCTCAGCATGATTTTGTAACTTCAAATTTTTAACATATTATTGACAACTGGATTACACGAAACTAAACACGATGAATATATTTAAAGGTTATATAAAAAAATATTTATCACCTTTCTGTTAATTATAAAATCTTTTATTTAACAGGCAACTTGTGAAATATTAAGAAATTTTGTTGAACTGTTATATTGAAGGATTTTAAAATGAAAAATTATTTAATAATTTTCAATTTTTCTATTTAGAAAACCTTTATAATAAAACAAACATGCAATTAGAAATATTTCTAAGAGTTTAAGAAAAAAGCAATAAATATGAATTGCTGACACATACCATGGAAAAGTATTGTTTAAATTTCTTTGCATATATCAAGATGTTGAGCGCTTATATTCAGCATGATTTAGTAACAATTTTTTAGCATATTATTGACAGATAAGTTATACGAAACTAATAACGATGGATATATTAGAAAATATTCATCACCTTTCCGTTAATTACGAGATCTATTATTTAGCAGGCAACTTGTGAAATAGTAAGAAATTTTGTTGAACTTCTACTTTTCTAATATAATTTAGTGTATGTTAGGAGAACCTGCTGTACCTCGAACAGGTATCTAGGTTCTAAGACGTTTTCAATGAATCTTTTTGAATGTTTAGGTTTTAATTATAGACTTGATTGTAAAATTGTTGAGTAGATAAAAGTATAAAGACAATTTCCATACTATTACTGTTGATTTTGTACCTAAATAAAATGTCTCTCAAAGTATTATGACTTTTCCTTTTTTTCCAGGTGAACTATATCATATTTTAACCCTGAATTATTTTTACCTCTAAATCAGATAAAATTTACAAATGTAATAGTTCTAAAACCGCGACAGTTAACTTTGCGCCTAGATAAAGCGTAAACCAGAAATGTTTGAACAGTCTATACATTGTGTATCTTTAAAGATACATTTATAAAAGATAATTATGTTATTCATACAATTATTTGATTTTTTACTACTTGCATACCTGACTACATACTATCATAATACCCCCAGAATTAGCCAGTATTATAGTAAAAAAATAACTCTTTCATTTCATTTCACTCCCATTGTTTCTGATCTTTTCAAGCATAAATAAATCTTAGCTTTAAATACCTTGCCATGTAACTCACCGAAATTAACATTGGGTATATTTTTCTATAGGGGCTATACAAAAAAACCTTGATTTCTTACCCTCTTTACCTCATCATAATTGAGAGCTGCATAAACAGATCATCTAACGCATATTTGTAAAGACACTGAAGTGATAAGGGAAAATTTTCATTTCCATGTACACTTCAAGACAACGTTAAAAAAACAAAGATTTCTAAGTGAGATTTGTTTTTTTAAAATTCTCATATAGCAGGTGAAAATCAATTCTTATTCAAGAATTCTTAACGATTATTATTCAGACAGACCTTTTTAATGGAGACTACGAGGGATTAAATTTTTAGAGATTAAATTTTACAGGTTATTTTTAAAGCTTTTATTCAATAAAATTACAGGGGCAATACTAAAACTAAGTTTAGTATTACCCAATTTACTAATAAAAATATTATATTGAGACCTGCTTATAGTTCTAAAAAGCACTATTTCTCATTTCAGAATGGTACTGAAAGTTTTATAGTAGATGATAATCATGGTGTAAAATACTGAAATACTTAATCTACAAATTCAATGGAGACTACAAGGGACTAAATTTATAGTGATTCCATTTTACAGGTTATTTTTAAAGCTTTTATTCAATAATATTATAGTCTACAAAACTAAGTTTAATATTACACAATTTACTAATATAATTTTGTATTGAGACCTGCTTACCGTTCTAAAAAAACACTATTTCTCATTTCAGAATGGTACTGAAAGTTTCATGCTAGATGATAAGCATGGTGTCAAATACCGAAATACTTAAACTACAAAATACTGACTGCTAAACTGACTGCAAAATACTGAAGAGATAATGGGAAATTTTCATTGCCATACGCACATCAACACAAAGCAAGAACTTTAAAGTGAATTTGATTTCGTGAAACCTGTTCGAATAACAGGTGCAAATCAATTCCTATTCATGATATCTCGCTTGCTGATGTCATTATTAGCGATTATTACTGGGACAGATCGTTTCCATAGAAACCAGCAGGGGAATAAAGCTGAAGGAGCGTTCTCCGTTCAATTTAGCCCCTTATACCATCCATTCCTTCCCTAAGCGCCCTTCTTACCTCCGAAGAAAGATGTTATTTCACGAAAACCCATTTCCCGTTACGATCTACAGCTAATTCGCAAGGGAAGCTAGACAGCTCCACTATGTTTCAATCAGGATGGTTAAGTTTACACTGCAATTTCTATAGTCACTTCGATCGCCTTCATTGAGGCTTGGGTGTGGATTCACTTGGAATGAAATGCTTTGGGGACATTAGATAGCAGAAAGCCATGATAAGCAGTATAAGTCTAAGCAAAAATAAATAACATTAGATGAATACGGAAAATACGAAATCTGAAATGAATTTTCGGAAAAAGAATATTAAGCGTATATCATTTACTGAACTTAAAACCTCCTGATGTATACCGTTAACTTTAAATTACTTTTTAGATTAACTGCTAAGTACCAAATCTGAATCTTCATGCATACAATACGAAATATATAACCATGTGGAATAAAAAGACTTATGTTACACTGTAGTAATATTAGTTTATTAATAACCACGAATTATTCTATTCGTGGTTGCTGCTGACGTAGATTGACGTCTTGTAATTTCTGTTTCTAGGAACAGAAACATTATCATATATATGGGTTATAGTAAGAAAATGGAAACAGGTGAAACAATTATTATTTATATAATTCCATTAGCATTTCATTTCAGTGATTTCATATTTGAACCTGTTACCATTAAATTTTTATACTTACCTTAACGGTACACGTTTGTGGCAACCAACTTCAGAACTTCCTTATTTTAGTTAGTATTCAGTTTTAGAAATTTAAAACTTTGTTACGCACACCATTATAACAACACAGTAACTCATAAGTTTTTATAGAAAAATCAAGCAGTTTGATTCTAAATATAATGAATGACGGCTAAGTAAATACAACTTATATAAAGTTAAGTTAAAATGAATACATTGCTATCAGTTGCATGTAGTGAAATTTTCAATGACATCATTTGAGACACAAGATTGAGAGATATATTACTTCAAAATGTTCAATATAAACTTAAATTCAAAAATGTTAACAAGACTTTCGCAACATTATTTTAAATTAAACGTAGTTTATTATCTTTATTATAAACTAATATATTGTAGAAAATCGATCCCAATGAATGTCAGACAAAATTTCTAAAACATTTTACGTTTCCTTCTGAATTTTTTTAGAAAATTTAATTTATATATATAAATTAATTTTAAAATAGCGTATATATTCCTAAAATTAATTTTTATGTAATCTGATAAATATATTAATATATAAAAGATAAATTATGTACGAGAACATATATTACTAATAAATTTGTGCATGAAAAAGCAAAAAGTGAACATAAAAATTCACGATAAATATAAATTTTTGAGGCTTTTATGTCCAACTTCTTTTTAAGATAAAATTTTGGAATAAGTAAAAGAAAATATAAAGATAAAATCAAATATATTTGTCCTCCTGAAAAGAATGGAGCCAAATAAGCGAAATAAATTTTGCAGCTTTTATACGACAATATTAAAGTACCTACAATATATACATGTTAAGACTTTCCCTTGAAAGTCTTTTATACTCTTTTTCAACAGCTTAAAACAATCATTCTTTTTTTTTATTGAAAAAAAAATTCAGTTTCATCGTGCTTTAGATCATCTGATAAACAAAGCAAAAGATGTAGTACATGTGTTTTTATATTTTTAAGAAGAATCTCAAGACAAATATCTCTAAAATACTCTATTACAATTCTTGTTCGAATAACAAGGAAAGAATAATTTTAAAGTTCCAATAAAATAATCCCTGTAAAAATGCAAAACACATTTCACTTTCTTCTTCGCTTAACAAATATATTGCGAAAAGATTTGAAAGCGACGTTCTTTCTCTTTTAATGCAAGAAAAGGTCTTTAATTGCCTTCACCTTTCCACCTAAATAAGAACGAAATCACTAAAACTTAAAAATCACTGTGCCCGAGGCTTATCCAAACTCCTTAACGGCAATGAAAGGGATTGCAGCTCTGTCGAAAGGAGAATCATCTAATTTTTTTCCACCCCACTTACGGATTCAGCGAAGTAGAAAATGAACTCTTTCTTTATGCATCTATATTCGCTCAAAAATCCGTTAATGGCTCTTGTCTGAACGGTAGAAAATTCCTTTTTTTTATATTTTGATCTCAATCACTTCACGTTCCCATCATTCAAGTGACTTCAAGTCTTCGTTTAGGGTTTTCTTTCGCTTTCCAGAAAGCTCGTCCCGTTCTGACAATCCTTCACCTTCTGTGAAAGCAATCAACAGCTACACTTTATCAACGGTGAAATAGTTTTGGGAGAACATTAATTTGTCACAGCGTCAGCAAGCTGACACGATTTCTCCCACCCCCATCTGTGAAATACCCTTCCGCCGACAGTTTGAAACTTCTGAAAACGTTTTCGATACGAATTTTCATTGTGTAGGCAGGGTAATATTTTCGAGCTTCCTTCAAAGAAATAACAGTTATTTGTTTAAGAACTCAGTTGATCATATAGCAATAAAACATACGTCTTGAAATATTTACGGAAAGTAGAGGGTGTATATTTTTTTACTTCTATAATATCGGGATTTTATTGACTTAAAAGAAAAGTTTTATTACTGTATGAAAATGACAATATATTATTAAAGCGATTGAAATTTTTTAAAAAATAAACAAAGAAATATAAATTTATAGATTCAAAACAATGTCCCAGCTTTGTTTAAAATTTCAATAGTTTTTTATTGGCTCAAATATTCGGTTTAACTTTCTGTGCTCTAAATTAACTTTCCACGTTCCTATTAGTCTCGTCCAAGTTAATGTTCGATTCATATCAATTTATTGTTGACCTAGCAATTTTAAATAAATTAAACAAGATGGAAAATTATTTCTTAACACATTGAATGTGGGACACGTACTAGTACATTTTCTGACAATCGATACTTGAAAGCTGGACACGTACTAGTACGTTTTCTGACGATCTATATTTGAAAGCGGGACACGTACTAGTACGTTTTCTGACGATTGATACTTGAACGCGGGTCATGTACTAGTACAACTTAGTGTAACAACATGGTTTGTTTGTGGGTACAAAATTAACGGTATATACAGGAAAACGAAGCCGAATGTTCTTGTCTACTACATAGATTCTGGAAAAATTTAGAGAAATAAAAGCTAATTTTTACATCAGTCGATGCGACTGATGTAAAATTAAATAATTTTTTACCTATTGAGATTTAACTGAATAACTAAATTTACCCGCAAAACGCCCGCTCCTGGTACAATTCCGCTGCGTAATGTACCCGCACACAATGGGTTAAGTTTATAAACCGTGTCGAGCCACACTCATCGCTGTAAAAGAAAGATAATATCGAGTAAGACGATATTTGAACACAAAGGTTTAATCTTGCAGGAGACTCATAATCCACTAAACATGATGCACATCAACAGCTAAATTTACTTTACTATATACAAAGAATTATTTACAATACAAGCTGATGTCTACTTATGTCCGAGCTTGACATGCAGAGGTAGAACTTGGTAAATGCTGGGTACAGAATGGAAATGAAGGCTGTATGGGGCACCTGGGCTAAACGCCGAATGAATGGCAGGTTCTTCGAAAACCAATCACAACGTCAGCGTAGCAAATTATCATTCGACGAGTCTAATTTGGTTTGCTTAAGACCATGGACGCCGCAAATCTTTCTACAGAGGCATAAACATTTTTGAATTGAGCTGATCAGATAATGAACTGTTCCTTCGTGCTTCTAAATTCGTTCAAAAATCCGTTAACGGCCCTTGTTTAAACTGCAAAAAATCCTTTTTTCACATATTTTGATCCAAATAACTTGTTTTACCCATCGTTCAAGTGACTTCAGATTTTCTTTCAGGAGCTCGTTTCGCTTTCGAGAAAGCTCGTCCCGTTCTGACAATCCTTCACCTTCAGTGAAAGCAATCAACAGCTACACTTTATCAACGCTGGAATAGTTTTGGGAGAACATTAATTTGTCACAGCATCAGCAAGTTGACACGACTTCCCTCATCTGTGAAATACCCTTCCGCCGACATTTTGAAACTTCTGAAAACGTTTTCGATACAAATTTCTATTGTGTAGGCAGGGTGATATTTTGAAGCTTCCTTCGAAAAAATAACAGCTATTTGTTTAAAAAACCCAGTTTGCTTTTATTTTTACACTAAACTTAGTACGATTTTTTTTGCTTTAATAGTTGAATTTATGTATAAACTTAAGGAATGGTAAGTGTTAAAAATTTTTTTCTAAATTATTAACTTTGAATTATAAAACAACTTACATATATTGATTACAGTATTAATAGTTTCTTCACATTAAAAATTTTAAAGTTCTTATAGTATTCTTTGAACAATTCAGTTTATAAAGTTTTTGCTATTTTTAAAAAGGCTTCTTGCACTTTAACTTTCAAATTTTCCTTCTAATTATCCAGCCTATATTTGGATATTGTTTTGTCCATTGATTGTTTAGTTAATTTATTGGAATTGTTTTTTAGACTGTCAGTTGAATTTAACGAAATATTTAGACTGAAAAATTCGCTAAATATTTATGGATTGCAACTAATATTTAATAACTAAACGAACATGAAAACTGAAATGAATACACAGATTTGTTATAATGTACATTTGGAATAAATAGTAAAGATTTTCTGGCAGTCCATGAACAATAAAATCTAAATTAACATATTAAAAATAAACAAAAATCTAAAAATCAGATTAAACAAACTTCAATAAGTAAAAATATTTAAGTAAAAACTTTACTGCGATAAATTTGGCTTCATAGCAATGCGTACAAGTATAAAAACATTGTGCTTTAATAATTTTCAAAACACTTTTATAACTTTTAACGTCCTATTAAATAAAAAAGGGCATACTTTCGGGTTTACATTGATACGTTATATAATAAAGAATATTTTCGTAACAACAGAGGTCAAATTGAGTCACTGCATTAAATATAGTACTATGTATTAGAAAAGATTGTTTTGTTCTTAAATGAAATAGATTGGTATTCCTTTATTATCATCTATAAATTTAAAAAATAATTCTTCACTTTTTTTAAATTTTAAAATGTTTAGTAAGATATAAGTAAACCAGATTGAGTCTAATAAAGATCACTTTGAAGTTTAAGAAAATGAACAACCAGTTAAAACCAGTGTATAATCTATATAATATTTGGTTGAGTCTGAAGGCATTTAGATATTAAAACTGCTTATTTGAAATTGATTTTGGGTTTCTGTATTTTTTAGACAATGATTAATCTACTTTAAATGTTATATTACTTTTCAAGTACATAACTTTGATAGGCAGGAATCTTTCTCAAGCCAACTGCAAGAATACTTCTAATTCTTTGATATTTGTATATGAGAAAACCCAAAGAAAAGTATCAAGATTATGTACATTTAGGAAACTTGTAACGAACATACTTAGTGAGTTTAGTGTTTATGACTAAAATGTAGCGAGTATCCCCTATATGATTATAACATATTTAAGTCTGTGCTAAAATGTCTGCTTCTTGCCATTGAGGGGCAACATTAGTAGAGCTTAGCTTTTTTGGGATGCCGATGAAAAATTGGATAAACGTAAATAATTTTGCCAAATTAGAAGTAACATTCTTAACTAATAATGTTATTTGACATTGATTTGAAATTTAAAAAATTGTATTTATTATGATCAATGTTCTTAGAGTTTCTATTTTAACATTTCCCTATATAGCAATTTTATTTAGTTGCTAAACTAATTAATGAATAACACCACAGTTCTTTGGGGGGTGGGGTCTGAAGGACATCTCTCTAGTACTCGCTGGTATAAATGCATTAATTGTTTATCTGTGAATAGATCTTTTAGTCAGATAAAATTCTACCCCAACTTTATTATCATATCCGTGATTAATAATCAGCAATGTGTACTATGTTTCAAACGGTAATTTTTTTACAATAAAAAATTGCAACAGAACACGTTAGTGTAAATTTTGACCCATGTGAAATATTCAGCAAATAGCTAAAAGTACAGAAATACTCATTATATCATTCAGTTATTCTTGCTTTTGACAGTCCATTTGTACTACTCTTCATTTTTGTTATGTACTATATGATTTTTGTGGATACAACAGATAACAAAAATTATCTTGAGTAGTTCTCGACAGACTAGATTTTGTGACTGCTATTGGCTTCCCTCAGGTTTCATGTGTTTTCGTAAGTATTTGTAAATAGACGGTCCTTTCACAGTTGATTTTTTTACATGCACACTATGGGTCATTTTTGGCTCAAATACCTTAGATTCATGCTACAATTAAGATTTTAAGAAGGTTCACTAAAATGTAAAATACACACTTAACTAATTTTGTTAATTTAAAGTAATCGCATTGAGTTTTTAAACATTAATCCCCTAAACGCAGAAAGCTAATTTTTCTTTCTAGCATGTGTACTGTTTATAATGGTTATACGACAAGTTTGTAGTTTTTTTATAAAGAAATTAATTTATATTGTTTATACTTATAACTTTTTTAATACTCAGAAAGCCATTTTTGAAACCTAACATTTTCACAATAACAGTAAGCAACATTAATGCACAAAAGTTAATTTGATTTTCTTCTCATCACTAAAAACAGGCTATCATTCATTGCAAAAAATTGCCATCCATGGATTATCGAGCAGATTTGCCTAAGTATATACAAGTCAATAAAATGGAAGTTGAAGATCCGAAACTATGCATAATGTATGAAAGAAAATACCTATATCTCAATTTCAAAAGGTTCAGAGGCAGGAAAATAGGGTGCTTAAACGACCTGGCTGACAGGCTTAAGTCCATTTCGCTTTCACTGAAAATAAGATTTCTCAGAAAGTGACCAAAATACGAACACATTATTCATTTCGGTTGCAGACGGAGAGCAGTTCTTTTTGGCAGCTTCCAGGAGGCCGCAGACTAAGTAAATACCGTCAACTCTCTTTTGTAGATAATTTTTCAGTGGCTTTCTTGAAAGAAGTGGTTCCAAATATATTTCAGATTATTTTTTGGTCGTATTTATTGGATGAAATTTCGCTTGAGAAGCGACAGTTGCTTTCAAATTATCTCCAGTCATTTTTATACTTCTCCTAGATTTTTTATTTCAAATCTGCGATCTTAAAATAACTTTATGATGCTATCAGGCAAGCGAATAATGAAATAAAAAATTTAATTGTTATAAATTTAATGAACTCCGTCCAATTTAATGAATTTAACAATACTCCGTAGATGATTACCGTATATAAGAAAAGAAAAATCATCAAAATAAGACTCATATTTGTTGTAATAAATTAACACGGTAGTGTCATTTCGATTTTTTAAAAGACGACTTCTCTAAGTGTTAAACCTTGAGTGACAACCATCTACAGCAATATATTAAGTATTTGTCATGATATCTAGCGAGTTAAAACAATATCTTTTATATCCTTATATAATATGTACGCTTATACAAGAAATTTATTTATTTTTTTGCTTTGCATAAAATACATATGTACAGCATTCATAATTCACATTAATTATATTTTATATATATATGTATATATAAAATATAATATAATTGTATACATATATATATATATATATATACATACATATATATATATATATACATATATATATATATATATATATATATATACATTTATATATAATATGAGGCATATATGGGGAGAAGACATATATTAAGAGCTTTATGAAGAGAATAATACAGAAAAGAAATATCATTAAACGACAAAAATAATTTAAATTTTTTTAACATATCTACGTTAGTATTCAAAATGAAGAAAATGTTTGGATTTCGTCGATTATCATCAGAAGAGCTTACCAGATTTTAATAAAACTTGATGATTTAAACATAAATTCATGTACAAAAAGAAATAATTACGAACATTAAGCATTATAATAGACACGTATGGTAGTGCGTAAGTTATAAAACATTACTTATAGAATCGAACAAAAAACGAGTTGAACTGTAAGAAAGAGAAATACAAAGAAATAATAAAATAGAAATACAAAAATTAATTTCAACTTCGATTATTAATGTGAATTTACAGATATTAAATTAATGAATTTTAAAATAGTTAAGTTAAATAAACCCCATTTTTAATATTGTATAGTGATTAAAAATACTCTGCTCTCATATATATATATATATATATATATATATATATATATATATATATAAACAGTTTTATATAAAAACTTATATATTATTGCAATTGTAAAAGGATACGAAGGTAATTCTACGAATTGTAATATATGTATCATATTTCATTATTATGAAGTTAAACATAATTCCTCTAAAATACATAATGAGTAGTCCCATATATAAAAGGTACTGGCCTAAGCAGCTGTGACAAATATCCTCGAATTGTAAGTATTTATCTACATTAAACCCTCTTTGCCAGTCACGTTAGTGCATCTGAATGATGAATTAACTTGAACAGTCCATAATATTGTGAACGATTTCACTTAAACGAACAATAACTCATTGTCTGCAAAGTGCCAGCAATTACAATACATCTTTAGGTAGCACCTGCCACAGATGGTTTGGTTGAATTATCTTCTTGAAGTTTATGATCTAATGCTCCCATAAAAGTTTAAAACTTCTATTTTCTAAGAAGTTATCTCGTAAAATTAAAATAACCCCGAGAGAATTTCGGAGTTTAGATTATGTTTCGATCATGCGTGGAAACAAAAAGATGAACATAGAACTTAAAACTACTGTAGATAATATTCTGTATATGATAATTGAAACTTTTATGAAAATGACTAGTGGAGCTTCAAAAATAAACAAGTAATCTAAAAATCTTAATTTAACTTTGTATCAAAAGAATACCTACATAAAATGTAATATTTGTAACTTATATGATATGAAGCGTTTTCCGAAAAATCTGGTTAAATTTTGTAAGTTAAAATTTTTCAAATATAAACACTTTTTTTATAAGAAAGTAAATATTTATTGTTTTTTACTACTGAGTTTTCAGGAAGAATAGGCAATAAAAACCATCATTCAACGTATTTTAAAGTAAGAACTGAGTACCTCAAAAATAATTTAGTATCGTACCAGAAATGTCTGTTTCGTAATTAAAGGTGGTTATTTTTGCTTTAAAGTTTACTCTGTAAACGTCAATTCTCAATGACTGAGATATGCTGAGGTGTCTGTTACTAAGATCAAGATCAACTAAAAATCATTTATTTTGTTACGTAATTAAGTAAGACCATTTAGAAACACACGGGAAAAATTATTACTGTATTAGATAATAGATATTTTTATCCTACATATATTAACATAATATTAAACATATATTCTCTCATGTTAATTATAAAAATGTACTGTATAAAATTAAGTGATTAAGTAGCCATACATTCTTCATTAAATACTTTAGGGAAAGTGGAATCATGTATGTAAGTATATTTTTTGTAATACTGACTCTGATGAATTACACTGCCTTTGTAAATTACATTATTTAAAATGAATACAATTATTCTCGATCATAGTTTTAAAAAATTATGGTGAAATACTTCCAAATATACTTTAATAAAAAATCCTAAAAAGGATTGACGCTTTATTGTTTCACGACTTTAAATAAGATTTTGGCATGATAGTGATTAAATATACTATTAGTATATTAACCCCTTCCGGTAAAATGACGAGTCTAGCTCGTCATTAGTTTTTCATTCCATACCGCACAATGACGAGCTACACTCGTCATGCGATTACAGTTACTGTTAAATATGATAATTAATTTAGTTTAAAATTTCTAGTGTACTGAATTTGGCAACACTTTTATCACTTGTGAAAATCACAAGTCACTATTGCATATTGTTTACTTAGAATTTCTTGGTACAAGTCATTACCAAATTAATGAGTCAGAATAAAAGAAAACCTACTAAGAAATGCCGTGTGTGTTACAAGAATCAAATTAAAAGTGAGACTACTTGGCGGTGTAAACAATTAAGAATTCCTTTGCACTTTGTTTTGAAAAGTACCACTAGCTTGAAGACTATTATCTGTATACCTTATTAATGTTTTGCTTTGATATTTTCTTAATTTTACTGTTTCTGATATTATTTAACACTATGTAAAAAGTGGATTTTAATTAAGAATATGTAAGAATTGTAAAATGAAACAAGTTTTTTAAATAAAAATTAAATGGTTATTTCATGCACAGTGTTTCATTATTAAATCATACCGGAAGGGGTTAAACATTCTTTTCATGAATAAAAACACATCTGTAAAATAAAGTTCCAGTAAATACAGTTATATCCGATTCAGAATAAAAAGCAATAGATTGAATGAATATGTAAAAAATATTGCTGTTAATTAATAATATATTGACATTGTATGAAATGTTTCATAGCATTAATATTATAAACAAGACTTCTTATTGACAAAAGAGTATTTAAATCCACTTGTTAGCGACGGAAAAAATTGTTATAAAATTAGTGTTTGATATTGGTTTGAATTAAAGATATTCCCACACACATATAGAGATTAGAAATTCATTGATTATTAAAATCTTCTTATGTTTATATATTAATAACTACATCAAAACTATATCTGAAGCATAATTGTAGATTTATAACTAGATCTGAATAAAAGATCAATTTAGAAACAATGCAAAAGTTAACAGATCAAATAGCGAAGCTAAATATAGATTTTATCATTTTCTACAATACATTTTAAATATCTGCAGGTGGCTTCAAATTATGCAAAAATTATGTAAGAAATTATGCAAAAGTGTACATTTTAAATCTCAAAATTAATTAAAGAATTTATTATTTTTAAAAGAGATTAAATATCTTCAGACTGTGCTACCAAATCTACCTGATAGGTATACATTTTGAGTTAAGTTCCATTTACGGAGAATATTCCTACAAAAATAAAATATATCATGTGAAGCGTGGTGATTAATTGCTGGTGTGGGTAAATTTTCCCCATGGAAGAGTTAGAGATTTATAGCGATTTCCCTTAGACGCAATGTACACATTACACCAAATATATTGTAATGCTATGCCATATACACTCCTTACATGAATAATACATACTTGCTCCAGCCCTATTTTCAAAACGTTTTGTATTAGATTTGGAACCTTTTGTTCTAGTTGTTAATGACTCTTATGGGCATAAACTTGTACTCTGTTTCATACGCGTCACAGTAAAGAAATGAAGTTATTTATAAATACGTCAAAATTATTTATAGCATTTTAATAAAACATACTCATTATGTTATTAGATTCCCGAGATATATTGTTAGTCTTAAGAAATATTGATGGAAATGTGTTGAAGAGGTGTGTACTTCAGTCCATGGTTGTGATGTTTTGTCAGCCGTTGACAGTAGTGATTTATAGTAGTAAACCACTGAATTCATTAATATAATTTTAACAACTATTTTAGAAAAGTTGATTTTATGAGGGAAATTTAATTTTAACACCTAGTCTTATTAAGGTTGGTTGGTTGGTTGAGAGCACTACGGTCTACTTTTTTGCAATACGAGGGCTAATGGGACCGGGACCTATTGCTTAAAGCCGATTCCGAAAGGCTACGAACATACTTGCCACAGGGGGACTCGAACCCACGAACTCCAGATCCGAAGGTCAGTGCCCTAACCATTCGGCCATCGTTCGGCCCTAGTCTTATTACAATCACCTACATCTGAAACACGAGAAAGTTTAATTTTTACGTTCCTCCAAACGGAAACTCGTAATTATATATCACTTTTGCCTTGCAGGTTATATAACAAACAAAAAAGTAAAAGTTACTAACTTTACACATGTACAATACCTCCTAAATCCTTCTTATCTAATTTTACACCTGATTACTAATATTATTAAACTGTAATTTAAGTGTTTAGTTGTACATTTTAAGTAATCTTAACATTCCCATACAGTCAAAAATTTATAAATAACACTTTTGCATGATTAAATGTCTGTATCAAGTTATTGTCATGTAAAAACTTAAATTATAATGAGTCCTGTATATTTTCTTTAAAACCTTCAATACTTTGTCTTCCCTAGCGTCACTTATCCAAACTACTCTGTCTGTGACAAATCGTTTTGAAGGATCTCCTCCTCCTCCAGTGAAAAAAGATACATGGGAGTCTTTTCTGCAAAGGCTATTTGCTAACTAGTCTGCTTCTAAATTAGAGCTAAAGAGTATAGAATACAACTGGATTAATTGTATTCCAGTATTAGAAGTTATTATTTTTAAATGTCAATGTTGAATAAAATTTATCCAAGCGGTTTGATTCAATTTGGAGCTTTACGACTAATGTTTTGGCAACATGAGGGTTATTTAGACCAGTACCAGTTCTACAACTATTTTTTAAACAGATTTACGTGTCGGATCTATGTCAGCAGCAGTATTCAAAACCAAGGAATCTATCCCCTATTCATAATGATGCAATTCGACTTGTTTTTTTAACTTTATTTTATTATGTAAAGACTTCCTTCTTATTGTAAATATTAACAAGTTTAGCCTGAAAGTAAGTTTATTCTTATTAAAGAAAAGGTTTGTATTTTGGTTTCTTTTATAAACTATTCTTTTAAAAATTTAGAATATTTATGTAAGTATTCACCTCCTTTACAAGCAGAAAAAATTATCAGTTCTAATTCCTGTACTCCTTGAGAGATACTTAAAAGGTCCAAATATTAACTCTAATATCCCGAATACACCTCTACTATATCCTACATAAGATAATTCTGAAATGTAATTTAACGTAGTTTTATTTACTACGTTAATGAATGTACTGAAATGTAGTTTAGTATGAAAGTAAGTTTATTCTTATAAAGAAAAGATTTGTATTTAGATTTCTTTTATAAACTATTCTTTTAAAAATTTAGAATATTTATGTAATTATTCATCTCCTTTACAAGCAGGAAAAATTATCAGTTCTAATTCATGTACTCTTTGAGAGATACTTAAAAGGTCCAAATATTAACTCTAATATCCCGAATAAACCTCTACTATATTCTACAGAAGATAGTTCTGAAATGTAATTTAACGTAGTTTTATTTACTACGTTTATGAATATACTGAAATGTAGTATAGTCTGAAAGTAAGTTTATTCTTATTAAAGAAAAGGTTTGTATTTTGATTTCTTTTATAAACTATTCTTTTAAAAATTTAGAATATTTATGTAATTATTCATCTCCTTTACAAGCAGGAAAAATTATCAGTTCTAATTCCTGTACTCCTTGAGAGATACTTAAAAGGTCCAAATATTAACTCTAATATCCCGAATAAACCTCTACTATATCCTACATAAGATAATTCTGAAATGTAATTTAACGTAGTTTTATTTACTACATAAATGAATGTACTGAAATGTAGTTTAGTATGAAAGTAAGTTTACTCTTAATAAAGAAAAGGTTTGTATTTTGATTTCTTTTATAAACTATTCTTTTAAAAATTTAGAATATTTATGTAATTATTAGTCTCCTTTACAAGCAGGAAAAATTATCAGTTCTATTTCCTTTACTCTTTGAGAGATACTTAAAAGGTCCAAATATTAACTCTAATATCCCGAATAAACCTCTACTATATTCTACAGAAGATAGTTCTGAAATGTAATTTAACGTAGTTTTATTTACTACGTTTATGAATATACTGAAATGTAGTTTAGCCTGAAAGTAAGTTTATTCTTATTAAAGAAAAGGTTTGTATTTTGATTTCTTTTATAAACTATTGTTTTAAAAATTTAGAATATTAATGTAATTATTCGTCTCCTTTATAAGCAGGAAACATTATCAGTTCTAATTCCTGTACTTCTTGAGAGATACTTAAAAGGTCCAAATATTAACTCTAATATCCCGAATAAACCTCTACTATATCCTACATAAGATAATTCTGAAATGTAATTTAACGTAGTTTTATTTACTACGTAAATGAATGTACGGAAATGTAGTTTAGTATGAAAGTAAGTTTACTCTTATTAAAGAAAAGGTTTGTATTTTGATTTCTTTTATAAACTATTCTTTTAAAAAATTTAGAATATTTATGTAATTATTAGTCTCCTTTACAAGCAGGAAAAATTATCAGTTCTAATTCCTGTACTCCATGAGAGATACTTAAAAGGTCCAAATATTAACTCTAATATCTCTAATAAACCTCTACTATATCCTACAGAAGATAGTTCTGAAATGTAATTTAACGTAGTTTTATTTACTACGTTAATGAATGTACTGAAATGTAGTTTATTCTGAAAGTAAGTTTACTCCTATTAAAGAAAAGGTTAGTATTTTGGTTTCTTTTATAAACTATTCTTTTAAAAATTTAGAATATTTATGTAAGTATTCACCTCCTTTACAAGCAGAAAAAATTATCAGTTCTAATTCCTGTACTCCATGAGAGATACTTAAAAGGTCCAAATATTAACTCTAATATCTTGAATAAACCTCTACTGTATCCTACAGAAGATAGTTCTGAAATGATAGATCCATCCCTCAGTTCCCAACACTTACACCATACATTAAGGTCCATTCATCTTGAGTTTATTACGCTAGTAACTCCTGCATTGCATTCTGAGACGAAATATGATGATTCTGCTTTTCGCTAAGAATCTTGCGATATTTCCTACGTCCATTTCTAGAGAAACAAAACAGAATTTATTCATCATGCATGACCCTACTCTTACTCCCAACAACTGTTAGAGATAGACTGAAATTCCTACACTGTGTGTTTTAATTGCGCAATTTTTCATACTGATATCTCAGAAAGAGCGAAGATTTCAAAGTTATAGAATAGAATTTTTTCCTGTTTAGAAGCAAAAGAATGTTCTGATGCTCGTTGTTATGGACTAAAATGGTTTCATATTTTCTTATTTTAAAGCATAAAATAAATATTTAATAAACGATAAGCATTTTATTATTATGTTAATTCTTGTGATCATATAAGTTTGTTTCTGTCATATAAATAATGGTTTGATTGGCAAAATATGTTTAAATATAAATTGTTTGCTACTGATAATTGTTGCACAAGACCTGCAATATTTCTAGTATAAAATATGCAAGGCTCTACAAAATAAGACCATTTGAATACGTTGTTTGATGTTAAAAGTATTAATGCAAGCTGGAATTATTCTAAATAATTGGTACTTTCACACAAGTTTGTGTGAACTTTGAGCATCTTAAAAAAGTAATAATAAATGTGGATTACTCAAGTGGAAATTAGGAGTGAAAAATAAAATCTGTATGTACCTGGATAACTGGAGTGTAAGCTTCATTAACTCTTTATATCCTGAATTAATTTACCATCAACTTTCTAACTGCATTTTTGCATCATTAGATAAGTTTTAATAGAGAATAATCATAGAAAAAAGAAAATTAATTTTTACTGTATTTTAGTAGTTAATTTTGCAGCTGGTACTTTCTAGTACCAACATATATTTTTGACTCTATGATAGAAAATAAAATATTAAATTATGAATAAAACAAATGAAATGATTACCTGCGAAGTATAGAAGTCTCTAAAAAATAATAGTACCAAATAACTGGTAATAAACCACTAAATTTACCCAATTAAACAAATCATTTATCAACTCTACCACAAAATGACCTTCGAATGCAGCACGCCAATTATAAAATCCCTACTATGGGAATAAAAGGATTCTTGATGGGTGCTGTCATTTATTTTCTGCTGTAGGAGCTGCATTGTTCATGTCCTTGTAAGTACCGTCAGGAAAAACGGCTTTATTAGGAATATATAGGTGTTTGATTGAAAAGGTACTTATAAGTACCGTCAGGGTAAAAAGGGTTAAATGCAGAAATCTAATGACAAACAATATGTTTTTATTTTTTAATTTATTTCTAAATTATTTTCATTATATTTTAGCAATTTTATTTAAATATTTTGATTTACTTTTTATTTACATGAATCGAATTATCTGACAAACGTAAGAAGTTTTCAAAAAATTCGTAGATTATTTCAAACAATTATCAATGTAAAATGAAGTACATAGTTAAGTAGGTTACTTTTCTATAAATTTTAACTGAGTGAAGTTCAAAATATACATTTGAGAATTATATTCACTAAATGTGAGACTTATTTATTAGATCCGTTGCAAAATAAATATAGAAAATTCTAGTGTATGTCTCATCTTATTCATAAATCAACTTATTTTTGAAAAGTGATTATAAATAGCCTTCCTTTTGAATGATAGGGTCATGTAAGGATTTGAGACATTAAAGTTTCTGAATATCAAGTAATAAGTAAACTTTTCTATTGACAGCTGAGAATTTAATAATGCTGCTAGAATTTTATAATTAGAGCTTAATGTCTTAAATATTTATTTAACATTTGTCAGATTTACTCAGCTTTTCTTATAAACAAATCAAGTCACTGACACTAAATTATTAAATTATTTTAAATGTATTATAAATAACACTTTTAGTATATTTTTCAGTTTTAAAATTAAAATTGGGATTTTAATAAAGAACATTCTTTACTAGTGCTGTTAAGAAATTTATAAAATTATTACTTTCCACTAATGAATTTTAATAATAAAATAAGCAATTTGTATTTCTTCCCCCCACCCCAAAGATAATCATTCCATAAAGTGTTTCAATATCTACTGAAAGTTTTAAACCTTTTTAAACCTAAACTGACTGCTTGCTGCAATCTATATCTACAAATACCAGAATATACAAATTTTGATTAGCTTATTTTTTGGCATACTGGATGAGAAAAACAAACTATATTTCTTAAAAAGTGTTTATTTTTTAAAAATACATATTCCTTAAAATTTGTTTAGCTTAGTTAGAATTGCTATGATAAATTTGAGAGAAACTAGGACTTTTTAAACTGAGACTTTTTGCTTAATAGAACAGTGTTCTCTTCCTTCTTATAACATGAGAACTGATGCTAAGTATTTTATTCACTAAAGAGTTTGAATTTATTTAAAAATCTTCAACCGTTTACTTAAAAAATAATTACTGCTAAAAAATATGAAACAAAAAATCAATAATTTTATAAAACCAAATATTAACTTAACGTGGAAACAACTGCCTTATATCATTCCTAATGTGAGATCATATGTGTTCAAACGGCTAGAAATGTACAAATTATAAGTCTGGAACTTATTTACTACCCTATGAGTTCTTTTAACATCTAATATTTTTAAATTGAAATTCTTTGCAATTCTTTGCTAAAGTATTTACAAGGTTGTTACTTCGCTTATTTAATTTACATTTCGTCATTTCTAATTATTCATGGACTTTATTTTTGCATGTCCAAACAACTCTTTCTTTTGCTTTCATCTTATATAATGATAAAAATAGTTTTCTGAAAATTGTGAAGACTCATGATGTAGGTACAAGCACACGAAGCAAACTAATTACTTATCTTTAAGGTCTGAATACTAACTATGAATTTGTTTAAAAAATACATTTTCTACTTAAGAATAAAAAACTGACGTACTTTAGTATATAATTATTGTTCCTTTTCTACACCACTTTTTTCAACTTCTATTTAAAATTTTATTTTTAAAAGTAACATCTATATTTATTTGCAGAATTTATAAACTTTCTTATGCAAATGCATTCTTGTAAGAAACTTATTTTTACTATTGTGTTTATGCACGATCAGACTGTGTTATTTATGTGAATGCAAGTATCGAGCGCTTTTTTTGCTTGAAAACGTATTTTATCTTATTTTAAAATTTTTTAAATAAGCTCATTTTAATATTTGTTTTCAAATACCTTTAAATATTTTTCTATACAATTTATATCTGCGCATTTTATTGTGAAATACATACTCTAAAACTAGATTAAAATATTTTGTATTAACAAGTAAACTGAGCATATTCTGAATCAAGCAGATATCTTCAAAATATTAAAACGTGTGCAATAATAAAAATTTATAGAAAATAATCTAATGAAAAGTATTTCAAATTTTCTTATATTTTCAGCTGAAAAAAATCTTTGTATTCTTTATGATCTATATGATCTTTAATGTTGTAAATTAAATTTCTATTAAAAATGGGGCTTTAAAATAAGAGAAAATTTTAATGTAATAAATATTTTTGAACCCTGAAGACCAATCAAATAGATAAATCAGGCTCATTTTCTAACACTCTCATGGATAATTTTGCATTGTTACTCAAAGGATTAATTCCCTTGGTTTATTCCTTCCCATCAGCATTAAATGTGTTACTGACATAATAAGACATTGTTTCCCGGATCAGAGGAAGAAGTTTATTTGCAAGGGAATAAAGCTAAAAATATTTATTCTAAACAGAATACTTACTAATAATATTTAATCCAAACTGTGAAGAGTACTCAAATTGATTGATTAGGCTCTTTTTCTAACACTCCCATGACCATTTTTGCATTGTATCTCAAGGGATTAATTCACCGTGTTTACTCTATCCTATCAGTATTAAACATGTAACCGACATAATAAAACACCATGTTCTGGTTCAAGGGAAGAAGTTTGTTTGTATAGAAAGAAAGCCAAAAATTATTTCTTATATTTTCAGTTGCATAAAATCCTTGTATTCTTTATGATTTATAAGATCTTTAATGTTATAAATTAAATTTCTATTAAAACATACTGCTTTAAAATAAGAGAAAATTTTTAATATAATAAAACGTTTAAACCCTGAAGACCAATCAAATAGATAAATCAGGCTCATTTTCTAACACTCTCATGGATAATTTTGCATTGTTACTCAAAGGATTAATTCCCTTGGTTTATTCCTTCCCATCAGCATTAAATGTGTTACTGACATAATAAGACATTGTTTCCCGGATCAGAGGAAGAAGTTTATTTGCAAGGGAATAAAGCTAAAAATATTTATTCTAAACAGAATACTTACTAATAATATTTAATCCAAACTGTGAAGAGTACTCAAATTGATTGATTAGGCTCTTTTTCTAACACTCCCATGACCATTTTTGCATTGTATCTCAAGGGATTAATTCACCGTGTTTACTCTACCTTATCAGTATTAAAGATGTTACCAACATAATAAAACATTGTTTCTGGATCAGAGGAAGAAGTTTATTTGCAAGAAAGAAAGCCAAAAATATTTATTCTCAGAATACTTACTAATAATATTTAATCCAAACTGTGAAGAGTACTCAAATTGATTGATTAGGCTCTTTTTCTAACACTCCCATGACCATTTTTGCATTGTATCTCAAGGGATTAATTCACCGTGTTTACTCTACCTTATCAGTATTAAAGATGTTACCAACATAATAAAACACTGTTTTCTAGTCCGAGGGAAGAAGTTTATTTGAAAAGAAAGAAAGCCAAAAATATTTATTCTCAGTAGAATACTTACGAATAACATTTAATTTTATCTGCGTACAAATTTATACTTATAACTGGGTATTTTATAAAGCAAAGTTATTACACTACAAAAGTTTTACATTTGGATACATTTTAAAAATAAAAAGCTGGAATTTTATTATCCCATGATGACTCTTGCATTGTCACTCAAGGGATTAATTCATCTGCTTACTCTAAATTATCAGCAGTAAACGCGTTACTGCAATAAGGAAACAATCTGTATTACCTCAAGTAAAGAAGTTTATTTACAAAGAATTAAATCTGAAATTATTTGTTCTAATACAAATAACATTACTTAGACTCCAGACTTATAATTTGTCTGTACAAATAACATTAATATCTTGAGTATTCAAATTTATAGTTTCTTTTTCTAAACATCAATTCAAACTAAAGATGGAAACTATTTTATTCAAACAGATTTTTTTTCTGTTATAATCTGACATTTATAGTCTAGAAAAGATATTTCTTGGTGTAAATCAAATTTTTACTAAACAATGTTGCAGAAAAAATAAATGTTATGGTAACATAATGAAAATAATATATATATTCTCTTAAGAGAGCTCAAATTGGTTGACCAGAGCTTTTTTTTTAACTCTCCCATGACCACTTTTTCATTGTTACACAAAGGATTAATTCACCTAGTTTATTCTACCCAATCTGCACTAAACGTGTTACATATTAAAGCACTGTATTTCTGGCCCAAGTGAGGACGTTTATTAGTTGAAAAAGAAAGCTCAACATATTTATTCTAAATCGAATACCTACAAGGGGTATTTAATATCTACAAGGGATATTTAATATCATCTATGTTCAAATTTATATTTGTAGCTTTCTTTCGGTAAACATCAAGCTTTACAACAAATGGAAACTATATCACTGAAATATATTTTAAAGTGAGAGTAGATATTTAAAACCAATTTATTTCAATTTTAATCAACATACTTGAAATTCCAGAAAGTTACTACTAGTTATGTGTAAATATGGTTAACATTACAACAGAAATTGTTATTTTTTTAAAGACAGATTAATGATTAGTTCTTTAAAGGCAGCCGTATTAAAACTGTACATTTACTGTAATTTTGGATAGATAAGCCACTCTTACTTATACACCTCACACATTATACTTGAAAATAAAACAAGACAGAAGTTCATTAAGATTTTTTTTTTAACCAAACACATGAAAATTGCAGGGCAACATGCTCGAGCTGCAACTTACAAAGCCGTACATGAATATTGCAACCTAAGGTGGAGCAAAGCCTAACGGCTAATGACCAAAAAGCGTATCTTTATTTCGTCGCTAATCTTATGTAATCATATGTAGCGTCACAAGCATAAAGTATATTGTGTTTATTTAAAGTGCGTGTGGATCGAACTAATTTCAATGCTAAGAAAATGAAAAATATATATTAATAACTTACCAACGTTGAGATTTTAATTTCTTTTTCATAAATAAGAAAATTAATCATAAGCAAAAAAAAAAAAAAAAAAAAAAAAAAAAAAAAATTAACAATCTTAATAAAATTTTGTTCGTCTTTTTAAATCATAAAATGTTAAAAAATCTAATACGTGAAAACGCTATATAATTTTAATTTCATTTATGTGTGTTTTTCGTGTTAGTGTAGAATAAAATGATACATAAAACCCATCAAATCTCATTAAATATGTAATGCTTTATTTATTACAATGTTGCAAAGCTCAAATTCGGTATACATAGAGTGTTTAAGCGTTCTTACGATTTTTCTATTTGTTATATTAAATTTCTCTTTTAAGACAGTACTTAATTTTTTTCCTCTAATTATTATTTAATAGGATAGATATCACTTCAGTAAATTTTTTAAATGAACTTTTAATACCTTATGAGGCAGGTAAAAATATGGTTTGTTTTTTTGGCTGAGAATTATCTTGCAAAAAAAATAATAGATGATTAAATTTAAAATTATCACAAATGTACCTAATCTATTATTTAAGCCAAATATAAAAGAAAATTATTTATTCATATCTAAGTTCAATGATAAAACTTGAAAATAAGGCATAATTTAAATAATTGAAAATAAAAAATGATTCAATGAGATGGTTAAAGGAATGACGTCATAATGCTAGAAATGTTATTTTTACCTATTTATTACGGAATAAATTGATAAATTTAATCGCCTGCTCTTAACCGGGAAAATATGTAAATAATGGCATTAAAAGCTCGAAAAGAGGGAAGGGGTGGATTTCGAACGTTTTAAAGAAGGCAGTATTTTTCGCTGTGATATGAAGCATATTTATACAATTTATTTTAGAATCGGATCTATAGTTTAGGAGAAGATAAACATTACTCTCTTTGAATTTTGCTAACTATGGATGCCTCTATCCATTCCAGGCCCAACCGCTTCATAAAATCGAGGACAGACGTACAGATAACTTAGGCTATTTTTTATAAGGATAGAAAGGAAATTGTATAGATAATTCAATGAACTTTTTAATAAAACATAAAAAGTAACTCCAGGCAAGAAAACACAATATTGACTACTTATTAGAGTAGCCTAATATGCAAAATAAGAGACAGCTAGTCACTTGTATCGCACAGGTAAAATTGTAGTGCATCATTCATTGGCCGTCATGGTTGGCCCCGCCATCTATTGTAACATACATGTACGTATTTCAAATTTGAACCTGGGCTATTGTTTGGATGCTCAAGCTGATCCCACTTCAATTTGGTCATTACATTGCATAAATTCTCTTTACATGAAAAGTTCTAATGACAGGTTTTGCACCTTAAGAAATGAAAACTTTTAAACATACGTCATTGAAAATTAGTGAAATCATTGTAGAGATTCAACATATATACACTTAATGATTCCAATATTAGATTATTTTTGTGAATATTGCTTTTAGATCTGATTATACAAAAACCAGTTCGATATATCATGCAATGCTGATGTGTAAGGGTATCTATGTCAAGCGAAATAAAGCAGAAATATTATATATAATTTAATATACGAATTATTATTAAGAACTATCTAGCATAAAACCAGATTACCAAGATGAAAAAAATTACGGTTCCTAAATCTGTAGTTTTGAAGACATTAAAAAATTATAGAAATTCAAATAATGAACTTAAATCAACCAAACTTAAAAAAATAACCATTTTATCAAAGCAATGCAAGGACATAATTGATGTTATCCTGTGTATTGAATAAAAGTGTGGAAGTAAATGTAAGACACTATGTAACAATTGACAAACCATTCCTATTTCATTTTTAACAATTAATATAAAACCATAACATAAAACTTTTATATATATATATATATATATATATATATATATATATATATATATATATATATATATAATATATATATATATAAACCATGGTATATTTCATATTTTTACCAACAGTTGAAAAGTTTGAGTACAACCAGTACAATTTTTTTTTAAAGAGAGTCAAAGTTGTTTTTATAAAAGTAACTGGTAAGTCGAGCATTGGAAAATGGGGATAGATTAAAAAACAATCTCCTTTCACATTATTTACCACAGGAGGTGTGTGAAATTTATGAAAAAATCCTTGAGGTAATTTACCCGTATCATAGATCACATGGAAATTGTGGGAATGAATAGAATTAAATCTGGCATCTAGTATTGTTGAGAAATTTCAACCAAATGGAAGCACATGTTCCTAAATATCAAGTGCATGGTGTATATTTAAAATTTAATTCCCTAGGGGACAATTTTTTATAGAATAAGTTTTATAGAATTAAGTACTCTACTTGTTTTAAGAAAAAAAGATCATAAATAAATTTAATGAAAATAACTATGCATTTCTCGACAAAAATGCAATACTTATGTTATAGTCTAAAATCTTAAACAGAAGAAATCTAATAGCCACTGCATCCTATTGGTAGTAACATTAAATACTGACATTCTCAAAAATTTATTGGGCTTGATCATATATTAAATCCCTTCGATTACTTCAGAACATGAAAGATGAGATATAAGATGTATGGACTGGAATGAAATAAAATGAAACATACTTTATATTTCCAAAAGTAAAAAAAAAAGTAAAATATAATCTCCTTTAAAACTTCTTTTATATTGAACTGAAATCCAGGACAGTAAAAAAATATAATTATTTACTTTTATGTATCTGTTTTTTTTTAAATTGAATAAAAAATATTAAATAGACTAAATAAAATTCATCTAAATCTTCAAAAGCCCAATAAAAATCCTTTGGAGATTGTCCTTTAGGAAGAAAAGGTTCACTAACCTCAAAATCAAATTCCTTTATCCTGAAAGATAAATGAGGAAACGCAACATCATACAAAATTAATTTCAGCTTTATCATACCAGAATCAATTTTATACTTCAGGGGGGATCGTCATGTATGAAAAATGACATACACGATTTTAATCCACTTACTTTTATATGAATTCTGGCTTTTTTTTATCGACAGAAAGAAAAGCAATTCATAAAACTATGTATGAAAAATCATCTTTTGTTAAACTTTGAGATAACTTAAAAAAGGGAAAGATTTTTTGGTGTAATACTTTACAATATGTAATTAGCATTTATAAAAAAATTATTTTTTAATTTTATAAATGAACTCCTCTGGAATCCTGATTTTATTAGTTGAAGAAAAGAAAAAAATACTAATTTTTGGAAAGAATGTCAAGATACTCGATAAAAGAAATAAATATTTTTTTGATGAAAAACAAAAAATCTTTTATTTTCTCTTAACCAAGCATAAATATTTTTAGTTAAGTTTACATCCCTTTGTTAATTTATTTATTGCTTTTTTAACTATGGATAGTTTTAAATTTTAAATTTCTAATTTTCTTTACATATTTCTACCTTGATTGACGGTGTTATTATGGATACTATCTTAAATTAATATATTTTCTCGAAATATAAGATTAATTTTAAGAGACCAATAGATCTTCAAAAAAGTAAATTTGACAAAAATTAGAAAAGTTTTTTGTCTTAAAAAATCAAAATAAGTGTATGCTTTATAATCTAATCAATATTTTACAAAAAAATAATTATTGTATTACATTAAAACTCTTTTTTCATAACTGTAAAGAGGTATACCTGTGACCGGATGAACTAACTTTGATGTATGGGTATGATAACATTAGTAAGTCTTCTAGACTACTTACTTTTGTATTGCGGCCAAGACCTACTTTTACAGTGCCAAAATTGGTGCAAGAATACCGCGCCCTCAATCGAAGGGACCCCCCTTTTCCAAATATTGTAATGTTCCGTTACATGTCCTGCAAAAACACAAGGTCTGCCTAAAGGTCCTTAGGTAGGAATGCGCTCCGACTAAACAGTGTGAACAAAGCCATTTATGTACCGGTTTTTCGTACACAGACAGAAGCCGGTAGTCTATCGTAGAATTTAATTAAAGGTGTCAGTACGTCAGAGTCGAGCTGTCTGCTGCTTTGTACAGAGAGACTTTGATGACACTATAGACACCAGTGACTGAAGGATTCCACTGTTTCTTACATATATACCAAGTTAATGGTTTCTCTAATGTGCGGATGATTGCCGGTCACCCTGTTTCTGGAAAGTTCGAGAAAGAATGATGTCAGGAGAAAAGGGGACCCCTATATAAGAAGGTTTGATGAGAGGGGAAGAGGCTGTTATTTTTTGGTGAGCTGGAGAAGAGTGCCACTAATCTCCCTGATTTGCCGGAGCTTGCTTTTTGTCAGAGACTGACATAGTCTCTTATTGATGCTAGAAAGTCGACCCCTGACTTAGGGATTTCATTCCCGCTACGTTTATTTTTATTTCATGTTTCGAAGTAGTTAGTTGAGAGTAACCCTTCTCTCCTCAGGATCGTCAAGCATACAACAATTTCAACGGAGCGACTGCAAGATATTGACTCTGAGAACTGTGTCAGCCTTGGAAATTCCGTGTTCAAGAAAACTGTTCCTGATCATCAGACCATTAAACATAGTAGCAGAGTCACGTACTTGCACTAATCTGCAGACTGTTTCCTGCAACTTTTAGTGACCAGCTTCACTGTACCAAAGTATTTCATTTTAATGCTTATCTCTGCACGAGATTTCTTAATTAATGACCTTTAATTCACTTTGTAGATAGGTGTACATAACTTATTCTCTTGAATAAATTATTTAGTGATGATTAAATAGAATTTAGACTGTATCCTTAACGGCCTCGTCTACCACTTCACCAGCATGTTACAATATATACGATGTATCATAATCTAAAATTTGTTTTTACAAAATGTAAAACGTGTGTCATTTGCAACTGTTGAAACAGAATTAAAATACTATTTAACACTGTAAATTCTACAGGAGGTCTCTTAAGTAAAACGATTTCACACTCTCATAACAACCTTCATCAGTTAGTGAAAACTACAATCACTTACTTTATTAGCACTAAAATCTGACTAATACTAAGATTACATTTTAATGCCATTATATATGATTTTGTAAAAAAATGTAAAAAGTTGATTAAGCCTAATTAGATTAGGCTGATGTTTCATATATTATGGTCATGAAGTTCCCTTTTTTTCTGATGTGTGGGTTATTTCATCTATGTCCTTACAATGGGAATACATATAGCTGTGTGTGTGTGTATGCCTTAACAACTTGCTTAACATTTTGCTTAAATCTTTTTGTATACGGTACCTTGATCCTTGAAAATGATCCTATTATTAACTTATTTTGATTATGAATAACTGAGACTCGATGCCAAAATGTCCCCAATTTCATATACTTTTTTAACCCTCTCTCTTGCAAATTTCTTGCGATATCAGACTAAAGGCTGTATGAGAATAAATACTAGAAGAAAATCAAATTCAAATACAACTTACAATCAAAGAGTATTTATAGAGTAATGAAGAAAAAGCTTAGCAGGGGGAAAAGACAAGCGACAAAAGTAGGATTAGCAGTGGAGCTGAAGTGAACAGAGACGAGCATTACTAGACGAGCAGAGACAGAGGTATTTATGGAGACGAGCTGTGAATTTTGCTACAGCAGAAGTATAATCGAATTAAAAAGAGTGTGGTAAGACGTATTGTCATTAGATAGAAAGGAGGGTTTTGGAGATCAGACTAAAATTATCTTTCAACTTCCATCCTGATTTTACATTTAACATTAGTATTGTTCTTGACGTCGTTATAGCTATATAATGAAAATTATTGTCATGCCAACATTACACAACATTAGTTTAAAAAAAAACTTTAAAATCATACTCATGAAATTAATACGACCGTAACGTACGAAACCAAATTAAATAAAATTTTTTAAAAAGTAATTCCGACAGTATAAAAAGTAAGAATTTCTTGTATAATTCAAAAACTTTAGGGGAGACACGTGGTTACAAAATTTACTATACAGGTTATTTCTTGCTCTATTTTAAATTTATTTATGACAAAAAGTAAGCAATTTTAAAAGCCGAACGCGAAAATGTAGTAAAAACGTATATAAGTTTTAAACTAGAAATTCGGAGATAACTAAACTGTAATATTATTGATCGGCACAGCTGCGATTTTAAAATGAATTATAATTTAAAGGGGACATAGTGCTGTTCAAACTTAAAATCTTTATTATAATAGGTATTTCTCAGTCATTAAATAAGTACTCGGGTTACTTTCAGCATGATTTTTTTACATGATTTTTAATGTCAGTCTAGTTTTAAAAATATTTTGTAGTACATTTCAAAGAGTACATGTTTTAATAGCATGAAAATATACACCAAATAAAAAGAATGAAATTCACTCACAATGTAACTTTTAAATATGTATAGTAAAACTAAACTTTTGTATCAAATTGATGTAAAAACCTATTTTCTTATGTAAATAATGTTTTTAGGTATCTGATATATTTAAAATTTAAAACATTATTGAAATTTTTAAATAATTGTAAAAATTTAAAAGAATTGATTTATCACGCCCTTATATATATATTTATCGTATTAATGAAATTGTGGTTCAAGTCGTAAAAATTATTTTTAGGTTTGATTTGATTTTAAAATTCAGTTTTTAATTTTCAAATATCTGAAATGATTTTGCAGTTAAGTGAATTTTGACTTTTTGTACGTATTTTATGCCTTTTTAAAAATGTATTTCTTAAAAAGTAGGTATGAAACAATAATCCGAATGACACATTCAAAAATGTTCATCCAGAAACGTACTAAGTATAATAATATTTATAGCCTAATATATCCTTACGAGCCTTATAATTTTACGCTTCCATTTATGCGAACTCAGGGTAAAATACTATTGATAAGCACGCTTTTGATAAAGTTTTCTGCTATTCATTCGAGAAACCCGCATTCCACCTAGAAATGCATTCATTTACTGTTTACTGTTTTATACAGCAGACCTTTACAAGAGTGATGAAGTGACCGTTTGTGTGGCTTCACCTATTACATCTAGATATCCCTGGAGATCGGAAGCCAAAACGGTTTATTTATTATGCAAGAGCCTTTGCGAAAAGTTTTCCGAAAGTATTTTATGTTAGAGCAGAATTCTCTTTTACACTGCATCCTAATGGCGTAATTTTTCATCCTGACCTTTGAAAGCAGCCCTAGTCTTTGGTGTTTACTTAGGCGGAACTAAGACTCCAATTTCCCCTTTCGTGGAGAGTATTTCGCTTGAAATTTCAAAACCGTCGCTTCAGAAGTACATTTTTAGCATTTCTTGTGGTATTTTAGTTTGGAGCTTTGATAAATCGTTCCTGCAGAAGCTCAATGCTTTTACTTTAAATGCTTGTCAATCGCTCAAGAATACCATAAACTATTAGGCATCTTCAGAATCTTTAGAAAAACACAATGCAGTGACAGGAGGGAAATCGACTGAAAGATTTTATAAGTAATCAAATTTCATTCCATAATTCTCGTTTTTTATTATTTTCTGCTTTTAAGAATTTGATTTTTCCACATCATTAATTATTTCATCTACGGTTTTAAGAAAAATAACTTACATGGCAAAATGACGTTAAAATATTTCCGATAACCTAAACCAAATATTAAGAAAAATTAAATAGTAATTACAGAAAAAAATTATCTCTCTTTTTGATAATATAAAAATAAAATAAACAGTTACTTTAATCACATTTATTTTCTGAATGAAGAAATTCTGAATTGATATAATTATTCTTTTCTATGGAATTAATACTTCATTGATGTTTTTTATGATTAAAATGAAAAAGGTAACTGTAGAAATAATACGGATTTATCTTAAAAGAAGAGAAGATTGTACAAATAATCGTATTAGTAATTAATTAAGAGATTTAAAACGTTAAATACTTTTATAGAAATAAGTTTCAGTTGAAATATTTTTTCTTACTTTTACGAAATACTATGTATGCCCACTAAACTCATAAAAGTCTTTATAGCGAAATGCACAATAGTGATAATTTCATAAAGTAATTAAGTAACAAAATTTAAGTTAGTCTTTGATATAATATATCTGAAGTGGTATCATGCATTGTTTTCCAGTATAAACAATGTAAACAAATTACTTTTATGCATTTTACACGTTTTTTAGCCAATTGTTGAACAAATGTAAGGAATAAAACTCGGAGTATCTATTCAGTTTGATAACGGATATAAAAAACAATGTTTAATATTCTTTTATGATATATATATATATATATATTACACACATAAAAATATAATAATATATTTAAAATACAATACATAACATATATATATTTATTATATTACATACAAATATATTATAAAATATACATAATATATATTTAAAATAAAAACACACACACACACACACACACACACACACACAAAAACACACACACAAACACACACACACACACACACACACACACACACAATACACACACAACACACACACACACACACACACACACACAACACAACACAATACCACACATACACACACACACACACACACACACACACACACACAACAAACACACAAACACACACACACACACACACACACACACACACACACACACACACACACACAAACACACACACACACACACACACACACACACACAACACAACACACACACACACACACACATCACACACACACACACACACACACACACACACACACAAACATATAACACACACATATATATATATATATATACACACATACATATATATATATATATATATATATATATATATATTAAAGCATAATGTTAAAGATTATAATTTAAAATTAAAAAAAAAAATTATAGATCAAACATGCAGCTATTTAGTCTTAACATTATTGACTATTTTATAAGATGATAACTGAAACAATGAATCTACAAACGAAGGGGTTACTACCAAAGGGAGACAAGTCCATTTGGAAAACCACAGAGAAATTGAGTCCTAAAGTTTCTGTATCATAATTTCTGAAAATAAATTAATTTCAGAAAATGATCTATGATTAGGGTATTTCCTATCATATATATGCAGGAAATAACCACCTATTAAGCTTAGTAGACGATGAATTTTTTTGAGAAAAGAAAAAATAAGGATCCTTATTTCTTCTTTACTAAAAAAATTATTACTAATAGTATTAATCACTAAGAATATTAGTAATTACTAAAAATATTAGTTCCCTCTGGTTGTGAAACCCTCGAATGATAACTAGATTCCACACATATTTTTTCAATTATCATTAGTAGAAAATATATTAGGAGACATTCTTAATCTAAAATTCAGTAAAGAGTTATTTTTATAAAGAAAAAGTCAAAATAAAATTATTTATACCAAATTATTTGTGTTCAAGAATGAATACAAAATTTATATACTTCCCTGAAATAAAAATAGAAAAAGTAATAAGAACAACTTTCAAATTTTTTTACTTATAGTGTTTTTTTAATTTCTAAATTTAATCCTTAGACCATTTTTTATTCATATTTATAGATAAAATGTTATAATATAATGAAAAAATTAATGCCACTTTTTAATATAAAATCATTAAATTCGTAAAAACTGATGTGTCATTTTAAATTTTAATAATATAATAAAAATATACAAATTGAATTTTCATTTCCTTTGTAGGATTAATAATTATTAATGATGTAATTATAACTACACTAAATATCTCTTTAAGCTTACGGATCTTCTATTTAATTCAGTTTCTATTTGATTCATTAAAAATTGTAAAAACATACATTGAGTAACTGTCATTCTAGATTTTTACAAAATAAAAAAAAACTTGCAAATAGAATTTTTATTTACTCCGCAACCATTTAAACTTTAGTAACGATAAATTCCTAACTATGATAATTTTTATTTCATCTGACACCTTTTCCCCATTTAATTCAGCATTAACTATTTCCATAAAGCTCATGATTATCCCTTCAGAAACATCCATTGTATTTTTACTTCATTATCTTTGCACATTTTCCTCGAAAGAATAATATTAAATTTAGTAATTCCGCTTTTCTTTTGTGTCGGGTATCAAAAGGACATCAACACGTTTTAACGCTCTAAAAATTATATCTGCAGCAAAAGAGTCAAATATAATTGCATTTTCAGCAAAACTCCTGCACGGAAGAAAAATGAGCGAGAAACGATCTTATTTTTGTTAAAAATGTTTAGA
Organism: Pardosa pseudoannulata; assembly: GCA_032207245.1. Lineage (NCBI taxonomy): Eukaryota > Metazoa > Arthropoda > Arachnida > Araneae > Lycosidae > Pardosa > Pardosa pseudoannulata. Next base: position 54,767,330 of record CM063503.1, read on the forward strand.
CGCGAAGCAGAAACAAATATCCTCGTGTTACAGATGCAGTCAAAGTGGGGAACGGGGAACATTTTGAAATATGATCCGTGACTAAATCTGAAATCGAATTATTAAATTTATACGAAACTAATTATTTATTCATAGTGTGCTTCTTCGTTTGAAAGCAACAGCTAAAAAGAAACGATGTGTATTGAAAATAAATAATCTTCATTTTTAGGTAACGGGCAAAAATTGTGTAAGGTTCATATAAAAATTTCGAGAGAATATTGCATATAAACCCTGAATATTAGTACTTTTCCGAACTCAAAATTTAATACTTAGCCTTTATATATAAAAAAAATATATATATATATATATATAAATATATATATATTTATATATATATATAAAATATTTTAATATAAATATATATTAATATTTAAATATTTAGTAACAATAAAGTATACCATACTTAAACTATCAACTGACAATTTTTATACTATTAATCAAAATTAAGTTTTTATAATGCATATAATTATGCTTAGAATCCTTTAATGTATTATATATATATATATATATATATATATATATATATATATATATATATATATATATATATATATATATATATATATATTTAAAAATAAAAATATCACAAAAAATTATTTTAAAATATCACTTTTTTAGTTAAAGTCATTAAATTTATAAATACTGATATATTTCGATTATTATTTTACATTTTAATAGAATATTAAAAACAAGCTAATAGGATTTTAATTTTTTTCGGAGCCTTTAAAGTTTTAGTAACAATAAAAGTATAACCATACTTAAACTAGCTTTCAACTGACAATTTTTACTAATTAGTTCAAAATTAAGTATTTTCCTAATGCATATAATTATAGCTTTATAATCCTTTAATGTATTTTGCTACACTATCTAAATATAGTGAACTGTCCTAGTAAGAAAATGAAGAATATTGTATATAAACCCTGAATATTAGTCCTATTCTAAACTAAAAATTTAATACTTACATTTTTTTATATATCTATTTAAAAATAAAAATTCACAGAAAAAATATTTTAAGATATCACTTCATTAATTAAAGTCATTACATTTATGAATACTGATATAGTTTGAGTATTATTTTACATTTTAATAGAATATTAAAAATAAGCTAATAGGATTTTCATTTTTTTCGGAGCCTTTAAAGTTTTAGTAACAATAAAAGTATAACCATACTTAAACTAGCTTTCAACTGACAATTTTTACTAATTAATTCAAAATTAAGTATTTTCATATTGCACATAATTATAGCTTTAGAATCCTGTCATGCATTTTGCTACACAATCTAAATATAGTGAACTGTCCTAGTAAGAAAATGAAGAATATTGTATATAAACCCTGAATATTAGTCTTTTTCCGAACTCAAAATTTAATACTTAGACTTTTTTTTATATATATTTACAAATAAAAATGTCACAGAAAAATTATTTTAAGATCCACTTCCTCAATTAAAATCATTAAATTTATAAATACTAATATAGTTTGAGTTTTGTTTTACATTTTAATAGAATATTAAAAATAAGCTAATAGGATTTTCATTTTTTTCGGAGCCTTTAAAGTTTTAGTAACAATAAAAGTATAACCATACTTAAACTAGCTTTCAAATGACAATTTTTACCATTTAATTCAAAATTAAGTATTTTCATAATGCACATAATTATAGCTTTAGAATCCTTTAATGTATTTTGCTACACTATCTAAATATAGTGAACTGTCCTAGTAAGAAAATGAAGAATATTGTATATAAACCCTGAATATTAGTCTTTTTCCGAACTCAAAATTTAATACTTAGACTTTTTTTTATATATATTTACAAATAAAAATGTCACAGAAAAATTATTTTAAGATCCACTTCCTCAATTAAAATCATTAAATTTATAAATACTAATATAGTTTGAGTTTTGTTTTACATTTTAATAGAATATTAAAAACAATCTGATAGGATTTTCATTTTCTTCGGAACCTTTAAAGTTTTAGTAACAATAAAAGCATAACCATACTTAAACTAGCTTTCAACTGACAATTTTTACTAATTAATTCAAAATTAAGTATTTTCATAATACACATAATTATAGCTTTAGAATCCTTTAATGTATTTTGCTACACTATCTAAATATAGTGAACTGTCCTAGTAAGAAAATGAAGAATACTGTATATAAACCCTGAATATTAGTCCTATTCTAAACTAAAAATTTAATACTTACATTTTTTTATATATCTATTTAAAAATAAAAATTCACAGAAAAAATATTTTAAGATATCCCTTCATTAATTAAAATCATTAAATTTATAAATACTGATATAGTTTGAGTATTATTTTACATTTTAAAAGAATATTAAAAACAAGCTGATATAATTTTCATTTTCTTCGGAACCTTTAAAGTTTTAGTAACAATAAAAGCATAACCATACTTAAACTAGCTTTCAACTGACAATTTTTACTAATTAATTCAAAATTAAGTATTTTCATAATACACATAATTATAGCTTTAGAATCCTTTAATGTATTTTGCTACACTATCTAAATATAGTGAACTGTCCTAGTAAGAAAATGAAGAATACTGTATATAAACCCTGAATATTAGTCTTTTTCCGAACTCAAAATTTAATACTTAGACTTTTTTCCATACATTTGCAAATAAAAATGTCACAGAAAAATTATTTTAAGATCCACTTCCTCAATTAAAATCATTACATTTATGAATACTGATATAGTTTGAGTATTATTTTACATTTTAATAGAATATTAAAAATAAGCTAATAGGATTTTCATTTTTTTCGGAGCCTTTAAAGTTTTAGTAACAATAAAAGTATAACCATACTTAAACTAGCTTTCAAATGACAATTTTTACCATTTAATTCAAAATTAAGTATTTTCATAATGCACATAATTATAGCTTTAGAATCCTTTAATGTATTTTGCTACACTACGTAAATATAGTGAATTGTCCTAGTAAGAAAATGAAGAATATTGTATATAAACCCTGAATATTAGTCCTATTCTGAACTAAAAATTTAATACTTACATTTTTTTATATATCTATTTAAAAATAAAAATTCACAGAAAAAAATATTTTAAGATATCACTTCATTAATTAAAGTCATTAAATTTATAAATACTGATATAGTTTGAGTATTATTTAAAATTTTAATAGAATATTAAAAACAAGCTAATAGAATTTTCATTTTCTTCGGAGCCTTTAAAATATTAGTAACAATAAAAGTATAATCATACTTAAGCTCTCTTTCATCTGACAATTTTTATTAATTAGTTCAAAATTAAGTATTTTCCTAATGCATATAATTATAGCTTTATAATCCTTTAATGTATTTTGCTTCACTACCTAAAAATAGTGAACTGTCCTAGTAAGGAAATGAAGAATATTGCATATAAACCCTGAATATTAGTCCTTTTCGGAACTCAAAATTTAATACTTAGACAATTTTTATATATTTACAGATAAAAATGTCACGGAAAAAATTATTTTAAGATTCACTTCCTTAATTAAAGTCATTAAGTTTATAAATCCTGATATATTTTGAGTATTATTTTACCTTTTAATAGAATAATAAAAACAAACTAATAGAATTTTCATTTTCTTCAGAGTCTTTAATGTTTTAGTAATAATAAAAGTATACCATACTTAAACTCTCTTTCACCTGACAATTTTTACTAATTAATTGAAAATTAAGTATTTTCATAATGCACATAATTATTCCTTTAGAATCCTTTATTGTATATTGCTTCACTATCTAAAGATAGTGAACTGTCCTAAAAAGAAAATTAAATTTAAGAATTCTTCTATTCTTACGTGACTGCATTAAAAGGACATAAACATGTTTTATTACTGTAAAAATTATTTGGGGCAAAAAAGAAAAGTATAATTACATTTTCAGCAAAATTTCTGTTCATAAAAAATGGGAAACCCTCTAATTTGTGATAAAAGTATTTATTTACTGCATTGTCAAAGCTTAGCTGAAATATATAATTCTACATTTGCCAAAGAAACATTACACATACATTATCAATTGTCATCACTAGAATTATTATTACCTTTATTTATAAAAATATAGGTTCTAAAAATCAGAAAATAGCTTACTTTATAAAGAAAATCTCCAAGATAAATAATTTATGCTGAAATATTTGTGATCAAGGTCACTAGAAGATATATGCTTTCTTTCTTACGCAAGAAATTAAAAAATTAATATGGAAAACCCTACATAGGACTTTAGACTTCTTTTATTCATAGATAAATGTCTTAAAATAGGAGAAGTATTTTACTGTCATTTTACTATAAATTCAATAAAAATAGTAAAAAGGTATTGAATAAGTCCCATTCTAAATTTTTACAAAATTTAAAATAATGCAAATGTAATTTTGATTTACCTCGCTACCTTTCAAAATTTAATAACTATAAAATCATAACTAAGCTAATTTTTATTTAATCTGACACCTTTATCTATTTAATTCAGCATTAACTATTTCCATATGCCCATGATTATTACTTCGGAAGCATCTATTGTGTTTCACTTCATTATCTTTACATATATTTTCCCCGAAAGAGTAATATTAAATTTAGTAATTCCGCTCTTCTTTTGTGTCGGGTATCAAAAGGACATCAATACGTTTTAACGCTCTAAAAATTATATCTGCAGCAAAAGAGTCAAATATAATTGCATTTTCAACAAAACGCCTGCATAAAAGAAAAATGAGCGAGAAAAGATCTTATTTTTGTGAAAAATGTTTAGACGTGGAGCAGAAACAAATATCCTGGTGTAACAAATCCTGTGAAACTGGGGGACGAGCGAATATTTTGAAATATGATCTGTGACTAAATATGAAATCAAACTATTAAATTTATACTAAAGTAATTATTTATTTATAGTTTGATGCTTCATTTGGGAGCAAATAATAGCATGTAATACTTCGTATATTAAAAAGGAGTTAATCTTCTTGTTTAGGTAAGAAATAAAAAAATATTTTACGTTTATTTAAAATAAATATTTTTCCCATCTTCAATTGATACTTTTATCATCTATTCATCATAATGTATACAATGTGGAGTAAGTTATTACTTCAATATTGTTTCGTAGAGTAATTCCATTTCCTTTCATTTCAGCTTGGCTGAGTAACCAGTAAAACATGACAGATTTAAAAGATTTCCTTATGTGTTATTTTAGATTTTAGGTGCTATTACTTAACGATCCTTTTAATATGCAGTAAAAAGTATCTTATTTTAAATAAGCTAAAGAATTAACTTACGTTTATTAGACATTTAGACACATTCTAATGTTAATCACTAATGGAAAATTTTATTTCTAAACCTTTAGTTTGGTTTAGTTTTGAGTGCTACGGCCATTTCTTTTGCTACCCAAAGTCTAATTATAAACTTCAAACTCCTGATTATTACTTGCATGAACTAATGCTACTTAATCAATTTTTTCATCAACTTTTTATATAAATATTTTTAAGATGAAAGGAAAGTATCTTGTTGAAATTTTAAAAATTCGATTTTTTAATTACTTTAACTTATAAAGAAATGTACTCGGAATGTTTTAAAAAATTTTAAGCCGATGCGTCAATTAGAACTGAATATATGGTTAAAAATGTGTATCAATTGTAAACAACTTTTTAACTTTAAACTTCTTCTTATGAAAACTATTATTTCGAACCTTGTGCGCAAAATTTCTTCAAAACTGCGGAATATAGAATATAAAATTTTTGAAAGTTGTGTATATTAAAAAGAAAAATCTCTCCTTTAAATAAGTAAAAGCTTGTAAAGTATTTTTTTTTTAATTTTTTAAGATTTTACAAATTTTTTTATCTTTTAATACAATAATCTAAAATTAATAATTTTATGCAAATTATACTAAATATTTAGGCGTAGGTTACAGAATAACCTTATGAGAACACATATTTAAAATTTAAGTGTATATGTGTAATATAATTATTAAAAATGTGGAAGTAGTGCATTCATAACAAAATGGGTATTTGAAACACATATGTTATTTGGCAAATAAAAAAGGTTTCTACAACACTCTCATTAATAAAGTATAAAAAATTTCAAAGAGTTGGCATTTGTTAAATATTATTATACCATAAGCCTATGGTAATAAACGGTTATATATGGTTAATATGGTAATATGTGGTAAAAATATGGTAAATATAACGGTTATATATGGTATACATATGGTTGAAATTTGTTAAGAGTCATTATACCTTAGGCTTATGGTATAATAATTTTTAACAAATTTCAACCTGGGGATCTATTTTTTTAATTTAAATATCTTCTTATATATTGCATATCTACAGTTTAGCATATTTCAATTAAAATTATAGAAAACACATACTAATATATATTGTATGATATATCATAGATTTACATATTATATTTCCTATCATAGTTTTTTCGTCTAATTTCCCCAGCATGAGCGGCACAGATTTCAAATTTAAACTCTATCGGAGTATTGCAGTAATTCAATTAGAGAGCAAATAGCTGAAACGCAGCAGACTTTCCAGCTGATTAAACCGGATGTTGTAAGTTAATTTTAAAGCATAATCTGCACAAGCTTGAAATCTCATATTATGTTGTGAATTAGTTAACAATATGCATTATGCATCGGTAGATAACAATTCTAAAATAGCTGTAATTTAAGATAATGTATGTATGAAGTGATGAAAAGGAAATTTCGGAAGAAGTATTCATGCAACTTTTCTAAAATATTTCCTGAAAATTCGAATAATTAAAGAAAGATCTTTGCTTATTTTCCTTCCCTGGCTAATGAGTAATATGAGAAAGAAAGGAACTGTAACAACCATCTTTGTATTTTGGAATGAATTTTAAACCTTAATTATGACTTTCAAACTCAGTTCTTAAAAACATAATTTCCTTTGTAATACGTTGCCCTTGGAATTAGCATTAGAATTAGAACTATCTCCTTTAAATATATTTTTTAAATGACTATGGAAATTACATTTACTTACGTTTAAAACAGAATGCATGTATAAGAACCTAGCTTAATTTTTCTTCAATATTTAATGTTAATTTATTTAATTTCTTTTTTTTTTTTTGAAATTTTATGCTACGTCCTACCAATTTTCTCATAGAAATTACGTTTTACCTGTGAATTCTGCTGTCTTAGAACTTGTCTATTTTAAGTCATTTTCAAACAAATTTATTTTGAATTTGCTATCTTTATTCACGTAGAATATTTTAATTTCTACATGTATATATTATTCATAAGAATAAACCAACTTTCAAGTTCCTAAAGTAATGAACGTATAATGAAGTAATGATGAAGTAATGAACAATGAAATGATATCATGAAGCAATGAACGTATAAGATTTAATAATATGTATGTACATAACAATATTATAAAATCTTAATGATTTTATAAACTCTTGATATGTACATACTTAAAAATTTAATGCCATTAAATATAAGTACTGAAATAAACAAATTTATAGCCCTTTTATTAAAATTTCATTTAAGAAATAAATTATTTTGAATTGCTATTACATAACATAAAAGAAAAATATGTAATAAAATTAATTAAAATTCTTTACTATAAAAGTTTAACTAAAAATTTTGCAATGAAAAAATTTTGTAGAAAATTTGCTTTCCCTTTAATGGAAAAATATTATATCTTGCATGCTGCAATAATTTTTAATACTAAGATTTCATGGCTTCATAACTACATAAAAATATCTTATGTTAATTAGTGCAATAATAATTAATTGTAAAATCATATACACCAAACATACGTTACTATGTGAAGAAATTCACTAAATTTAAAGGTATCTCTTATTTTGCAGAAAGCATATATCACTTTGTATGCTATACTATTTTGGAAGAATTTAAAAAAAAATCCGGTTTTACAAATTCATTTTCACAGTTATTATTGACAAATAATTTAGAGTACGTTATAGCGAACACTATATGTTACAGTTTTAAACTAGCATGAGTTTTATGAAAATATTGTTGCCAGAAGTTATTTTATACTTTTTTTTATACCATAGCCTACTTCTCTTTTTTTCCATCATATGGAAACTTTAAAAATCCTGATATTAACATGGAAAAAAGCTAATGAGAAGTTTAGCTAAATAATACTTTATTTTAGTGGCTAATATGCATTTATATAAATTTATTACATTTGTAAGATTTTACTTTCTCACAATAAAGTATTTGATTATTACTATGTTAAAGCGGTAAAAGTATAATTAATTTTAAACAAATTTGAGTTAAACTTATTGTTGCAATATTTCCAATGGACCTCTTTCTGTGCTATATTTAATATTCTAATTTCTAAATGGAATTTTTTTTAAAAAATATACTTGTATTCTAAATCAATTAGAATATGGCTTTGCGGATGTTTGATCCAGTGAAGCTTTAGTGTGCACAGTTTGGATATCATATTTGCCATTTAGTACAGCCATTTACCACATAGCGTCAGGTTTGGTATATAGATTCAATATGAAACAATATTAAAGACATGAATGTAAAACTAAAAAATGAATAAGACAAACCAAGAAATTCAACAAACCAATTTGTGTGGTTCTCATTTCAAATTGTTATTACAAGCAATAAATAAATTATATACTTGAAATTGATCTATAATCATTTTAATACACTGGAAAAATCTAGAATGTTCTAGCTCCATAGCGTCAGGTTTGGTATATACATTCAATATGTAGCAATATTAAAGACATGAATGTAAAACTAAAAAATGAATAAGACAAACCAAGAAATTCAACAAACCAATTTGTGTGGTTCTCATTTCAAATGTTTATTACAAGTAATAAATAAATTATATACTTGAAATTGATCTATAATCATTTTAATACAATGAAAAAATCTAGAATGTTCTAGCTCCATAGCGTCAGGTTTGGTATATACATACAATATGTAGCAATATTAAAGACATGAATGTAAAACTAAAAAATGAATAAGACAAACCAAGAAGTTCAACAAACCAGTTTGTGGGGTTCTTATTTCAAATGTTTTTGCAATATTTTTGAAGAATATAAAACTAAAAATTGCTAACTCATGAGAATAAGTACCTACTTCCGATGAATTATGTGTCTGAAGACCACAACTTCCGCTTTGTAAACGCTGGACCATTGAACAAACAAACATTCCAGAATCTCTCTTTTCTTTGACTTTTTTCACCGTATGAGAAGCCCTCCCCCCCTCTCTTTATGTGCTTTTGGTAAAACGTTCTCTAGTTGACATTCTTCAAATTGCTTTCGGCCGCATTTCGTTTCAGAAATCGTAAGAACTGTGATTCGTGACAGATTGTTTTCACCACTGTAGTAAAAAATGACTTTTTCTTTTGTTTCTTTAATATTATGTAACCTTTTGTTTCTCCAACAGTGCAATTATTTTTAGGTTTGCTCGAAGTTTTCTCGCGCCCAAAGACGGGCATTCTCTTTCCTTTCACGCATTTTTATGTCCCGAACGTGAGACATTGAAAGCGAGAAGAATAAAATTACGGAAGGAATTGCGATAAAGAAATAGTTTTCCAAAAGGTACGCAGGAATTTTTTCAAACTTCTGTTCGCCTCAAACTTCTTAATTTGCTCCTATCTTTCGAGACAGATCTACCAAACTGTTTTAAAATTTGAGGAGATTTTGGTAAACTTCTTTAGAAATAGATATATAAGAGATTTTTAAATTATAAAATAGATAATACAACTAGAAGTGAAATTTTTTTAGAAAAGAATGCAATCAGTACCTCTTTCTCTTTTATTTTCATACCAAAAGCTAAAATCTTTACACTAAAATATATATTTAAAGCTACACTAGAAATAAAATTCTACAATAGACTTCAATTTTATGATTTCTGGCACAATATTAAATAGTAGTACATAAATAAACAAAAATGAATAAATTTTATATGAGATGATCCCCTTACTTGACGGGTTATATGCTAGTCATTTGCATATAACCCGTCAAGTAAGGGGATCAGTAAAATTTTTAATTTTTCAGTATTGTAAAGTACCCTATGAGGCTCATAAAAAAATGGTTTGTTTTTAGATGAGAATTATCTGATACACGCCCCATATCTTGTTTTTTTTCATACTTCTTTAAAGTCTCCCGATACTGTTAAATGCAGTTTAGAATCACGCTGAATTCATTGAGAAAGATAATTCAAAGTTTTCTTAGCTACGTCGAAATTATCGTCAATTTTTTCCCAATTTTTTTTCATCAGTAATTAATGGAAGTAAAGGAATGAAACTAGCATTTCTACTGAACCCTGGATGTAGAAAGAACTTGTTGTTAATACCGGTAATAAAATTTTCATTTCAAGAAAAAATAATCGACGATTAAATTTAAAATTATCACATATGTAACTATCGCTTAGATTACATATGTATCAGATATGTAATCTAATCTATTATTTCAGCCAAATATAAAAGAAAATTATTTACGTAATATCTAAATTCAGTGATAAAACATATGAAAATAATTCAGACGAAATGATTCAATGAGAAATGATTTAATGCAGAAGAAATGATTATTATTTCTTTCTAGATATATTAGATGAGCGAAAGATTTGAAAAGAAAAGGGGAAAGTAAACAAATGGGTAACACCCTTACATTGCTATCCACGCTCTTAGGAATTCTATGCATTTGATTATAATATATATGTATACCGTAAATTCGGGTAGTTACTACACTGACACAATATAAAATATACGGTAAGTTGATACACCTATACAGCATAAATTATGTACGACACTCTTAATAGGCTAAATAAAGAAAAGTAATTTTAGCAATAAACTTGAATACATGGCCAAACTATACAGAACTACAATATTTCAGGGTTATAGTTTGTTAGAGCATTTTAGAAATTTAACATGGAATCTCTTGTATACAATTATTTGTCTTTCAGTATTCACCTGAATTCTCAGTCTTAGTATTAAATATTCACCACGGAATCCAATAATAGAAAAAATACCCTTAAACTATTTAAAAATTTACGTTTTAGTGAAATATAACTTCAAAAATAATTATTTATCACGCTAAAGAACTACACCGCAATCAAAGTATATTATTAAACATTTAGATTATGTCAGTCAAAAAGTATCAAGCATTAAGAATATAAGAAAACTTTTGTAACTCCAAGTTGACTAGAATAATAACACTTCTTCTGTGAACTTCACAAATAGTCCATTTAATCATAATGATATTCCTTTAAAAGGTAAAAGATAAAACTTTTACATTGAATACAATACCATTCTTGACCGCAAAGGAAACTAGAAAAGTACCATGGTTTATTTGGCAATGTCCTAGATAATTTTTGATAGCAGAAATATTACATAAACTACTATTAAATGTTAAGAGAAGATTGTGAACGGGTAAGAACATCCAATGTGTTTAAGTATTTGATCAAAGTTAAAATAAATAACGTTGCCCATTATATATAATATTAAAATCTATAAAAGACTAAATGTATAAGTATGATATGATCGATAAAAATAAGACTTCAATTTTAACAAAACATATATTCAAATGCATTTATAACATTTATTTTTAAGAAAATTGGAAAAATAAACGATATTTTTATATCTTCGTTTCCTATAACTTAAAGTTCAGTACAGAGCATTTACTCAGTTATAAAACTCCATTCCAGATATGTTCTAATCCACATTTCCCATACTATAAGTCACTGAAATCGCTTGATTGCATTAGCATTATTCTATGTCTGTCGTCATAAGGACACAAATGGCATCTAGTTTGGTAACATCGTTGCAAATGATGTGCAGATTTGTATGCGTGAGTGTGTTACGGGAAAGGGCATAATTTGAATTAGCGAAATTTTGACCAAAGACCGGAAGCAGCATTTGAACGGCTCTAATTAATTAGCTAATAATTGTAATATCTGAATTACAATTTCAGGACAAATGGTGGAGCTTTTAATATTCGAAAGTTTATAGTATATATTTACATCCAAACGTTACATTTGCGGTACGAGAAACACTGATAGATAGATACATTATGGAATATTACAATCAAAAATTAAAGATTAACATTCATTTTAAAGTGAAAATTTATGTTTTATGTATTATATAATATGGAGCATAAAAGTTAGTTTTTGTATATTTGAGGGTAAAATTTAATTGAAATTAATATTCGTTAGTTTCATATCAGAAGCTAAATCCTTTGCCACTATAATATATATTTAAATTTACACTAGAAGTAAAATTCTATAATGATCTTCAGTTTTATGATTTGTGGCACAGATGTATTATATAGTAGTACACAAATAAAGAAATATGAATGAATTTTACATGAGGAAAGATTCCTCATGTATTAGATGGCACATATAAAAATGTAACAGCATATTACAGTTTTATACATTTTATGAAATTTCCAATGCATCATTTTAATATATTTTTCTTACTATTCCTTTATAGGTATATTAGATAAGCATAAGATTTCAAAAGGAAAGGGGCAATTAAACAAACTGGTAACATCATCACATTGTTATTTACGCTAGTAAAAATCCTATACATTCGATTATACTATGTTTGTATACCGCAAATTCGGCTAGTTGCTACACTGATTCAATAAAAATTATATAAGATACTCTTAATAGGCTAAATAAACAAAAATAAATTTTTAATAATAAACTTAAATACATGGACACATTAAAGAGAACTACAATACTTTTGAGAGTTAGATTCTAAATTTAATGCTAAATTTAATGATATAATAATTTATAAAGTATTAAAATTTCTTTTAACTAGTCAGATAATTAGCTCTCTTATGTTCCCTCTCGGTTTGAAAAATTGGGAAAGAAAAGTATGTCTTTATATTCTATAAATTAAAGCACATTACTGAAAAGTACCTCATATATAATATACTATTTCACATATTTGAACTGTTTTATTTTTCTCGTATTTAAACTTACGGATAGCTTTACGGGTACCCATAAGTGGCTATACTTTCTGGGTAGTTATACTCACTAATTTTTTAGCCTGACAAGGGTAGAATTGTGAAAAAGTTTGAGAATCAATGTTTCATAAGTGGTAACCTACCTTCACTTAAAAGGAAACATTGTTCCAAGTCACCAAAAATGCTATAAACATATTTTTAACTGCCCCTAAAATAGGTTAAGTGGTAAATATATTATGTATATAAGGACATATCTTAAATATTTTTGTACACATTAAGTTTGAACTTATTAAAATACTTAACATATTTAGAAATAATTATTGTTAATTATTGTATTGTTAAGTTTTAAAGAGTTAAACCACATATTTCCTTTTATGTAATTTGTGAAATTTGTACTTTAGTATGTCTTATTTAATGTGTTCCTTTTAAAATATTAATTGCGGTTTTATTGCATTTTTAAAATATGAATGACGATGATTTACTATTTACTTGTATTAAAGATCAATATTAAATTTTAATTAATTATAAAAGAACACTCCTAGACTACAGTAGACAGGCTGGAAAATGTAAAAAAAATACCTTCCAAGAGCAAAACAGAAAATCGGTATTTGCAAAAGTACAAGGTGGAAATTTTAATATATTATCATAAAATACTGAAAAATGAAACGAGCAATCGATTAGAAAATTGGGAAAAAAATGAAATAGAAAAGAAATCTGAGTAGGAGTTTTAGTAAAAAGAAACACTATATCTTGTTTTTATCCCAGTTTCGTAAAACTTTTTTTTTTAAAAAGTTCGAAATCGATTTTATACTAAATTGTGTACTTAATCCATGAAGCAGACTGGAAAGTATAGTTAAATGTGACATGCGATAAGACGTGAAATAAGAGGCGGCAACAGATGCTTTGTTAATTGAAATTTTAAAACAAATACTTTGCGCCACTTTTTGCACTTTTGAAATACAAATCAATGATAATTACAAATAGCAGCGAAAAAATTCAACTAAACAAGCACGTATAATACAAATGAACAATGGTAATTTTTGAATTTGAAAATTTTACAGTTATAGTTACTGCTACGGAATCTAAATATTAAATTTGGGATAAAGTACAAACTGAAATAGTACGAATAAATCAAATACTTCTAATGTAATGAAAAATAAAGTATCAGTCATCTATGATTTTATTTAAATTATTAATGAAGATTATGTGAAATGAGTTAAAATACCATATTCGAAAACTTATCATTTATTACATAAGTCTTTAATATATATTATATAAATTTATATATAAATACATTATATATATATATATATATATATATATATATATATATATATATATATATATATATATATATATATATATAAATACATTATATATATATACATATATACATATACATATATATATATACATATACACATCTACATACATATATGCATATACATATATATACATATACACATATACATACATATATGTATATACATATATATACATATACACATATACATACATATATGCATATATATATATGCATATACACACACATATATATATATACATATATATACATATACATACATAATACACATATATATGTATATATACACAGATACATATACATATATATGTGTATGTGTATTTGTTAATTTAAAATATCTATTTAAAAATGAGAAATTCTCATATTCTATTTGAGAGACAGATGAAGCCCAGAGAGCATAATTATAACTTTGAATGAATCTTCAGTAGATCAATTTAATTATTTATCAGTCTTCCTTCTCTAATCTTTTAATGTGTTTGCTGACTGCACTAGGCGTTAGATTTCGATATTGGATAGAAATATTCATCTCTTTAATACTTATATCTGATTTAATACTTTCAAGATACGATTCAGGTATTTACTTTCGTTTAAGTTATATGAAGTTAAACTGTGCAAAATAGTCTTTTAATAAGAACGAAAGTATACATTATAGTCGAAAAGTTATCAGTTTAGAAATACACCGAGAAATTATTTCATATATGCAGTTTTTCAATGACAGAGCAAGACTAAGGTTTTTGCTTATTCCTTAAAATATGTAAATAGAGATGCTACTCCACAGCTTATAAAACCTCGGAATTAGATATATATCTGAAATTGAATTAAGAAAACCATCTAAGTTGGAATATCATGTTTTGAAAAATGGCAAAAATTAATCTGTGAATATCTGTTTTTATTGTATTGCACACATAAAAACGTTTGGAAAGAAAAATTTTAGAGATGTGAGAAAAATTATGTTTTAAATATTTCTTGAAAATTTCTGACAGTTTTTGAAACTTTTTCAAAAACTTTTTTTTGAGTTACATAATAATTCAGATAACCAAAAAAGTAATAAAACTAGACCTAAAACTTATATTAAAGTTGATAAGAAATATTCACCGTATAAGTAAAAATTCAGCTATTATTTTTTTTGAAACGTCCCTTACTTTACAAAAACAGCTGTAATGTTTTAAAACTTGCAAAGTAATTTTCTATTAGATGTTTCATTTTGCCTTAGCAAAATCTTTTATTACGTTGTCCCAGAGAAATAAAAATTCAAAATTTTAGAAAACGTGTTTAAATTTGTTATTGTAGAAAATGTTTAAAATTTTTTATTGCAGACATTTAAGGATATTTAGATTTATGTGTTGTAATTCAACTGAGTTACTCACCAATAGTCAATTTCAGACAAAAAAAAATAATGGATTTGTTTACAAATAAAATCCACTTAATTTAAAAATTCTATATAATTATTTGAATGCAACTTCCGATTTGTCGATGAAAAGAAATTTCATAATTTCTCTTTCATTCTTTCTACAGACAACACTTTATGGTCTTTTATAGAAGACAATAAAATAAATTTCTTAGTCTTCCTAAAAACCGTTATTTAAACAACTGAAATTCCTTAAATAAGGAAAAGAAGATATTAATAAGAACAAAGAACAGATCTTTAAAGAATAGTCTGATATTTTTTGGTTGATCGCAGACATGTTATGTTATTCTCGTGTATCAGCAATATATTATATTGGTAGATAAAATTCATGTCGTGCCCCTTTTTACTGGCTGGACATTTAAATGAAGCCATTCAAACGTATGTAGAATGTATAATATTTTCATTTTTATGAAAATAAAATGTTTTACATCACTTTTACAACCAGGCTGTCATTTGTTAGAGGAGATATAGGTAGTATTTATGTTAAAATATATTCTATGAAATAGTAATATCATGTTTTGCAATGAATAAAGATAGGTAAGAAAATAAATAACGGCTGTCAGAGAATTTACATTTCTATACGTCTTACATGTCTTACATTCAATCTTAAATCTATTAATTATGAAAAAATATATTTTTTTTTCAAGTTCTCAATAAATTATGAATACGGATTCTCTTATCACAGATCGTAAGCATATCTGTAAAAAGTAAGAAAAACTAACGATGGGCTGTCGTAAAAACGCTAATTCTACATTAGCTATTTCATAGTTTCATAAAAAGCTATTTTCATAATTTGTCTGTACACTATTTAAGAAGCTTTTGCAACTATACCTATTTACCAATTTTAATTAATTTTTACCTTTTTAATTATCATTGTTTGTTAAACTGTTTGTCGTTGTCCAATCCCTTGTTTCGTCATGTTTGTAACACATGCCAGTGGCAGTTCAGTAAAGACTGGATTGCAAACAGTCGTTCACATATTGCAATATATTAAAAGTAGACTTAAGGGACAAATAGAAAAACATTGAAAACAAATATTTAGAAGCCATGAATCGAGTTGCAATTTAATTGCAAGTAAACTCAGTTCCTGAAAATCCAGACTTCCGTCTCTGTTATGTTTTTAAATTTGTATCATACTACCGTTGCCTTTGCATATATAGCTATATTCTGGTACTATGATTTTACCTTCTCGTAGAAGTGTATAGCTTTTTAAGGGGTGTAACAATAAGTTACATTCGATTCAATTTGTTTTACCTCTTCCCGTCAGCATTCCTCAAAGGCAAACAGATCAGGACTGGTCTGAACTAGAAAAAAAAATTCGGACTCCCAACCAATAGAAGGGTAAATTGGTTTGGGGGATTCTGATTCCCCGCCGTTCTGGAGTGGACCCCTGTTTTTTTTGTTGTTTTTTTTTCTCGAGGCAGTCTGATTTTTTTAGAGGACAAGATTGTGGCCAGAGGAGAGTAGAAGGTAAACGCTTCTGGCATCAGCGGCATGCAGAATAGACCTTTTGAGGAAAATCATCGCCATATTGTTCTTTAGGGCCGACGCCGACTCTAGAGCAGTCTTCGGTATCTACAAATGATAAGTTGATTCCAGTTGTATTCCTTAGGCATTTATTTAATTGTATAAAATCATTTAATCAAGATACATTTGTCCATGTGTTTTTTAATGAGTTTAGATTTCTTCTTTCTCAAACACTAGCCCAACATAACAATATTTTTACAAGGATTTATAGTACATTGAGCAGAAAAGGCTTCAGTAGCGTAGTAGTTTTTGATTCAATAATTGATTTGAGTAAGACCTTTCCTTTGCCTAGATTATTAATGAGATAAATTAACAAAAGTTTAGTTTTGCTATATGAAGTAAAACTTATTTGAAAGCATAAATGTAAAACAAATGAAATGGTAAAGAATCACCCGCAAAAATATTTTTAAATTTGCAAAATGGAAATTAATTTTTTTGTATCAAATAGAAGCTAATTATCTTTTTTATTCTGTGAATCTCACTTATATTAAAACGAACAATGCATTTCATTTCTAAACATATTAATATCAGAGTTTTTTATTTTTAATTTCCTAAGTTTTAAGATTTTATTATTTTAAAATGCCAGATAATTTTAAAGTATTACATTTACAAAATAAAACAAATACCGTACTTCAATTTGATACGTAAATTTAGTTTCTAATATTCATATTTCAAAAGTTATCTAGCGATTAAGCAAATTTTAGTTTTTTATTTGGTGTATATTTTGTATGTTATTTCAAAAATATTCCACTTCAAATGACAAAATTATGTATCCTTTAAAAAGTTAGAGCGTTGTTAAAAAGTTGAAAAAGCGTTGTTAAAATGTTTATTCGGATAGGAGCAAAACAATTTTATGATAAATCAAAAAGTGTCTGTTATAACAGTCTCGGAATGTTCTATGTCCCACCAAGGGTACATAGTGCTAATTAAAACTAAATTTTTCACCGTAAGTCTTTTTCGATCGATCATAAAAATATCACCATTTTAGTATTAGTTTATAATAAGTTATTTAATAACGCTTTAAATTTAAAAAATAATTAACTTTGTCATTTCAGATAGTATATATATATATATATATATATATATATATATATATATATATATATATATATATATTTATATATATATATATATATATATATATATATATATATATATATATATATATATATATATATATATATATATATATATATATATGTATATATATATGTATATATATGTATATGTATATATATATATGTATATATATATGTATATATATATATATGTATATATATATATATATATATATATATATGTATATATATATATATATATGTATATATATATATGTATATATATATATATTTGTATATATATATGTATATATATATGTATATATATATGTATATATATGTATATATATATATGTATATATATATATATATGTATATATATATATATGTATATATATATATATATATATATATATATATATATATATATGTATATATATATATATATGTATATATATATATATATATATATATATGTATATATATATATATATGTATATATATATATATATATATATATATATGTATATATATATATATATATATATATATATATGTATATATATATATATATATATATATATATATATATATATATATGTATATATATATATGTATATATATATATATATATATATATATATATATATATATATATATATATATATATGTATATATATATATATATATATATATGTATATATATATATATATATATATATATATATATATATATGTATATATATATATATATATGTATATATATATATGTATATATATATATGTATATATATATATATATATGTATATATATATATATATATATGTATATATATATATATATATATATATATATGTATATATATATATATGTATATATATATATATATATATATATATATATATGTATATATATATATGTATATATATATATATATATATATATATATATATATATATATATATATATATGTATATATATATATATTATATATATATATATATATATATATATATATATTATATATATATATATATATATATATATATATATATATATATATATATATATATATATATATATATATATATATATATATATTAAAACAGCGTGCCGAATCTATGTATTTTTATTTGTTATATTTTTGTAAAGTATTTAAATTTAAAATTAATTTGGCCGTTATTTGGTTTGTTTTGTTTTGGAGCGGTTCGGTTTACTGGTTTGCTTACGAGGACTAATGAGACCGGAACCTCCTTAAAGCCGATTTCGAACGGCTACGAACATCCATGCCAGCCGCGGGATTTGAACCCGGGAATACAGGTACCGAAGAGCAGCACTCTACCATAAGGCCATCGTTTAGCATTTGGTCGTTAAAGATGACAAATCAGAAAGAAGTTTGTATGTATTACAATGTTACAGTTTCATCGCTAATAAGCTATACATATATTACGGGTCAGAAGATTATAAAAGTAATTAATTAAAATTTTGGCTCATTAAAATTATAATAAATTTTAAATTGAACAAATATTTATTTGGCAATAAATATGTTATGTATCTAAAGCTTTAATAGTTAAAAATTATAAAATCTTAAGATTTAAGTTTCCTTAGATCTTAAAAAAAATCTTTTCGGCTCTTATTAATATATTTTACCATTCAAAAATGATCTAAATACACATTGAAAGAAGTCCTTTTCTATTTATATTTCATATTGAAACGCTGTTGCAATCCTTTTTTTATTTAATATGTTTATATTTGTAAGAAAATTACTTGCGTATTGTTTATAATATATTCCACATAAAAGATGTCTACACAATCAGAGAAAAAATAACTTGAAGTGAGATAGTTTTTATAATACATAGCAAATAAAAGATTGTATTGCAGTATTTATTCTTTAGAAACAGCATAATTTGTCAAAATACTATCAGACATGCATATAAAAGGCCGACTTTAATAAAATTGTCAATTCAACAAACTCAAAAGCTAATTGTACTAATCGTAGCAAGAACACAGCTTGTTCGATTCAAATTATTTGCGCAAAAATCTTATTAATTATAAACCAGGGTACACAAAAGTAGAAAAACTAGATATAAAACTCGCTTGGTTAATTTATTGAAATATCTCTATATCTAACGTGATATATATATTTAATCAATTTCATCTTCTATTCATTTTAATTGCCGTTAAGCACATTTATTTCCAGATATGTTGCATGAGAACAAAATAAGCACAAAAGCCTGAAGCTTTACGGATTAATGTTTAATGTTTTGCAACAAAGGGAATAAATTATGCTTATTTTTAAACTTATCTTCTTATTCTAATGCATGAAGGAAAGCAACTCGTGTGCCTCCCATCAAGAAGAATAAACATGAAGCTCATTTGATATGCTTACATTTTCCATTAGATGATTTTAATGAAAAAATTCTGCTATGAAAAGATAAAACATTTATGATAAAATAAGCCTGCAAGCGTTTTAACATTTTTCAGCATACGATGCATTTTAGTGATGTTTAATATTTCCAATATATCACAGTGTAAACAATTATTCAATTATTCTTTATAAAATAAAAACCATTGATTTAAAAAATCGTAATAAAATCGTAAAATATAATGCATTTCGATATTCTTCGTAAAAGGTATACAGAATATACGTAAAAATATATGCATTTTATCTTTAGATAGCAGAATGGAAAAATGTAGAGAAGAATGAAAAGAAATACAATTTTATAGAAGGTTTAAATAAATATAAATATGTTTTAGATATTTATATATAAAGTGAAATAATAGAAATGGTGAATTTAAGTCATGTTTAATATATCCAATATATCACAGTGTAAACAATTATTCAATTATTCTTTATAAAATAAAAACCATTGATTTAAAAAATCGTAATAAAATCGTAAAATATAATGCATTTCGATATTCTTAGTAAAAGGTATACAGAATATAGTAAAAATATATGCATTTTACCTTTAGATAGCAGAATGGAAACATGTAGAGAAGAATGAAAAGAAATACAATTTTACAGATGGTTTAAATAAATATCAATATATTTTATATCTTATATATAAAGTGAAATAGTAGATATGGTGAATTTAAGTTATCTTTAATTTATCTAATATATCACAATTTAACCAACTATTCAATTATTCTTTATAAAATAAAAACCATTGATTTAAAACAAAATCGTAATAAAATCGTGAAATATAATGCATTTCGATGTTCTTAGTAAAAGGTATACAGAATATACGTAAAAATACATGCATTTTACCTTTAAATAGCAGAATGAAAACATGTAGAGAAGAGTGAAAAAGAAAAAATTTTAAAGAAAATTTAAAAAAAAATATCAATATTTTTTATTTACTCATATATAAAGTGAAATAGTAGATATGGTTTATTACAACCCTTATAACATCAAAGGCCTGATTAAAAAATTTGGAGATGTTTCAAAAAATGATTTTGTTGAAATGTAAGATTTTATTTCTCTTAATACATTTCACAAAAAAACCCATACTGTGGTTAAATAAGTAAAAAAAAATTAATATAAGTATTTAGAAAAATCTTTTGCATAGCTAATTTTATTCGAATTCATAAATTGATTTTTCTTAGTTCAGCGAATAAAATCTTTAGTTTTGAATCAATATTACCGTACACTTACAAGTTATTTTTACATGAAGGAAAATCTAGTAATTTAGCATTATAAATGTTACTAGCTTGCTCGAAGGCAATTTAACTATTCTATAGTGACCGAACTAAATTGCTCTAAAGACGCTAATAATTCAAGACATATGTAAGGGAAGAATTATCTAAATCTATGGTGGCCAAATACTTCTGGGACTGAGAACATAAATTTAAAATTCTTGGGTTGCCTTTCTGTTCGTAGAGTATCTTAATGAGTATTTCATGAGATTTTACTGCAAGATTTCAGTTCCTAGCATTTATATTTTACTTTGCCTTTTTAGTAAACTGTTAAGTAAATTATTTATATGTTGTTACAAAACAACAATCGATCATAATTTATGATGTGTTCTTTTGTGTCAAAATAAATATGTGACAAAATAACCAGTAGTAATTATTTAGTCATGCAAGATATTTTATTACTTTACAATCCAACTGCAAAATTTGTAATTTTTCTTTTCAAAAGTAATAAAAATTAGAAGGTTCATGGCAAGTCCACTTTCTAAAATATAACATTTAGTAAAATTTAGAGACAATAAAAGAGGGAAATAAAAGATTAAATGGATATTTTCAGTAATAACAATTCCTCTTTAAAGTGTGTAATAAATATTTCTTTTCAATTTGCAGGTAGTTACTGATAGGCTTCATCTTTTTATGTAGAAGTGAAAAATAATATGAAGGGTTTACCAAGCAGTCATTTAATGAGTCCAATTTTGACATTTCTTCATTTAATCTTTACATTAGTCAATTAATTTTTGAAATGTGAATTTTTAGAATGGATTGGTGTCACAAATTATATATTTACATATAGTGATACGTTAAAGTCTAAATCTAAAATTAGACTTCATCTGAAAAAATATTGGCTACATAACATTTAACCTGAATATTTTATAGATTTACATGCGGTTTAAACTTTAGTAAACTAAAGAAAGTTTATAGAAGAAACACATTTTCAAAATTTAAAAAGAATTATCATCAATTATAACTGACCAGTTCAAATAAATAATTATTGAAGGGAACAAATAAATATTTCATATATATTAGGTGCAAGAGATAGCAATTTTTATTTATATAACGTTTCCTAATACATAATAACAATCATTATTGTTTAAGCTTTATGAATTAATACTTTTACTTTACAATCGAAAAATCCTTTTCTTCAAACCTACTATTTCCCAAGTCATCCAATTTTTTTTCAACAAGAACACCTCGTGCTTAAATCAGAATCTTAAATATAATCCAAAATAATTGTTTCTTTACCATAGCACATTCTTTTACTTTAACTGTAAGTTGCTACAAAATATATGTTATTTTATTACCAAATAATTTATTTGTTGTCGAAGTCCATTGTGTTTTAAACGTATTCTATATTTTCGGCCAGAGAGATTTATTTTAGATTTTTTAAGACTTAGTATTTATCTTTGTTTCAGATTTACTAAAATCATAATTTATTACTGTTAATTTTGTACTATAACTAAAACTCCAGTTTTACTACAAATTTATTCGAAACTGGTGACGGGAGAATTTTTCTTGCCAGCCATTATGTCTAGTTAATTCAGTGTACCTGAATCCCCTGACGAATAAATCAAACGGGTCTTGCGAAACATAAAAAGCAATGACTTTTCTTCGATGCTATTCCAGCTCTTCTTCAGCAAAGCGTTCCAGTGATTTCTTATGTAATACATCCGAGATCAGTAACTACGTTGCTCGCAGTGATAATAAAATATCCTCCATAACAGACAACAAAATAAAAACAGGTTAGAGAAAACTTCTGGAGCATGGAATCGCAGTGCGATAAAGACCAAGTGGCTGCCACCTTAGAAATCGCAAGGAATTGCTTTGGGTTTTTATCTCGACTCGATAAACAACATGAACATGATTTTCCCCCTACACAGCAATCAGGGGGAGATAAATTTGCCTCGTTTCGTTGGCTGGTCTCTTCCCATCTTTCCATACGGAATCATCTTATCTACAATTCGGTGCGATGGTGAAAAATGGATAGACAAGATTAGTTTAATATTTTTGGTATCGGAGCCACTTAGAACTCAACCAGATGCACATATTCCTTTTACGGGTTTCATATAAAACTAAATTCATATTCTATTTATTCCAAAAACTAATTTTTGCTATTTATTAAAAGATCTAATATTTTTTTATAATTAAAATATACTAGAAATAAATCCGACATATTAAAACTTCCATCTATTAATAGTGCATTTTCAAGTTTTATTTTTTTTATCATTTAGAAAATTGTATGTTTTGCTAACGTCGAAGTACAGTAAATTCAAAATTCAAAATATTCAAAAGTTTTCAGACATTTAAATCAGTCATATTATGTTCACTGTTTGTAAACATAATATTTTTATTAAATTTAACTCTGAATTAAAACTGTAATTTCTTTCAGTAAAATAAAAATGTGTAACATATTAAAAACATGCGAAAATACAAGGGGAAATTTTTTACATCAGTAAAATTTATTACTCTTATAAAGAAATGAAATATATTTAACTGGGGTTACAGTTTATCCTTTAAAACTTACTAGAATATTGTACAAGCCCTAACTGCGACTTTAAATATTAACTAAAATATTTATTAAAATATTATAGACAGCTTTAAATAATCTACTTTCTAAGATTTTTATCAGTTTTACGAATAATTGGAGAATTCTGTGCTTAAAACTTCTTTATTAAAATATTTAAGTAAAAAAGTCATAGTTTTAAACACTATAACGCACACCCATACATAAAAATATTTTTATTTTTTAGGTTGAAAAGGTTTTAAATTATTGGAAGAAAAAGTTTACATTATTTATTCTAAAATCAAAATGAAATATCTGTTCAAATTTGCCTAAGATACACATAGTAGATTAAAATATATCCTGTTAAATGTTTTGATTGTTGTTCGTTGATTAAAATTCGTTATTAAAATAGTTTAATTTTTTATATTAGCTAAATTATAGAGGTATATATTTTTTTACAATTTCTTATATAACTTTATATATCAATTTCACTAAAACACAAAAAGAAATATCTTACACCAATGCTCCGAAAAAGTATGTGATAATTCTACCACTAATCCCTATTTTTACTTATTTAGGTGGGGAATGTCAGCAAAAGAATCTTTAAGCTTACTTCTGGATTCGGAGGAAAATAACGATACCAATTATGATTAAGGTTTAACAGTTTTACGGACATGGAATTTCGTTATTTTATTTTTGGTTACATGGAAGCAAACACAAAAGCCACTGTAGAACTTTTAATTATTTTCTAAATACATTTAATTCAGATTATGTATTCAAGTACAGAATTCCAATAGAAATTTATTATTGAAGTGATGATTACAGTTGCTGACGTGACTGGTGTTGAATGTATACAAATTACTTATTTAAGCTAAAAAAATTACGTAGTTGCCTACTTTTAAAACGAAAATTTCTTTTAAATTAATGTTTATTTCTATTTTTGACCTAACATCAAACATTGATTTCTAAGCCACCTGTCTCAGTTTAAATTTTTTTCACTTTTTTAAAATTCCAGGTATTATAATATCTGATTACATATTTTTGAAACAGACAGTTGCAAACTGCTACTGTAAATGCAGTTTGTTTTTTAGACTGAAATTATACGTAATATGAGCCCAACAACGGTACATACCTTGAATTTAGAATGTTAAATAACAAGTGGTGAATTGTTTAAATTGCATAAAAATAATTTTATTTCAGTAAATACTTGGAAAGTATCAGGTTTACAAATTTTGTGTTTTGTCGCAGCACACATAACAAAGAATAGTTACTAACGATGCGAGAGAGTGTAAAGATAATAAAAGCTGTTCATTCAAAGGTGGAAACCAATTTATATCAAGAATATTTAAAAGAGGAAGAAGAGGAGAAAAACTACTACTTAACACAATCAAAAATACAAAACTGTAACATCCTTCGGGCAATCGTATTTGATTTATGCCCAAAAGCTTTAATATCTATTATAATGAAATTTTTCTATACAAAGTGCTAATTGCAATAGAAAAGGAATGCTCACTTCTAGATGTTGCAACAGCCCTAAGTGTAAAATTTTCCCATTCTCAGCCATAGCTGCTTAAAACCTTGCGTAGTTGGTAGCGAGTGTAGGTAACTTCAATTCAAAATATAAAACTAACGTCTAGTCATTTTTGAATTAGGCCGGAAAGTACGTACTTCAAGTCAAAAAATACACTGTTTATTGGAATATAAATCTACAATAGTCAGAAATGAAATCTTTGGCGATAAATATTTTAGACTAATTAGAAATACCCTTGTTATGGAAGTCTTTGATCCTGCGACAATTGTAAACTGCCAAAAGACTGATACACAATTGATAAGTATGAAAGCTATATGAATTATACTAAGAACACTTAGGTGTTGAAAAGGTCAAGTGGAATTTAGTTACGGCACTTACTTCTAAAGAATATGTTGGAGCTAGGATGCGTCACTTAAAACCATCCAATTAGTCATGATTTGGCTACCCCTGGTCTAGCATGTGAGAGAAATTAAAGTATTTAATTAGCAATAATTTATGGTTATGTAGTATAAAGAATACTGATAAAGCTGGATGCTTAACTGGATGCAGAAAAATTTATTCTGTATGATAGTATGGAACTTATATTGTTATTAATATAATTTTACTAATGTATGCATTCGTAAAATATCTTAGTGGATGAATTAAATTTCAATATGAGTTAGAGTAGTAAATATTGTTTAATAGTTATTATGGATATTAACTTTTCAAGTACGAAAATTAACCATGGTACAAAAATATATAAATGGCAAAAATTTTATATATCAGATAACAAATCCTTAAGGAACATAGCCTCTTGTCCCTCTCATCCTCTGTTTATCAATTTCGTTTTGGTTATGACAATATAGCTTGAAAAGAAAAGAATATATCTAAATTGTTTCATATTAAATAAAATTATTTTATACACTGTAATGGAAATTTGTAAATTAGTCGTTTTGAATAATGA
Organism: Pardosa pseudoannulata; assembly: GCA_032207245.1. Taxonomy (NCBI): domain Eukaryota; kingdom Metazoa; phylum Arthropoda; class Arachnida; order Araneae; family Lycosidae; genus Pardosa; species Pardosa pseudoannulata. Next base: position 54,794,250 of record CM063503.1, read on the forward strand.
CGATAACTTTTAATAATACTTAACATGAATGCATTTGTTGTAAATTATAAATGAGTATTTTCGAAGATACTGGAGTAAGTATATGACAAATTTAAGATTCAATATTGTGCGTAAAAATTAATAATTTGGTACTTAACATTTCAGTGTCAAAACATATAATGTTTCGAAATGTGAGAAAATTTTAACAAGTAATTTTATTTGTAATCAAAAACAGAATGCATAACCACAGTTTTATTAGTTCATATATGTTTTAAGTATTTTAAGTAAGAGAAAAAAAATTAAATTGAAGTTTTCTTTAACACCTAACTGGAGGTGCTGGTCTATCAGAAAAAACGAGTCAACAAGTTTTCTTTTTAGCCAGAGAACTACTTGTTGTTTTTATATGCCACTTGGTCAAACCAAGCACGATTGGGCCATACTCTACTCGTATTAAGACAATGAGGTACGTCTTCCGTTTTAACGAGCACTTCAAGTGTGAAAGTACGACTTCTTGCTCAAGTGGGTCTTTTTAATATAGAAGTAGGGACCAAGCAGAAGACCTATAGGCTTGGCATGCCATCCCAGAGTTATTGATAGAGAATTTGGAGGACATTGTGACCATGAACAAATTTCACGTGGCCCTGTAACCTGTAACGAACACGGCGGATTTTAGACCTGCTCGGACTCCGAACACGCAACTCTCCATTTCCGAGAGCGTTGCCTTTGTCGCGAACTCGAAATTGATTAGGCTTTTTTTAGTTTTCCGCGATTGGCAACATAGAAAGAACTGGAGTTGAAAACAAAATGGAACGGAGTTTGTCGATGTCGAATACAACTATTTTTGAAGAATAAAAGCCTTAAGTATCGAAATTGACACCACCTTCTGGTTTTAGACTTCGATATATATATATATATATATATATATATATATATATATATATATATATATATATATATATATATATGTGTGTGTGTGTGTGTGTGTGTGTGTGTGTGTGTGTGCGTGTATACGTCCTGTGAATAAACTCTACAAAAAGCTCTCCCGGAGATTGTTTCATTTAGAGACTAGAACAGACTTTGCTGACTGAGCTACCTCGGCTAACTACTTCTTGTGATCTTCTTGTCACTGAATGTTAATGTGTAATAGGTTTCTCTTAGGCTAGTAGAATCTAATTTCATAATGGAAAATATTTTCAAGTACTACATATCTTCTCAAAGGGCACTCTTTCGATAAATTTTCCAGTTACATGACTATAGTTTTTCAGTCCAATAATCTCAGGTGTCTTTAAAACTCAAATATTTTACCGAAAAAACGATAAAGAATAATAAATAACTAAGAGTAGACAAAACTTTTGTCCATGTATTTTATACCTTCTATAGTATTTTATTCTAAAATAAAATGCCACAGCTCCTAGATGATCCAATAATTTTAGTACGACGCATCGTATCCTTTATCTTAATTTTATTTAATTTTTAAAATTCCTTGTGAACCTTTCAGTCTCTACAGCATGGTCCTAAAAGTCATAAATCATGCTGTAAGTAGAGTATTTGAGGATAAAATTCATTTTCTTGTATTTTATTTTAACAAGAATGACAGTTAATGTATTTTGCATAACACATTGTTAAGCTTAAATAAAAAAAATATTCAATAAGATTTTTTGCCTTGTTAAAACTGTGGGTGCCAGTTAGTGCTTGAAAACGTTTAATAAATTTTGATAAAACAATGCACAATATTAGAGATAGTATTCCTCTAAAATATAATTATTGCAGTAATGTACAATTCTCTACAATATACGACGCATATTTGATATTTTTGTATGCTAGTTAGGATAAAATTATATATATAAAATGCTATTAATTTAGCTTGTTTACTATTCATTTATAATTTTATCAAAATGATAATTCTTACATTATCGGGTAACCAATTATCTCAACAAAGTGTCCATTCAACGTACTTGGGGATACTTAAAAAACATTTTGATAGTAAAATTCTTACATGGCGAATATTAACTTTTAATGTGGTTATTTGTAATGCAGCATGGATTACTATTTGTTTCAATAACAAATAAATATAGAAAAATGCTACATTATTTAGATAACGGTCTTAGAATAAGAAGAATTTAGTATTTTGTGCAAGTTTATTGTATTCAAATCTATTTTTGAAAATGTCTTTATAAAAAAATCTAGACTAAAACCCTGATATGTTAATGTGGTTGCACTGATTATTGCAAGACTGTTTCTGAAATTATACCTGCAGTAAAGAAATTGGATGGCAATATAGGAAATGTTAATTAAAAATTTACTTGTGTAATTGCAAATAACATTGCAAGATTGTTTCTGAAATTATATCTGCAGTAAAGAAATTGGATGGTAATATAGGAAATGTGAATAAAAAATTTACTTGTGTAATTGCAAATAACATTGCAAAACTTTCTGAAATTATACCTGCAGTAAAGAAATTGGATGGCAATATAGGAAATGTTAATCAAAAATTTACTTGTGTAATTGCAAATAACATTGCAAGACTATTTCTGAAATTATACCTGCAGTAAAGAAATTGGATGGCAATATAGGAAATGTTAATCAAAAATTTACTTGTGTAATTGCAAATAGCACGTATTAAAGAAGAAATGTCCCTTTAAGAAATGGAAGAAGGTAACAGTATACTTCTTGCAATAGATCTTTAAATTAAACCATTCCTTAACGACAAATTACTCTTAATCACTGAAGAAAAGTATTTAAAGGTTTTTACGATCCATAAATTTGAAGATGTCCTAAATTTATCACACCGTAAGAATTAAATCTGATTTTCCGTAGTCCCATTTCGTTATTCTACAGTAAAAATAGCAAAGGTTTTCCTTCGTTCGGGATATTAAATGCAAGATAAATCTGTACCGATACTATGGATTTTTCGGGAGACAAAGATCTTCGCAATCGTGATCTCGTTATCGAAGTCTGCTGACTGTAGAAAAACAAACCATGATAAAAAGTTTCAAATTAAAGAAAAGTACTCCAATACTGCCTACAATAGCTCTGTTTAGATGTTTGTTGAGAAAGGTAGTACTTCAAATATTTCCGAAGGAGGAAATGTAATCCAATGCTCTGCTAAATAATCTAATAAGGATCTAGACACATTTATACTTTGAAACGAGATCATTTTTTCTCTTTCCAATTGTTTGAAGTGAACTTCACTCTTTAATTACTAAATGCGATTGTACAACTAGACTATATGGCAAGAGATCGAAATTTATATAAAAGGAACATAACATAATTTGTGTTAGCTTTAAAAATTTATACGAAGATTAGGTTTATGTTATTTATTACTACAGTTACATGATGTAATTATGTTACTTTAACTTTGTGCATTCGTATGTTACGATGTAGTAGTCATCCTTTCAGACACCTTAAGTAAAAAGCCCTGTAATTGTTTGCTAACTAATATTTAATGCTTTGTGTCTGGAAATTTTGTACGTTTTAAAACATTTTGAAACATTGAAACTTGATATGAAAATTAATTTTTTATTCTTTTTAAGACAGAAATTTTTTTATTATATATATTTAGTAGTTAAGGAAAATTTTACAAGGGTTATTAGGAATGTTTTTCAAATTTTTTAGTTTCGTATTGCATTTTCTGTCTGTTTTCTTTTTTTATGAAATTTCAACTCTTAATTTTTAGGAGTTAATGATATATATATATATATATATATATATATATATATATATATATATATATATATATATTACACATTTCGAGTTCAAATCCACTACTGGAATATAGGTGATTGTATTATAAGAAGGGTGATTAAAAAGTAATTTTAATTGTAATTTTATACAAGGCCGACATTTCTCGAATTTCATCTGCTATAGAGAGACTAGTAGTGTGCTGTAGTTTTAACACATGGATTGGTTTGGAGCGTTACCGTCTACTTTTCGTCCCCACGATATTTGAATTACATGTAAGTGAGTTTTAGCCACCCGCCACTTACAGCGGTAGTTGTAAAGTTGACTCAAATAGCGATTAGTTTGAAAAACTAATCTCCCGAAATAATCCAGTCGGTTATTTAATGTCAGTGAGTGAAAAGTGTAACTGCTGAAATTTCCCGGCAGCTGATAGAGGTGTTCGGAGAAACTGTAATGTCTGATCAACATGTTGAAGTTTGGTGTAGAAAGTTTACGGCTGGTATACAAATGATTCTAGACAACCATCTATGGGTTATCCTTTAACCTCTCAAGAACCGAGACCTCGTTTTCAGGCTGCTGTCTCTTTCCTTACTTGAAGGGGCTCCTAGAAGGTGGACAATTAACTTCAAACAAGAGGTGAAAGAATTTACGAAATTTAAAAAAAGAGGATAATTTAGCAGGACTATTATGGATATTCACTTATATCAACTAATAATAGAATACATACAATCAACTCTGTTAAAGCAAGTCAGTAAAGCAAGGGCGAAATTCGAAGTTGAAGGATGTATTGATTTTTACTAATTCCATTGGAGAAAAAACTTTGAGCCAATGAATTACTTTTTCCCAGAAAGCTTTAGGAGACCACAAAATCAGCTTTAGTACCTACATGAGGTTTACGGGTCACCATTTGCATACCACTACTTTACATATGTGTTGAGAAAGCTAATTGATGTTATAGAATGGTGGAATTTAAAGTATCTTCTGAGAAAGAAATGTAATTCAATGTTATGCTAACAATAACTTAATATTGACCTAGATACATTTTATAGTTGGAAATCGGATGAGTTTTCTTTCCAATTATTTGAGAGGAACTTCACTCTTTACTTGCTGATTGCATTTGTACTCGTAGAACTAGACTATATCTTGAAGATCAGCATTCATGTAAAAAGATAATATTATTTGAATTTGCTTTAAAATGTTTACACAAATTATATTTACTTTATTCCTTACTATGATGAGATAATTTCATTAATTACGTCATTTTAAATATTATTTCAGAGCATATTAGAAGCAAAATAAATCTGCACACATGCTAAGGATTTTTTTTTCTGGAGGCATAGATCTTTGCAATCATGATCTCGTTAGCAAAGTCTGCTGAGTGGAGAAAAATAATGACATACAGAATCACAAATTAGAGAAGAATACTCCATTGCTGCCAACAATAACTCTGTTTAGATGTTTGTTGATAAAGATGGAACTTTAAGTATCTTCAAAAGAAGAATGTATTTCAGTATTCTGTTAACTCTAGTAAACTCTACACATATTTATATTTCAAAAAGTATTTTAATTTATTTTTCTCCAAAATTCTTTGTACATAACTGCATTTCTTAATAACTAAATTTACATAATTGTATATTTACACTATTTAATAAAAATGAACTATATATTGAAAAAATGAAAATTTAAATTAGCTTTGAAATTTTTTGTAAGTGCTAGTTAATATTTTTCTTTCTGCAGAGTCATCATATAATTAATATTAAATTTCATTTCTGATCGCATTTTCTTTATTGTTGTGTAATTGTATTGAAAAATCTTATGAGCAGAAAACTTAAAGAATGAGAAGTAAATAAGTTTATTTTTAATAAATAATGATGCATAAAGAAGCTTAGCCAACTAGCTCATTGGCCGAATGATCAGAGCACGCGATCCAGACCCGGAGATTGTGGGTTCGATGCTTGACATGGCAGTTTATCCAAAGTACGGACTTTTAATCTAAAAATGTTATTTATTGTTTCCTTATGTTCTTGAATATTCTAGATCTTTCTTTAATATGTAAATTAGTTATTTCTCGAATATTCTGTTCGGGTATAAAAGCTGATACCCACTAGTTGTAGGCAACTTCTCGGTCTTGTAAAGTTGCGAGTTGCTACTTAGCTTCAATAAATTCTTCTGTTACGTTAAACGGTGTGTTCATTCGAATCTTCGTGACAATATTATACCAGTGAATAGAATTATCACCACATTCTACAGTAGAATCATTATTATTAGTACCTTTAACTACATTTTATAGAAGAAATAATGGAATATTTTGAATAAACTACTGGTGTATTGGAAGATTCATTTTTCATTTGACACTTATCAGGTTTTTAATTTATATAATAAATGCTATCATTAATTAATAAGATTTGCAATATAGAATACACAGTTCCGAAACAAACAGTAATTTTTAAGAAAATAATAGGTATTTTAATTATTTTTATTTTTTTTTCATTTCATTTTCTGTTAATTGTTACGGCATAAATTAAGTTTTACTCTGAGGTCTAAATATTGTTTTATTATTAAAAATGGGCATACACTCTATAAAATTTTATGCAAAATTAGATTCTAAACATAAATGAATTGTAAAAGAAAATTATACATTGGAGATATTATTGATTATGCCAGAAGTGGGGAGAATTTTTACCAATGGAGGCCTCATTTTAATTAGGCAATATTGGAGGAGGCTGCATCAAGTTTATACTCATTAATGCGAATTTCGGGAAAATTTGTATAGGTTATGTATAGTTAGTTTCATCAATTTGTTCAATTATATAATAATAATAATAAGATAAAATGTTAAGCCATTTATTATTAAATATAAAATGTTTCAATAAGAAAATTTTTTAATCTGAAAATGGTAATAATTTGTTATATTATTAATGTTAAATTTCTTTTAATCGAAATTCTACTACGTAAATACCACTTCAAGCAAAGCAAATAAAGCATTTTTAAATAACGTTATTGCATTTTAAAGAAATACAAATAAATAATATTTAGTAGTAAAGTAACAGAGCAACAATATAATTTTTTTTTAATTTTCAAATTGTTGTAATTAACATAATTAAATATTAATCAATACAATAGCTGGCTTTTATGATTGTAGCACAAGAAAATCCCATGAGGGCTGCATGCGTATTTAAGACCATTCGTTCCTCACTTTTAATGTAAAATATAAGGCTATACCCATTTATATAAATTTTGATACGAGTCACATGAACATTTTAATGACTCACGAACAAAATAAAGAAAAAAAAATATCTGAAGATAACTTTTAAGAAATGAATAATTTATGACACTATTAACAATTCTTATAATGAAAGCAAGAGCCTTGTGAGTTAGAGATACAGAAAGGATATGAGATATTGAGAGTTACAATTTAAAACACATCAAAAGGAGTACCTTTTACCTAAGGGTTATAAAGACGTAAGGCTTAATCACAAGGGGGAGTAATGATAATGTTAAGCATTACAACCATCCCGTGATAATGATCCCATTTCTTAAATATCTTTCCTCTTCGAAAAAGTAAAGCAATCCACTCAGATTACTGCTATTCATTTTTAAAACTTACTAAAGATCTTATAATAAGGACGGAGCACGCTTTTAATTTTTAATTATTTCTGTTGTATAATATTTTCACTGGTTATTAATAAATGCTCAAATGAAAGAACTGAAATTAGTTTTTGAAAAGTTAAAAATTATGCTATTTAATTGTGTGTTAAAACATTCTACTTTGATGTATGTCATTATAAAAAGATTAGAATCTTTGTGCTGCAAGACTACATATTTTTCAGATTAAGATTTCTCCAGAAAATCGATAACAGGTCTTCATTCAAATATATATGGTAATTATAGTTGTTAAAATATGTACTGGTAAACTGCATGTAAGTTAAAACTTTTTATTCCATGACAATTAAAAGGAATAATATACAAAATATAATTTAAGTTTACCATATATATGTAGATAAAGCCCAGTGGCGTTGTGGTAGCGTTTCGCACTCCCATAACACTAGTCCGAGTTTCGATCCCCGGGCTGGGCAAGGTTGACTCAACCTTTCATCCCTTCAGTGGGTAGATCAACTGAGGACCAAGCATGCTTTGGAACTAAATACTCGGGGTTCCGCGTAAGATTGACCACCTAACCGGAACATATGCTTCGCAACCCTGGGCCCTTGGCCCGTAAACGGAAAATGGCACCATATGTCCTGGCCCCCTAGAGGCTGTTGTGCCGAGGAGTTTAGTTTTAGTTTAAATATATGTATATATATATATGTCGTAATGTGGTAATATAGGAAAGATATCAGCATGACCTTCAAACAAAAATATTCTTGGACAACAGATCTAAGAAATTTTACTCTTAAAAATGCTAGTAAAAAATCTCCGAGTATTACATTTCTAATTTTTAACGAAATTATATTAAATGGAAAGTTCTCGCATCGAAATGTATACCACTGAATAATATTAGAAAAAAAAACCCTTAGTAATATTAGAAATAACCTGAATAATATTAGAAATTTTTAGTAACAGCAAACATATTTTAGGTAAATGCCACTTTAAAAGTTAATTTTGTGATATGATTCATAAAAACTATTTTAATGAGCCCTTTATTAATGCTTCAAGTAAATAAATTTTAACATGCAATAAAATGTTATAGAATGTATAAATGGAATCCAAATCAGTAGAAAAAGCAGCATATTAGCAAAAAAGACAAAACATACCCAATATAAACATCAATTTGAAGTTTGAGAATAGTTGGGAAATATTTAAAAATGACATATAAGAGATAGCAACTCTAGGTTTTGGTTTGGAGTGCTACGGTCTACTTTTTTGCAGCACGAGGGCTAATGAAACCGGGACCTACAGTTTAAAGCCGATTCCGAACGGCTACGAACATCCATGCCACTGTGGGATTCGAACCCACGAACTCCGGTACCAAAGGCCAGCACCCTAACCAATCGGCCATAGTTCGGCGATAGCAACTCTAGACTCTGATACAAAGCTTCAATATTTTGTCATTTATTTACTGACAAATGTATTAATATAAATGGCATTTGTCCTTTATATTGCTTTTTTGATTGAGAAGGAGTTTAATTACATTAACCTCTCTGTAGAAATATATTATTTTAGGGATGAGTGAATTTTATATATGATGTAAAGTAATATAATTTTTACAGTTATTAAAAATTTGCAAAAGAAAAAAAAGAAAAAAAAATTAAAGCTTGATGAACTGGACATAACTCCTTATAATAGTATAATATATCTAACTCATAAATTCATGGAAAGTTCTGAAATTAATTTCATAAGTAAAATGTGGTTAATATAATTTTATTCGGGGGCTTTTCGTAAAACTTTTTTAACCCTTGCCTATGATGCCTGAACTCAGTTCGAGCAGCACAAATGCGCCAATTTCGGAATGCCCGACCTGTGTTCGGGCACGAGAAAAACGGTATTTCAATTCCGTGAAGCCCAAAATCGGTTCGTGCAATGTATAATATTTAATTTTCCATTTTCCCAATAGATAGAGATACTTTGCATTGAAACGTTCGGCAGTTTCTTGCCATTTGTCTGTATTTCTCGGATACTGTAAGAGATTTTTGAAATTCAAAGGAATCTGAGTTACATGGAATTCATGACAATTGATATAGATAACAATACTGTTGTATTAGTTTATAATATTTATCCAGAAATTATATCAATTGATATATTTTGCTGTCATTTGAGCAAAAATCACTGTAACCTATAACATTTCCCATATATGTGAAAATATTAAAAATAGTTATTTCGTTTAAAATTGTGAATCTTTTTTCAAAAATAATCTATTTCTAGCATTTCGAAAATAATATCGAACAAAATTAAAGCGAAAAAAATTCCATTTTTGGTACATTTTTCTCAAATATATTCTCGAAGCAAGGGGTTATTATAAGGAAGCCGTTAATTATCAGAGGCATTTCAGTCCACATCTCCCGAAAACTCGAGAGTCGCATCTCTTTCCAAACATATACGAGTATATTAGATAGCCTATCTTATCACTGGTAAGCACAAGTCCAGTCGAAATGATGAATTACCTCAAGAGATCTTTACTACTCCTGATCCACTGCAATCCTTCTAGAATCTATTCAGAAACTACTGTTATAACAATGACTCGGGCAGATTTGTCATGTGATCGCAGGAAGCTTATTTGTATCACTTGCAATTTAGATGCTGTGCTATCAATCGTTCAAAGCTCAACCTCATTTGCAGATGGAATTATCAATACCCATTTTAAGACTGGTATTTATTAAATTGGGTTTAACTAATAAAAACCATTTTGATTTAAGAGGTCATATGTCTGTTAAAACTCAAGAAAACATCAAAATTTTAATATTTTCAATTTTTATATATCTTGATATATATAAACATTAAAAATAATTTCTGAAAAATTTTGTAGAAAAAGTCTGATTATTTTTAAAAAATATTTAAAATAGGCAATTTTTAGCTTAGAAAAGTAATATTAAAACTTGTACGTAATATTAATATATTTTATTATTAAAAATCCTTCTTAAGATCATAAAGTGAAATATCTTGACATATGTAAACATTAAAAATAACGTATAAAAGAGTATGTAGGAAAAGTGTGACTGTTTATTTTTAAAAGATATTTAAGAAATAGGCAATTTATTGGCATTCAATCTTTAATGTTTTCAACTTTTATACATCTTGAAATATATAAACATTAAAAATAATTTCTGAAAAATTTTATAGAAAAAAATCTGAGTGTTTTAAAAAAAATTTTAGCCTAAAAAAGCCATATTAAAACTTGTCTGTAATGTTAATATATTTTAATATTATAAATCCTTCATAAGATCATAAAGCAAAATATCTTGACATATATAAACATTACAAATAACTTCTGAAAGAATATGTAGAAAAAGTGTGACTGTTTGTTTTTTAAAGAGGTTTAAAAAAAGGCAATTTGATGGCTAGAAAATTAACATTATAACTTGTCTGGAATATTAATATATTTTATAATAAAAATCCCTCTTAAGATCATAAAGGAAAATATTTTGACATATATAAACTTTAAAAATAACTTCTGAAAGAGTATGTAGAAAGAGTGTGACTGTTTCTTTTTTAAAGAGGTTTAAGAAATAGGCAATTTGTTGGCTAGAAATGTAATATTAAAATTTGTCTGGAATATTAATTTTTTCAATATTAAAAATCCTTAAGATCATAAATCAAAGTTTAATGCCAAGATTTAATTATTAAATCTGTATAAACTTGAAATATTCTTTTATTTTACTATGAAGCTGAAAGTATTGCCCTCCACCCAAAAAAAAGACATTTTTCTAAGCAAAAACATTTTTATGGAATCTATGAAAAATTTGACTTTTAACTTAAATAAAAGATATATAACTACCCGTAATGTGTAGAACCCGTAATATTACACTAAACAAAATAATCTGAAAAAAATGTTTTCATATGGATATTTCATAGAATTTAATAAATATTAAAAAATTCGATAAATATGACAAAAATTTTGTCAAAATTGTGCTACGAGAAAGTGGTTAAAATGGCCTTTCGATGCTAAATAAAATCTTACAAAATGGTTATTGTTCACAATTTTGACATAAAACTACCCAACCCGTGTTTCCACTTTCATTCAAAAGGAATAAAGTTTAGCTTTAATTCTCAAAAGTTAATTTTCCCGTGAACTCCTTGAACTTCTGCATGCTAGTTTCCAGTTACAATTTAGAAATTGTATTAAAGTTTATAAATATTCATAGCATTCTTCATATTTTTAATCGTATTCAAATATTAAAAAGGATAATACTGGTAATATTTGCTCCGCTTTAATTCACATCCAAGTTTATATTTAGTATAAGGAATTAAATTAACTGGCTATATCTTATTTCGACAGCTGTTCCTTACAATTACAAACTTTAAATTCTAAGAAATTTGCAAATTTCAATAGAAAAGTAATTTTTTAAGTTAAAAAAGTAATTTAATGATATAGTTAAACTCATTTTACTAATTGAAAAATTGAATCAGTGTATACGATTCTTTTGAAATTTTAATTGTATTTTGTAATAATGCATGAAACGATTTAAGTTTAAACTTTTGCTAGTAATTTAATCTCAAAATATATACTTATCTCTCTTTAAATTACGCATATTGGAAATGCTATATATATATATATATATATATATATATATATATATATATATATATTTAATTGTGACATGGTTGAGAAATAATTAAATAATTTATTATTTACTTTCAAAATCTTTCATAGTAAATAGTTTACTCAGAACGCTAATTCCCTTAACTTCAAATCGAATATTTAAGTACATCTCCGCCGAACTCTGGCCGATTGGTTAGGGGACTTATCGTGGGTACCGGAGTTCATGGGTTCGAATCCCACTATGGCATGGATGTTCATTGCCGTTCGGAATCGGCTTTAAGCAGTAGGTCCCTGTCTCATTAGCCCTCGTGTGCAAAACAACAGGCCGTAGTGCTCCAAACCAAGTACATCTCCTCTCCTTCCCCTAAAGAAATTAAACGTATTTTCAATGCTAGCATAACAATAATTGCAACCATTCCCTAAGGAAACCTTTATTTACCACACATACACATTAAATGGGTAATCCAAGATCTCAATCAACACACCTGGGGGTGGCAGGCTAAGCCTAACGGTTTTCAGTCTTGTCCCTGCTTCAAAATTATGAGGACCCACTTGAGCATATATCGTACTTTCACCCTTGTGGTGCTTGTTAAAATCGAAAGGTACACCATTTTGCCTTAAAACATTGTATGCGGAAAACGTACTAGTACGTTTTCGGACGATTGATTCTTGAGCGCGTGACATGTACATTTTCTGACGACTGATACTTTAGCGCTGGTCACGTACTAGTGCGGGTTAGTGTAACAATATGGTTTCTTTGCGAGTACAAAAATAATGGTATATACAGGAAAACGAAGTAGAATGTTCTTGTCTACTACATAGATTCTGTAAAAATTTAGACAAATAAAAACGAGTTTTTACGTCATTCGATGCGGAACCACATAACGGGAAGGTTAATTAAAAAATCAATTTAGATTAAAAATTAACTTTTTATTTATCCTTGCGAAAAAAGAATATATATATATATATATATATATATATATACATATATATATATATGTGTGTGTGTGTATGTGTGTGTGTATGTATATATATATATATATATATATATATATATATATATATATATATTTGTATATATGTTTATCTATTTATCTATTTTTTATATATTTCAACATAAAATGCGAAAAGTTGGTTAAAAAATTAAATAGTTTTCGATATATTGAGATTTAACTGAATAACTAAGTTTACGCCGAAAACGCCCGCTCCTGGTACAATTCTGCTGTGAAATGTACCCTCACACAATGTGTTAATACGAGCAGCCTCCGACCCAATCGTGCTTGGTTTGACCAAGTGACATAAGACAACAACAACACATTATATGGGAATACAAATATGAGTCTATTAAGATAATAATCTGTCAATACACACTATAGTTGAACCAGTCTATAACGTCAGGAACCATTGGTATTAATATTGAAATTATTTCTCATTAAACCGTTCATTTTAAAACATAACATCTTTTAACCCTTTGAGGACCAAACGTAAATCCTATTCGGATTCGTTTTCGTTTCGTTTGGTTTCGTTTTGGAGTGCTACAGTCTACTTTTTGCAACACGAGGGCTAATGAGACCGGGACCTACTGCTTAAAGCCGACTCTGAACGGCTACGAACATACGTGACATAGTGGGATTCTAACCCACGAAGTCCGGTTCCGAAGGCCAGCACCCTAACCATTCGGCCATCGTTCAGCTAAATCCTATTCGAGTCGACCGTTGGGAAAACCGTTGCCGTTTAACGCCATCTAGTAATTAAATATAGTATTTAAATATTAAAATAAAACGTTTAGATCTCCTATTACGCATATGTGATGCTGGTCTCTCAATATCAACCGGAAACCATCTCGTGGAGGTGACGCTGGACTGATAAGAGTGAAATCGCTGCGTCGCGTATGAGACATTGGGCGCGAATGATTTAACACTAGATTGCCCGAGATTTCTTGCATACCTATATTGCTCAAAAACAGTCAAAATGACTGCATTGTGAAAAAATAACAAACATGTAAAGAGATTTGTTTAAAATTAATTTTTAATATTATATAATAAAGGAGGGCGGAAGTAACTACAATTATTCATAAACCCATTTATATGTTATAGAAAAAGTCACCAAATTCTAAGAAATTGTGTCATTAATTGAAATTAAAAAACAGTCAAAATGACTGCCTTGGGCAATCTAGAGTTAAAAGACACCTTAATGTATTGTAACAGATATAATTAAATAAAGGATGAAGAATTACAATTATTTCCTAAATAGAAATAATTTTATAAATGATTTAATGAAGTATTAGAAATTGTTTCGTAGATGGGAAACCACAAATCCAGAAAATAAAGATATTTTCTAACATCCTAGTTCAACAACCAATTACTCATTACACAGGTTAATAAAATTATTCAGTCCTTGTCAAAGTCTTTAGATTAACTTAAATTATTATCATAAAGTTAATTTTTTCCTTAACAATAAACCTTAACATCGATAAAGTTAATCATCTGTGAACTTTTATAAGTATTGGATATTGAAGCAATATCGAATAGATGCTGGCTTAATTTAATAAATGTGCAAACGTTTCTAGAATAAACTTGCAATATTTCTCGAAAAACTATTTTCTTTATGCTTCACTGCTTCTATAGCTTGTACATTAAAGCAGGAAGAAGAGAAGTAGTGAATAACTAACCAAGTATGAAGAATGTAAAAATCATATTTTTCAACTTTATTGTTGACTTGCCAAACACAGGTGTAGGTATATTTGACATCTGACAGAAATGTCACCCGCATTTCAGATTTTTTTCTTCTTCGGAAGGAAAAAGCATTTATGCATCACGGGTCAAACAAATGAAGTTTTGAAACTTTGAGTTACTTGCTAAATTCACTTACAAAAAAGTGTGACAAAGCTTATTTTATATATTTTTATTCTAAGTTGTTTATAGTATTACAAGGTATAAAATAATAATATAAAATAAAGATTTACAGGAAAATGTTTTACTTATAGTTTCAAAATTTTGTTTCATAGGTTCATCGACAATACTTATAAAATATTTCTTTTAGTTTAATATTTTTTCTAGTGACACTGCTTGATATTTAACTAAGCAGTTTCTTAGAAACGTTTATATTACATTACATTATTATTATACTATATTACCCTTAAAATAGGTATCCAAAATTCTCCTTTTTACCCTTCTCATTTTCAATCTCTTATATAATAATAGCCTAAGTTATCTGTCCATCTGTCCTCGAATTTATGAAGCGGTTGGACCTGGAATGGATAGAGGCATCCATATTGGATTTTTGAAGAGTTAGAGTTAGCAAAAAAGCAAGTAAAGTTTATCTCCTCCTAAACTATCGATATGATTCTAAAATAAATTGGTATAAATATGCTTCCTATCACAGTGAAAAATACTGTCGTCTTTAAAACGTTCGAAATCCTCCCCCCTTTTCGAGCTTTTAAGGCCTTTAAATATATTTCAAGCCCTATTTTCCATGGTTAAGAGCAGCCGATTAAATTTATCAATTTATCCCATAATAAATAGGTAAAGATAACATATTTTTTGCTAGCATTATGACGTCATGCCTTTAACAATCTCATTTAATCATTTCTTATTTTAAATTATTTAAATATAGTCTGCATTATTTTCACACGTTTTATCGCTGAACTTAGATATTACTTTTATATTTGGCTTAAAATAGATTAGGTGTATATGTGATAATTTTAAATTTAATCATCGATTATTTTTTGTTGCAAGATAATTCTTAGTTAAAAAACAAGCCATTGGTTTACCTGCCTCATAAGGTACTTTACAATTCTGGAAAATTAAAAAAAATTACTGATCCTATCATATGACGGGCTATATGCTAGTACCTAATATTTTCAAACTTAAATGTCAGATAAAGGAGTATTCTCCGACTTAAATTCTTT
>CM063503.1:54815016-54837516 GCA_032207245.1 Pardosa pseudoannulata
ACAGGTAGGCAGTTTTCAAGAAATTTTATGCTTTTCTCTCTTGCATTTATGCTTCAGTTTAACTGATATGTGTTTTTATAATTTAAATACGATATACCGTTTTTTCAGTTCTGTACAAGAAATGTATCCGCTTTTGATAGCATGTATTCTTTTTAACGTGAAGAAATATTACTAATGTTTTACTCATTTGGATCTAAGAATTAAATTTTTCATTTTAAATTCAGTTAGTATTATTCTTTATTAGAATATGCTTTGCTAAACTCATGTATTTTACTTAAGATCACCTCACAACTATGTACTCCAGAATTCATCCGATGGACTTCCAGTCTCTTTCTTGCAGGACCCTGAAATTTTTTAATAACAAAAGCATTTTATTTTATCCCATTAATGCCTAGCGTCCTTCATAAGTACATCTAAAAACAATTTGTAGAATTCTTATGTTTTCTCTAAGTGAGATTTTCTTTGATGTGGAGATATATGGTAATGCTATAAATAAACTAACAAATTTTAAAATATCTTATATTTATAATTTTGTTATTTATATCAGCTGTTTAGGATTTTTCAAGCTTCGATTATAAATTTACTTTTTCGTGATAAACATCGACGGATGTCATGATAAATAGTTTTATGTATTATAAAGTTTCATAATATAGTGCTTTGTTTACACGTAATACCAAATAAATCAGTTATCAAAGTTTTTATTTTCTCATTAATGTCCTCCTATGAGGTTTAAAATGACAGCTGATCACGAACGAGGACAGGATATAATATTCAAAGTTGATCCAATGTCATGTTTGCTTTACTTTGTGCAGTACCAAATAATTCGAAATTAAGATTATATATATGTATATATATATATATATATATAATATCTATATCTATATATCTACCTATATATTAATATATATATATATATATATATATATATATATATATATATATATATATATATATATATATATATATATATATGCAAAAAAATTGAACTGCATGTGTTTAGAAAATGAGTCAATGAATATTTTAACGTATGCCTTATAGAGTATACTGTTACGTTGAAAATTATATTAATTATTATAATTATTAAATATATGTATTAGACATAAATAAATAGTGAACTTGTGAATCTTGTCACACACCGTTTCAGAGTTATTTTCATTAATATAAAACTATATAAGCTATTCTGTAAGAAAATTACAGAAAATTTACATATCTATACTATAAAACCTAAAGAGCAAACACTATGCCATACATTTCTAATTTTACTAGAGAAATTTACTACATTATTTTACTAAAGATTTTTTGCCAATTTGTATTTTTGTTGAGCTGTTTTTAAAGAAAAGCTTTATAAAAGATTTTGATGGAATAGGAAAGACATAAAGCCTGCAAATAGACGAAAATATGAGAAATAAGAAAATTATATAGAAATGAGGGTCTTCTCCAGAGGTCTCTCAATTTTATAAAATTGAGGTAAAACTTTTATCACATAACAGAAGAAAACAAATTATGTACGTTAGTAATAAAATCTCAATTGATAAATGAACATAGCGCTATTATGATATTTTATTATTTTTATAACAGAGTAAAGTCTATAAACATTTTTGATAGCTTTATTAATATGATAAATTTAAAGCATTTTAGTTTCTAACAGTTTGAAATTACCAAGATATATGCATATCTTAAATAAGCATTTAAACTCATTTCTAACACTGATGAATAATATTGTTTAATTGCACTTTCGGGTCGAGTAGCGTTGCGAGAGCAACACAAACTAATTCGTATATTACTATCTTCCTGAAATTATATCAAATTTGCAATACATGGAATTTGGCATCATTTAACTGTAACATTTTAGTTTATAACAGTTTGAAGTTACCAAGATATATGCATATCTAAAATAAGCATTTAAGCACATTTCTAACACTGGCGGGAATAGTTATATGATCAATATTATTTGATTGCGCTTTTGGGTCGAGTAGCTTTGAGAGAGAAACACAAACTAATTAGTATGCTACTAACATCCTTAACTTACACCAAATTTTGAAATACCTGGAATTTTTTATCATTTAACTGGAAAATATACAGGTATTTATCACAGTTTGGGACACAAAACTAAAGAATACATTCATTATCCTAAACTCTATTTGCATACTCGAGCGATTCATATGCATATAAATTTATACTAAACATATAAAAATTTAAAATGA
The DNA here is from genome assembly GCA_032207245.1 of Pardosa pseudoannulata. Taxonomy (NCBI): domain Eukaryota; kingdom Metazoa; phylum Arthropoda; class Arachnida; order Araneae; family Lycosidae; genus Pardosa; species Pardosa pseudoannulata. The sequence continues at coordinate 54,817,221 of CM063503.1, forward strand.
TAAATTTTAAGATTAATATAATTTCTCACAAAAAAAATCGTTTTATCTTAAATAGTACAGCTTTGCAAAAAAAAAAATTAACTGCATTTCTGTCTACTATTACAAAATGAATGTATTAATATTATGTCACACACTTTACGGAATATAATGTTTTATTCATAATAATATTAATCAGATGAAACTATGTTTCTTAGCCATAAAAATCAACTGTCTTGATAATTCTTGAAACATACAGTGTCAGAATTATTTTCTTTAATATTAAACTAAATATTGTGGTATTAGAAATTTAACACAAAATTTACAAATGTAGTATAGTAAATTTAAACTGGACACCCGTGTTTAACTAAGCTTTGAACAAAGTGAAGTCTATAATTTAATGAAATTTTTAACAGCTTTATTATCGTGATATTCTTGGCTGCATTTTAGATTATCCTAGTTTGAAATTACATGAATATATGAATATCCAAAATAATCATTCAAGCACATTCTTCAACACTGGTGCGAATAGCTGTATAAGCAATATTATTTGACTGGGCTTTCGAGGCCAGTAGCGTTGCCAAAGCAACACACTTCAACTGATTCGTGCAATATTAACTTCCTTCATATACATTAAATGTTACATTACAGAGAAATTGGCATCATTTAACTAGGAAACATACCGACATTTATCACAGCTTCTGACAACAAAACTAAAGTATACATTCATCATCTTCAACTTCTATTTGTATACCCGTGCGATTCCTGCCTATATGAATTTACCTTAAATAAATATAAATTTAAATTATAAATTGTAAAAATTACAAAACTTAAAAGTTATGTAAAATATGAAATACTTAAAAATTCTAAAATCATTGCAGTTTGTCAATTCGAATAAATTACCGATGAATATGTAAAGTATATATTTTAATTTCCGATTGTACTTATTTTTATAGAATATCTACAATGACACTTCATTCTTTAAATAATGTCAAATTGTAAAATAGTTTTGTGTACTTTTGATTTGAACAGTAATCATTGATATTAAGTTATCGTCTCGAGTTTTATTACTATTTTCGATATGAATAATTTGTAAATATAATCATGATTTCTGAAAATTAAGGGTATGCCATTATCCATGTTTAAAACTTAAGGGCTAGTTAGTCTTGTTTGATTTAGTTTGGCTTGGAGCACTACGTTATACTGTTCACGAGGGCGTATGAGACCGGGACCTACCGCTTAAAGCCAATTCTGAATGTATACGAACATCTATGCAAGCAGTGGGATTTGAATCCGAGAACTCAGGTACCGAAGATCAGCGCTCTATCAGTGAACCGTCGTTCTGCGATACTTAGTCCAAATCCTGCTCCTGAGAATTGTTTCTAAAATGCTATAAATAAAGGCAGGTTACAATCAATCTTTACCTATTTAAAACATTGTTAATCAGAAACTACTTGTTATAAATTAGTGAAATTTGCGCGGTGTGTAAACCTAAACATGTGGAAATGAATAAAATATTTAGTCTTTTGATTGGTTTGGTTTGGTGTAGAGATGTATGGTATACCTTTACGTTGCATTAACTAACGAGACAGTGGACTACTTATTGCTTTTTGACTATTCAGAATGGATGTGAAAATCAATTCTCCCAGCATTTGAACCAACTTATTCCGGTACCAAAGAATATTGCCTTATCCACTCTGCTAGTCCTATGGAGGAACGTTGTTCTGGAAAAATTTGGTAATCTGAATAGTCCTTAAGAAATATCCGTTGAATTAAACAGCTTTATGTTGGTAACATCACAATTACAATACGAGTTATTTGCTAAAGTAGAACATGGTGCTACAGGTATTATTTACAGCTTCTTCGAGCAGGTGGATATTAAACACAGGATGACATTTCTCTTTCTGCATTCCATAAAGTGTTTTAGGAAAAATACTGAAATTGATACTTTGATTTTTACGACTATTGAAAATGGTTATACTACTTTACTACTGGGAAGCCATTATATTTAGCTATACTTTTGTTGGAAAATGTTCTCTTTAGCATATTTTCGCATAACACAATTTTTGTAGATGCTTTTTTTCATAACTAGCTTCGTCATAACTTTCCTGTATCTATGGTTAACCTCGAACTCAAATTCATAGTTTCATAGTTTGGTGCTACAAGTATTAGTTACAGCTTCTTCGAAAAGATGGATATTAAACACAGAATGATATTTTTCTTTCTACATCCCATAAAGTGTTTTAAGAGAAATACTGAAATTGATACTTTGATTTTTACGACTATTGAAAATGGTTTATACTACTTTACTACTGGGAAGCCATTATATTTAGCTATACTTTTGTTGGAAAATGTTCTCTTTAGCATATTTTCGCATAACACAATTTTTGTAGATGCTTTTTTTCATAACTAGCTTCGTCATAACTTTCCTGTATCTATGGTTAACCTCGAACTCAAATTCATAGTTTCTGCTTCCAAGTTTAATAGCGAAGTTTAATAGATTTAACTTCAAATTATCTTTTTCAAACGCAATCATGTAAAGTAAAACAACTGTGTGATATATTAAAAATGAACTGTTAAACGCATAAAGAACTTGTTTTAATGCAAATATATATTAAACTATAATTTTATTAGACTTTTAGGTCTACAAAATTGACTAAATTTCTAAATATATTTATTGATTGCATATTTTTAATAAATGCAGAAGTAAGCATTTAAAAAAATTGACCCCCGATTTAAAAAAGAAGCTTTTATTTGATAACAACAAACATGCAATGAAACATATGAGAAGATAAGGAATTTTTGCAGTGATTGGTGAAATAAATGAAATCCGAAACTTTTATAAGAGATCTCATTTAACGTGAATTGAAAATAAAAAAGTTATTTCCAATAAAAACGAAAATAAGGCTTCTATAGTTTAACAGAAAATGAAGTTCAAATAGAAATATATTTTATCTAGAACCGAAATCTTTCTTTTTCATACACGGTTTGTTGCTAGAGAGTTCATTTAACGCTACAAACCTTAAAGTAACAATATTAGACACTGGAGGTTTTTGAAACTTTATTTTTTTTAACTTGGGAAAAAAACTCATCTCAAAAAGAGAGGGAAAAAATTCAGAAAGAGAAAAACTAAGGAGGTATTTCATTACCTCTTTGCTGTATGCTACATCTAAGCAATAAATGCATGCCTAGCCTAAGGTTAAAAGATTCCATATTACGAGAAGAAAGAAATATCGCTATGATCTGAAGTCGATATCGTAACGCTACCTTCTGCTAGTTAATTTAGAAGATATTTAACATTGAAACTATAGAGTTTAGGGGTTTTATTTTTTTTAGATTTTGGACTAAAATACTTAAAATTAAAAAGAGAATTTTTAAAATGATTTCAATTTTAGAAATTTAAATTTCACTTACATAATGGATTTTTAAATTAAGGGGATAAAGTACCTTTCGAGTTTAAAAATCTTCATGATAATAATCATTTTTCCGAATCATCAGAAAATAAAAAGATTCTAAGTTCTTTTTATATTCTATTTAAAAAAGGAAAATAATATCTTCATTTTTTATTCTCTACATAAATAAAGAAGAATTCTTTCTATAGCAGTTTTATAGAAAAGAATTTTATAGAATTCCTTTTAAAATGAAAATAAATTTCACAATTATTTAAAATTTCATTCTTCAATGAATATGAATCTTCTTACTTTGAAACTAGGAAGTTTCTATTTTTTGTCTAAAAAATTGTTATTTATTTATTTAGCTATTTAAGAACTTGTAATAGCATTATTTTGTTTGTTAGAATGAAATTATTCTTAGCACTTAAATAATCGTCTCATTTTAAAAGAATGATTTAGTTCCATTCTTTTTCGAGTACAGTATATGTTAAATAAAATAAAATAAAAAAAAACTGAGATTCTTTTACCTGTAGATTCTTTGTACTAGAGATTCTTTTACCTGAGATTCTTTTATCTGTTTTATTATACAAAGTAAACTTTAAAAGTTTGATAGCATTTAAAAGTAAAAAAATAAAGTTTGTTAAGAAATTAAAAGTTTTAAATATTAGTCTTCAATTAAAATGCATAGCTCGTACTAACAATGAAGTTCACATGACATCAAAGATAATTAGATGCATTAGGTGTAAAAATATATTTTCTAATTTTTATATTTCAAAATTTATTTTGAAATAAGTGGATTATTATTTTTTATACTTGCTGTAAATGTTATGTTTTTTTAACTGTATCGATCTATATAACATAACTAAGAATTTATAATTTAGACCGTTATAAATGATGTCGGAATTTTTATACATATAAATCAGAACTTTTTAGTTTATATTGAAAGTTTTAGTTTATATCAAAAATTGGTTATTAAATGAAGACGAGTACAAATAGTAATGTTTTCCCATAAGTATTGTTTCTTCACATCAAAATAATACTCGAGTGTCAAGTTCAGTATAATCCCGAAATAGTGAATAATTTTCAAAAGAAATTAGGGAGAAAATTTAATATTTTTTATTCTTAAACTGCATTTAAAATTATTTAAACCTTTATTTCCAGTTATCCCCCTCTATTAAAATATACACACAACAGTTATTTATTTACATTTAAATTTAATCTGCAATTTTTAATAAAATATTATGATTATAACGTTTTTGCAGGTAAGTCTAAATATACATATATGTTTTGTATGCTTATTTCCAAAAGTAATATTTTATTCATCTTAAAGATCCAACAAAAATAATAACCCTAAACTTTATTAATTGTCAGATTAAATTTTCATAACATTATAAATTATATTTGATATGTTCTTGAAGGTAACTAAAAATGTGCTTATTCCATATTCTATGTCTCTCACTGTAGTAATATATTTGTTTAAATATCTACTAAAAGTTTCGATCGAAAACTTTGGTAACTATTTGATAAAATTCACAAAATATTACCGGCACGTTTTACAGCAAATCGGCTAAATAACAATTAGCCAGCAATGCAATTTGGGGTTCGGGCAATATCCCTCTCAAAATGACTGCGGAGGTAGCGAACCGAAAATTGGTTGAAGTTTATTCAACCGACCAAAAACCAATCGGTATTTTTTTGTATCTCCAAGCAACTTATCTTTTCGCAATACTTTGGGCTTAATGTCAATCAAGTCCCCGGATGAGTAGCAACGTTAAGATCGTGTTTTGCTGCTTAGTCACGATTCGGAGATCCCTATGTTTTAGTTTTTGATGCAGTTTTTTTTTATTTACGTTGCAGACCTGAGTTGCAAAATGTTAAAGGTAAATAAGAGTAGGCATAAATTAATTTGTTTTTTCCTTTAGGCCGTGAAAATCTGCCACTATAAGTAAACATTAAAATATCTCTTAAATTACATTTTTCAGGAGTACGCGAAAAGTTTAAATTAAAAAGTTTAAAGATTATTCAAGTTTCATAATTTTCCTAAAGTTAAAATATCGATAATAAGTTTTAGGACAAAAATTTATATCTACAGTGTGTTACGCTTGAAAATTGGAGAGGAGCCTTGATCTGTCGTTCCCTCATTATTCATTTCCCGTATTAATCGTTCGATTCATTTGATTCTGAATTTATTTCCCATAAAACCATGATATTGTTTCTTCATTAATCATTCTCAGATTATTTATTTTCCCTCATATATAGTCAAAATATTTCTGACTTCTCATTTTATATTTCTGAAAGTATGTTTTTTGGAGAATTTTAGGAGAATTTGTAAAATTGATATTAGTGTTAATAGGAATATTTTAATGTCATGTGGATAGAAAACTTTCCTCGAATATCAGGAGCCTTGCTTGAACACCAGACTTTCAGCAACCAAAAATCTTGTCGAGCATTAAGCAACCTCTAAACAGACCAAAAACAAGATCTAAAGAAACAGACAGAGGAAGACGAGAGTGAACTCATATCTGTACCAAGTTTTCATGAAGATCTCTAATATTTGTCAAAATATTTTATATAAGTTAATGATATATATGTACTTGTAGAGTACATAGTGTAATTAGAGTGACAGTGTACTTACTGAGGTAGAGTGAATAGAATACTCATTCTTTGGAGTCATAAAATGAACAGTCACATTGCATATTTCAATTAAGAAATGTATTTAAAATGTTAAGAATTATCTATATTTTAAACAAAAATATATATTTCTATGAGCCACAACTTCGTATTCAGCTTTGAAATCTTTAATTCTTTTATTTGAATCTTTGATTTTTATAAAAGTTTGTAGACTAGACCTTCTAGACAAGAGTAAGGTCCATGCCTTTACTTTAAATTTCCTTGGGATTTAATTAACGGATATATTAATACCTTTCAAATCGCTAATTTCTCAACCCTTTAAAATATAGTTTTTATAGACGATAAGAGATATTTGATGAAATTTTTAGACATTTTAAAATTACTATTTGTTTGTACTAGAAGTAGTCAAACCAAAAAACATCGTATAGCCCAATTTTTTCTCTGTGGCGCAATATTTTTTTAAATTTAATCAATTTTTACTTATTTTTTATCAATTTTATTTGAAAGCTATATTGTAAAAAAATTTTACAAAGCAGATTTTTAAATTGTCTTGCTCTTGCGCCTTTGAAAAGTTCATAATTTCTTCTCTCGACTGTGCAATTAAGAAAACCATATTTCCAAATGCTTTGTATTGTGAAAAATGTTGAGTCATCAATAAAAAGTTGTTTGCACACACACACACACACACACACACACACACATACACTCATATATATATATATATATATATATATATATATATATATATATATATATATATATATATATATATATATAGGTGAAAATTAAAAAAAAAAATAATACAAATTAAAGTATATATGAATACAATAATTTCTACTATACTTCAAAAATAATACTGCAGTTTTTTATTGAAAAATAAAACAGTGGATTTAAAAAAAGTCTAGTAAACAGAAATCTCATATTTAATATGTTTGTTACACACATAAGTATAAAATATTTGCAAAGATAAAAAAAACTTCTCAGAACAATCCTTTGCATCTAAATAACTTTGGATAAAATAAAATAATTTCTCAAATGTTTAATACATTTTTATCAGGTAAAAATAATTAAAAATATTTAAACCATAATGAAAGATAATAGGTAAACAGGTGTATTTTCTAAAACCGAAAAATATTTCCTATAAATATTATTAAGTATTTTGCAATTATAATGTGCATCTGATCAAACAATGAATGAAACTTTGGTAGAAAAATAAAATATAGGTTCATCACTTGGTATGGGTTCTTACAGTACCGAACAGTTTTGTGTGAAAATATTTCCTACAAGAAATGAAATGAAAGATATGCTTTTTAACTTCATACAATTACTGTATATAATATTTGAATACTTTATATATTATTAATCATAATATTTGTTTTCTATAGTATGAGAACTAGGCACGTTTCACCAATAAGTTCACGATTTATTTGAGATATTGTATAATTAATCTACTGCAGTAGCATTTTACGCTACATAAATTGTAAAGGATAAAATTTGTACATTTCCTGTTAGATATTTGAAAAATATCTAAACAAAGAATTGTATTTTTAAAAAGTGAAAAAACATTGAATATAAAATAGTTTTGCAAATAAAAAAAATGGTCATATGATTCGTACATAGCATTCATACGACTCATACATAATGTTAGTCATACCCTAGGGGTAACATTAAATGTTATTTTTACGTCATCGAAGCTAAAAGTTTTCTTTTAAGATAATTTTTTTTTACTAAAGTCATATTCGTATTAAAAATTTTGCAGAATCAGTTTTTAGTAAAATTTCAATTGGAGGATAACATTCAAAATCTATCATTAAATTTAGTTATATATAAATGGATCATAATTTAAGCTCTCTCTAAGTAGAAATTGATTTTAGCATCAAAAATAAGTACGTAAATTTACGAAAATATATCATTGCAGTTAAAGAAAAGCTTTGCATTTTAACTCCATCAAAACACAATTGTTCTATTTCATTCTCAAAAACCCATAAATAGCTCATACATATTTTTAAAAATAAATGGGTGAACTTTTTTTTTATCATTTGAGAAATTTTTGATATTTTGAAGCTTTCAAATTTTTCTTTTTGTATAAAAAATAGTTTAATTTGTTTTGATATGAAGCTAATAGTCAAAATTAATACATAAGTCTCATATATCAAAATTATATCTCATCCTTGGGAGTTATTCCAACTTTTTATTTAAATGCTAATTATAAACTTTGAAGCATATATATATTTTTCCAATTCACATAGGAAAGAATACCTTCCAAGAAAAATATTTGCTTAATCCTTACCTTGTGATACAGTTAGAAGCAATAAGCGGAATTGCTTTATAAACTCATTAAAGCAATAAAATTATTCACTAGATATCAATATTCTCTCCGAAAAGTCTCTGGAATCGCAGAATTTTTAATTTAAGCTTCAACCATATTAAATCATAATCTTATGCAAATGCCTGTGCATGCTCTAATGCCTTTGTTTATGCATTAAGAGCTTTGAATAAGAGAGAGAGCTAGAAACAGAGAAAGATGGATGATTATTAAAGAACAAACAGTTGATGCCATGTCGTGAATTAATGAGTTTCACATATGAGAATGAATTATGTCGAAAGACGGTAGATTTAACAACACAACATTGTCAGCAAGTCAAAACAAATATCAAAATTTTTAAAAAGGGAATTTTAGTCTCGGAGAACTTAAGACATAAATTAAGTATCTAATAAATGGCTAGTCATATAAGCCCTTATTTTCTAACAAGATGGAAAGGATTTTATTCCTATTAAAGAGACTGCTACATGTGCACTTTTAAAACTGGCTACCATCTATTCGTAAACCTTCTATTTGATAAAGGATGTTTTTTTTTTCTCAGGCCTTGAAAATTTATGCAGAGGTCTTTATAAAAGCATTTTAATATTAATAAGCATTAAAAGTACGCTGTTTGTATTAATATATATATATATATATATATATATATATATATATATATATATATATATCCATACATACATACATATATATATATATGTGTGTGTGTGTGTGTGTGTGTGTAATATATCATATTTAACTTTAATATTTCCTTAGCAACTTCCTGTCTCCCATCTTTTAAAACTGGCTATAATCTATTCGTAAATCTTCTATTTGATAAAGGGTGTTTTTTTCTGAGTCCTTGAAAATTTATGCAGAGGTCTTTATAAAATCATTTTAATATTAACAAGCATTAAAAGTACGCTGTTTCTATTATAATATATATATATATATATATATATATATATATATATATATATATATATATATGTGTGTGTGTGTGTGTGTGTGTGTGTGTGTGTGTGTAATATATCATATTTAACTTTAATATTTCTTTAGCAACCTCCTCTCTCCCATTCTAATTAATTAAAATATGTTTCTCAGCCTCTACATGTTTTAATCAAAGAAGTGTCCGCGACTTAAAATTCTTTCGATACATTTCCTAAAGCTTTCTGTTCTATAGATGTAAATTTTCTGTCTATTCAACACGTTTTCCTGCTGTCGCCGGCAAATCCCTCTGAGTTTTTCTTGATCTTGACAGTTTAATTATCTGACTAAGTTTCTTGTCCCTTAGGAAAATTCTTTCTGTCTTCGCTCTTAGGTGCACCTCTGTAGGAGCAGAGTGATTTTTGTGTCTTTCTCTTCTCTGTCGTTGACTAGTTAAGTTTCCGTTGTTAACATCTCTAAAATAAAGTTTTGATTAGACTTCTGGCGTTCTCCGTCTGTATTTTTATTATTGCTAAGCTGATTAGGCTTTTCTTTGCCCACCAGCCAGGGCAAGTAAAAACAATAGGAGCTACATAATTATTGTGACTAGAGGAAATAATTATTACATATATATATACACACACACACACACACACATATATATATATATATATATATATATATATATATATATATATTTGTGTGTGTGTGTGTGTGTGTGTGTGTGTGTGTGTGTGTGCCAGTTACAGAGGTAAGAGAATTAACATTGACTTGAGACGAGAGAACAAAAAACAGCATTTTGTAAAAGAGAAAGTTTATTCTAGCAATTTCTCTAGAAGGCTTCTGGGGTTAAAACAAGCATATATCAACTTATAGGTGTGTGAGCCAACCAATCAGGATTTCTATTGGTTAATCACATTTGAACACTTGGTGACGCAGTTTATAGTCATTTATTTATATAAGAAGATGGGAGTCAGCAAGAATTAATTTTTGGCGTATGCGAACTCTGCAAATCTAAAGAAAGATTAAAATATATTTGTCAAAGTTCATCATTTAATGATAGAATCACCAGAAAAATTTTTAAGATACAATTATAATTATGTTACTTTGTTTAGGTTAAAACTGTCACTAACCAATGTCTAAGAATTTTGCATATAATTAACACAATAATCTGACGAAAATCAGATTAAAAAAACTGCTGATAGTGATATTAACTGAAATAAATCGAAATTTTCAAAAAGTTAATTTTAATTTAGATGAAAGTCCTCCTTAATGCTTTTAATTATAATTCTTCTTCAAAGATGTTTTAAATACGCTAAATTTGACAGTCATCGTTATATATTATTTAAAATTTGTTTATTTTCTTACTTTGTTAGTACTATTTTTTAATAGGGGTTTTGGATTTTGGTAAATATTATCAACAAAGAAGTATTTTTTCTTGATGTTAATCAAAAGGCAGGGGCCAGCAATAAGCATAAATATTTTTTAATGGTAGAAAAGTGATTAGTCGGTCATGTGGTTTTTGCTTCCTCCCAAATGCAAAAATTTACATCTTTAACCCCTTTCGGTACGATTTAATAATGAAAAACTGTGCGTGAAGTAACCATTTATTTTTTATTTAAAAACTTGTTTATTTTACAATTCTTACATATTCTTAATTAAAATAAACTTTTTACATAGTGTTAAGTATGAGAAATGGTAAAATTAAGATAATAGTCTTCAAGCTAGTGGTACTTTTCAAAACAAAGTGCAAAGGAATTCTGAATTGTTTACATCGCCAGGGAGTCTCGCTTCTAATTTTATTCTTGTAGCACACACGGCATTTCTTAGTAAGTTTTCTTTTATTCTGACTCATCAATTTGGCAGTGACTTGTACCAAGGAACTTTAAATATACAATATGTAATAGTGACCTGGAATTTCCACAAGTAACAAAAGTGTTGCTAAATTCAGTACACTAGAAATTTTAAACTAAATTAATTATCATATTTATCAGTAACTTTAGTCGCATGACGAGTGTAGCTCGTCATTGTGCGGTATGGAATGAAAAACTAATGACGAGCTAGACTCGTCATTTTACCGGAAGTGGTTAACACTAGATTTACCAAACCAGTCATTTTGACTGGTTTTGCAATTGCAATTCAGTGTATATTTGATGGTAAATCTAGTGTTAAGAACACTTTTTAGTAGTATAACTGCAAAAATGAAAACTGTAAACTTTCAATAATTATCTGTACTTTAAATTTAACTTACAACTTTATATAACCCTCACTTTTTCCTTCATTTTTGCTTTTTAAACACCACTTATTTAATATGCGTTTTTGGAGCGGCTATTTTATTTATTTTGTTGATAGAATTGCATAACTTAAGAAATAAATAAAGAACAAACCCAACACTCCTTCCAAACATATGTAAGATAAATTAAAATATGCTGAAATACTTGAATGTGATCTCTTTTAGTTGTCGAAACATAGAAATATAACAAATATATTTTGAAAGTGCAAGAATCCTTCAGTACTAATAAGCAATGATCACTGATAATACTGTATAACACTAGCTAAGTATATTAAGTTTTACATGGATTGCTATTGTCGATATTTGATAGAAGATAAAGCCATTTCATCTAATATTTCATTTCATCTAAATCTACGACACATGGAATATTTTTAGCTTAAAAATTACAATTTTGGTATTAAATTATTTTTACCCCATGAAAGTCTACGGACAATGCCAGATTAACTTAAAAGAATCTTAAGCAATTTTCAAAATGTAGAAAACTTTATACTTGGAAAAACTACAAAAGGTTTTAATACTCGTATACATCACTACAAAATATTTCACTCAAAATTATTTTTGTAAGGAATAAAAATAAAAATTGAATTATTTTAAAAATTTATTTGAGCTACAAGAACGATCATAATAAAGTAACATTTCATCGTAGGAAATATTTTAAAAATCAAGTTCACTTTGCTTCCTTAGATTTAACAAAGATAGATCAGTCATTTTTTGTAATGAAATTCATTCATATTTCTTTTAATAAGCATTTCATAAATTAATTTAACCACAAATAAAATTGCATTGAAAACAATAACTCATCTGCCTTGTATTCAACACCTTTCGGTATTAACTTTTTCAAAGATACCGCTTCCGTCTCCAACCACGTAAAAGAGTGCCATGGTGTCCCCTGCAGCTGACTAATAAAATGATAATGGAAGCCCATGGAAAACGACAAGGGTGTGTGCCTAATTAGGTTTGATAAATGCCGGATCAGTGAATGCACTTAATCAAGAAGCTCATTAGAGAAGCGTGGAGTGCTATAAAGGGGCGATAGGATAGCCTCCCCCTCCCTACTCTGAAAGGAAAAGGTTTTGGTGTAGACCTGAGCTGTAAAAGCTCAAATTTCATTATTCTAGCTCGTCGGTGAAATTTTGGAGCTTTTAAGAGTAAGAAGGGGGTTTCAGAAGGTTAAAAGAGTTAAAATTTACAGGGAGGGAGGAAGTAACGAGATATTTTCAAATCTGGAATTAGCCATAAGTTTTTATTTAAAAAGAGTTTAGCGATTAAGGAACGATTAATAATTAGTTAATTTTATGAATATAACGACATTATTAAACAATAAATGGGGTTTGTTTAAATGGATTAAAATGCTTGAATTATTTTTCAATGGAGAAAATGTATAACAGCTTCAAATTTAAATCACCATAAAATATATTCATAGATCCCAACTTATATTTAAAAGCATTGGATGTATTTTAATTATGGAGTAAAGTAATAGAAATAACATATCGAATTTATATATAGAACTAGAAGAATGTATTTTAAGTTTTTATGTAGAAACATTTTAATTCATATACGAAGTTTAATTAAAATTGAAAAAACATTTTTCAAAAGAAACTTGTCCTGTGGGTAAGGCTTTTGGAACGAAGGGGAAATTAACTCATCCTGTGATTAGAGATCCTTAACCGATCTTCCAACTCTACCTAGTAAGAACTAACTACTACTGCTTCATGCAGAAGCCTGCGAGAGGTCCAAACAATTTATAAATATGCTTTAATGGTCATTCAACAGTCTTATGAAGCTACGTTCCTTTATTTACTTGGGCATGCAAAAATGCTATTATTTTCACACTATGTTGTAAACTATTTAGATTTTGTTAGAAATTGATAAAAAATAATGGATAATATACTGTGTTGTATGTCATAAAATGTATGAACCGTATACAAAAGTACACTAACACGATTTTTGAGGAAAGATTTTAAGATTTATGCCTCTTATTACATCATTTCAATTACGGGGATTGCTTAACTGTCACTTAACATGCTATCTTTTTAGGTGAAGTTTTTTTTACATGGAATATATCTTTCTGTGTAATGCATCTAAATATTATCTTCGGATTATTTGCATGTTTTAATATTCTCCGGTTGATTTCAGTGTTTCTTGATTGATAAAGAAGGTAGTTATTTTGTTCTAGTATTTTTATTTTAAATGCATTGATAAAGTTCATTTAATAACGTATAATGGCCAACTATAAAATGCGATTATGCTCTATCCATACTTAATAACACTGGCAAAAGTATTTTTTAACTCTTTATCTTCTGACGGCACTTATAAGTATCAATCACTTTAACCCCTTATCTACTGATGGTACTTTTAAGTACCGCTTTAATTAATTAGTTATAACAAATTAAATTTTGCACCATGGAGATTTTTTTTCTTGTATATTCTTTAATTATCAATATGGCTGCTAAAAAATATATTTATGAAGGAATTTCCAGTAGTTCATAATGCAATAGATAAAGGGTTAGAATACATTCTACTTGTTTTAAGATATTACAACTCATATTAGTTGGTAGTGTTATGGCCAATTTCACTTTCGCAATACGAGGGCTAATCAAACTAGAATCTACTGTTTCAATCAAATTACAAATGTCTGCGAACGTGAATGTCTTAACTACCAGAATGAACTTATCAGCAAAGGCAATCTTAGACATATTATCTACTTGTGGAATGTTAAAAAAATTTTTTGATCATGAAATTTAGAAAGTAGACTATGCGTATGATTCTTAAGAGATATGCAGTATATATTCGTGAGTGCATGTATATATGTGTCCTACAAAATGGAACATGCTCAAGAGTATCAAATATTCTTCTATATAACCTGAAATCACATCGTTAATGGCTTTTAGGAGCTAATCTTATTCGCATATTTATGTAACTCTTTGTTACGCTCAGGTTATATGTCAGGTGCTTAACCATCATCATGCCGTAGATTCTATTACTATACAATGGCAAGACTGCTTATTTCTTAATATATAAAGTGTAGCAATGTAATGATAAAATAATGTCATGTTTTAAATTTACCACGTTAAAGGTTCAATATGATATATTTGAATCAAATGATTAATGTTACTGATAATTAAGAATTATTAATAAATTTAAAAGGGCTGAATATATTCTTAATTTTATTTTGTATTTATGAAACCATATGAAATATTAAACAAATTTGTATTCCTGCTTGCGATTAGGACATGTCTGAAATGAAAAATATCTTTAAAAAGGCTTATTTTGTATGAAAATTTACTCCAAACTTATTTTAAAAACCATTCCAATAAACGCTTAAAAACTTTTATATAAAGGTATTGAAATTAAGAAAATTATTTTCCTTTAAATATATATACACGATTATTGAAACTAATTTTATCTGTGAAACAATCTTTATAAACTATTCTGCAGATTCAATAAACACAAATACATATTAACTTACATGTTAAATGCAAGAATGCAAATTATATTAAAAAAAAAGTTAAATATTCAATGAAACACCCATAAAATAGTCCTACAATTCAAAGAGTTAATAAACTTTTTATATCCAAATAACAAAAATGTCTCATAAAATCACTTCTTACTGAGTACTATTACCTAACAATAGAAAGTACCTTAAATACAAACGCTTCGAAAGAGCTACAACAGATGCTACATAAAGAAGACAACTTTATAAACTATTCTACAGATTGAATAAACACAAATAATATTAATTTACACGTCAAATGCAAGCATGCAAATTATATAATAAAATGTTAAATATTCAATGAAACACTCATAGAATAGTCCTATAATTCAAAGAGTTAATAAACTTTTTATATCCAAATAACAAAAATGTCTCATAAAATCACTTCTTTCTAAATACTATTACTTAACAATAGAAAGTACCTTCAAGACTAACGCTTCGAAAGATGTTACATAAAGAAGAAATCTTTAATAAACTATTCTGCAGATTCAATAAA
The DNA here is from genome assembly GCA_032207245.1 of Pardosa pseudoannulata. NCBI lineage: Eukaryota > Metazoa > Arthropoda > Arachnida > Araneae > Lycosidae > Pardosa > Pardosa pseudoannulata. The sequence continues at coordinate 54,832,728 of CM063503.1, forward strand.
CACAAGTACATATTAACTTTCACGTTAAATGCAAGTATGCAAATTATATTAAAAAAAGTTAAATATTCAATGAAACAATAATAAAATAGTCCTGCTATTCAAAGAGTTAATAATCAAACTTTTTATACAGAAATAACAAAAATATCTCATAAAATCCCTTCTGAGTACTATTACCTAACAATAGAAAGTACCTTCAAGACTAACGCTTCGAAAGAGCTACAACAGATGCTACATAAAGGAAACAAATCTTTACAAACTATTCTGCAGATTGAATAAACACAGATACATATTAATTTACAAGTTAAATGAAAGCATGCAAATTATATAATAAAAAGTTAAATATTCAATGAAACTCCCATAAAATAGTCCTACAATTCAAAGAGTTAATAAACTTTTTATATCCAAATAACAAAAATGTCTCATAAAATCACTTCTTTTTGAGTACTATTACCTAACAATAGAAAGTACCTTCAAGACTAACGCTTCGAAAGAGCTACAACAGATGCTACATAAAGAAGAAAAATCCTCCTATTGATCTCAAATACTGAAAAAGCAACTCGTATTGATGCAAATTTGATCACCTCCGTCACTGGAGCAAAAATTACATTTCTCTCCTAGCGTTTAAACAAACAGCAATCTTGGCCTTCCTGTCAAGAGAAAAAGAAAAGCCAAAGGAACGTGATTGATGATTGAAAGTCAATCGTTCGTAAAGACGACGAGGATAAAATATCCCGTCATCTGGATAGAAAGATATCAAAAAAGAAATGCTGCCCTTTACATTGCGTCAGATTAGGTGCAATAGGAAGAGGGATACCACTCCTTTTAAATATGTCATGAAAATCTTCGCGAACCTAACAAGCAAAAAAGAGCTTAACGAGTTGAGCGGAAATGTCGGCAGTTTGCGATTTCTATAAGACATATAGGAAAATTACTTTGGATATCTAGTTTCTGCTCAATTATTTTTTAAACAATTTCTTCTACCAATAACTTCTAGGATAAGAAGTTTCAAAGAAGAAACGTCTTTGAAAGGAATTTTCTTTAAATATCTTAAAATTTTAAAATCAACTTTTTTTTTAATTTAAAGGGCTTTCAAAGAAAAAATTACATTTACATAGTTGATAATATAACGCGATAAGAACTTTATAATAGCAATTATAATATTATAATTATACTATAGCATATAGTCCGTCATGTGACGAGATTAGTAAAATTTTTAATTGTTCAGAATTGTAATGTACCCTATGATTCAGTTAAAAAATGGTTTGTTTTTTGGCTGAGAATTATCTGGTGCACGCTCAATAATTTACCTTCATACTCCTCTAAAGTGTACCGATGCTGTGAATGCAGTCTAGAATCACTTTGAATTCATTTAGTCAAACTGTGTGGTTATGTATTAAAATCACACAAACGAACAAACTTCTTAGTTTTCAAAGATATACAGCTTAAACGCTAGATATTTATTAGTCCGTGAAATAGACTCATAGACTTTTATGGAAAGAATTTGTTCATAATACCGGTGATAAAATTTTCTTTGCAATAAAAAATAATCGACGATTAAATTTAACTATTATATTAAAATCGACGATAAATTTATATTTATTGTTATTAAAATTCACTCATTTTATGAACATCAATGCAACTGTAAATTTAGTAATTATTTACAAGGAGGCTTACATCATAGGTGTGTGGGTCAAAAATGGTCTACTGTTTATTTTTATTGTTGTTGAAATTCACTCATTTTATGAACATCAATGCAACTGTAAATTTAGTAATTATTTACAAGGAGGCTTACATATAAGGTGTGTGGGTCAAAAATGGTCCACTATTCATATTTATTGTTATTGAAATTCACTCATTTTATGATCTTTATTACATATGTACCTAATCTCTTATTTAAGCCCAATATAAAAGAAAATTACTTACATAATATCTAAGTTCAGTGATAAAAAGTATGAAAATAATGCAGACGATATTTAAATAATTTAAATTAAAAAATAATTAAATAAAATGGTTAAAGGAATGACGTCATAATGCTAGAAAAAATGTTATTTTAAACTATTTATTTATTATGTGATAAACTTAATAGCCTGCTCTTCACTGGGGAAAATAGGACTTGAGGTAATGGTATTAAACGCTCAAAAAGGGGGATGATAGATTTCTAATGTTTTAAAGACTTGTTTTGAATTTTGCTAACCCTAACTCACCAAGAATCCAATATGGATGTCCCTATCAATTCCAGGTACAATCGCTTGATAAATTTAAAAACAGACGGACAGATAACTTAGGCTATTATTATATAGGGGATTTAACTATATTATATATCATACTCTATAAATATTATTACTTACTTGAATCTAAGGAGTACTATGTGAGTAGTTGGCATACATTCCTAGTAACGGAATGAAGTTTCTAATTCCAATCTATGAAGGAAACTTGGAGGTATCTTACGAAGCATTTTACTTCAAGAATACTGCAGAAGTGTTCTAGTTTGTTAGTATATAACTGTAAGACGCAACTATTCTTTAACCATTAAAAGCTCAAAGATTGCATTCTTTAATTCTTCTCGATTTGGGCTCATATTTAGCAAGAGTTACTTTAAAAAAATTCTAAATTATACTCAATACATAACTTTCTAAAAAAGAGCTTAAATAATGTCATGGTTTAAATTTACCATTATAAAGGTTCAATATGATATATTTGAATGAAAATGTTTAATGTTATTGACAATTAAGCATTATTAACAACTTTAAAAGTGCTAAGTATTCTTAATTATATTTTGTATTTATATTTAATTTTATATGTCTATTATGTCAGAGGAAACACAATTAATAGTTATACACCGATCTATAAAAAAATAAATAGACTCGCAGACTTCAAACTTCTGATTCTCTATATGTCCCATTAACCTTCTTTCAAGGATTCTTACATCTAAGGTGTGTGGGTCAAAAATTATGCACTATTTATATTTATTGTTATTGAAATTCACTCATTTTATGAACATCAGTGCAATTGTAAATTTAATAATTATTTACAAGTTGGCTTACATCTAAGGTGTGTGGGTAAAAAATTATGCACTATTTATATTTATTGTTATTGAAATTCACTCATTTTATGAACATCAAAGCAACTATAAATTTTGTAATTGTTTACAAGTTGGCTTACATCTAAGGTGTGTGGGTAAAAAATTATGCACTATTTATATTTATTGTTATTGAAATTCACTCATTTTATGAACATCAGCGCAATTGTAAATTTAATAATTATTTACAAGTTGGCTTACATCTAAGGTGTGTGGGTAAAAAATTATGCACTATTTATATTTATTGTTATTGAAATTCACTCATTTTATGAACATCAAAGCAACTATAAATTTTGTAATTGTTTACACCTTTGATGTTTACAATTTTATTGGGACTTTTTATTGGGATTATGAATTTAGTAAACTAATATGTTCTGTGAATCAAAAATATTGTATTTTAGCAATTCACCTGAAAAATACAGTGTAAAATCTTCAAAAGAAATTCAATGTAAGACACATTTTTCCTACATGTCACACACATTTATTTTTACATTTTAGGGTAAAAGACGAAATTTCCTTTCTGTGTATTATTCATTCATATTATAAGGTAAAAGTATGTATCGGATAATTATATATTTGAAATGTTTACATTCAAAAAGACAAGATTGAAGTTTTGAATAATGAAAAAAAAATCAACTGTAATAAGAACTATTCATTCTATATACATACTCTTTCATATACATACTCTTTCAAGAGGGATAAAAAGTGGGCAGCCAATAGCAGTCACAAAAACTAGTGACTGTTGAGAAATACACAATACAATTATGACTATATGTTACATCAACAATATGTATTGAAAAAGGAAGAACGTGCATTGAAACAGCAATTATAATTCAATAGTAATATAGTGAATTATGATGCTTTCATCTTTCTAATCTTTGAATAAACCACATTTTCAAAATTGACTGGAAATAATTCTGTAGTTTAATTTTTACTGGAAAACACTACGGTTTGATAAAAAGAATTAACCATTGCTAAATTTTTGTTAGGACTAGGAAAAAAAGTTATGAAATATTTTAAAAATGTTACCTGCCCCGTAAAGCACCTACTAAGTTTAAATTTGATATGGATAAAAATACACAACAACCCAGGAAGGCTCAAAAAAGGGCTTCTATGTTCATGCTATATTCTAAAAAGAAAAAGTTAGGTAGAAGATAAAAAAGGAAATATTTTACACTTGAAAGTTTACTTCTGGGTTTTCCCACCTCAGTTCCCAGTTTCTAAAATTCTTTTAGAAATTTATTTCAGATGCACGTGCTGGAAAATACAATGCACCAAAATAAAGAGACAGATTAAATATCTAATGCCTCAGATGATACTTTGAAAAGAAGGGAAATATAAAGGTTTTTTTTTTATTAAGACAAGGTCTGCACGATAACAGAGTTGAGAAAATGGAAGAATGATATCTCCAGGGAAGTGCACCCATAGTACGTGACTGGTCGATATAATCAGGAACTCTAAAGACATCTGAGTTTCTCAGGTCGACCTTACTGACAAAAATTATTGTTTTGTTCTTTTTCTCACCTTTATTAGCCGATTTGCTAAGCTAAACTGTGTGAAAAATCGTACAAATATTACAACCTATAACGTGACAGAAAATAATTTGGTTTCAATAGGACATATCTAGATTAAGTGAATATAAAAAATAGATTTATTAAAAAAGAAATAAGAATATTTCACGAATTTTATTATTATGAAAATTAAAAGATA
>CM063503.1:54842516-54855016 GCA_032207245.1 Pardosa pseudoannulata
TGTATTATTCAGTCAATGTTAAGCTTTAAAGCTAGGAAATTTAATCGATTTCGCCTTTATTTGCCGAATCTCTATATCAACCGCATTATGCATACTGCTTTGGGCGAAAACAGGCGTAACGCTCTGGGATGCATCACACACACGTACACAAAACAAATTTTTCCTTTCAAGAGAAGATTTCTGCTGCTATGAATTTAAACGGATATATTTATGGCCTGTAACCATAAAAAGCTTTGTCTCTTTTTAAGCAATGAATCAGTCTCTGCAGGCTGTAATTCTTCTTTCTCAGCTCGTTAATTTTCGAAGAAAGCCCCAGGATCAACTGGGTTCTCTTTCTGTATTTTTATAGTACATATTCATGACAAAGAATCGTTTTATGGTTTATGAGGTTAACTCGAAAAGATCATCCTATTGCTTAGAGGTGTGAAGTTTGGTACATATGTCCATACTCGACACTAAAGATAGAGTTGGTGCTTGTAGTTGAATTTGAAATTGAAGTGCTGATATTTTTTCATATCATATTAATTAACAAATTGTGTGCGGGTATATTTAGCAGTGAAATTGTACCTGAAGAGCACGTTTTGCGAGTAAATTCAATTACTCGGTTATTTAGTTATTCTCAACAGATCGAAAATTATTTGATTTTTTAACCAACTTTTCATATTTTATATTGAAATATATAAACAAATATATAAATAGTCAAATAAATAAACATACATATAAATACAAATATATATATATATATATATATATATATATATATATATATATATATATATATATATATAATATAAATATACATATATAATATTTTCGCAAGGATAAATAAAAAGTTAATTTTAAATCTAAATTGATTCTTTAATCCGCATCGACTGATGTAAAAACTAGTTTTTATTTCTCTAATTTTTTCAAGAATCTATGTTGTAGGCAAGAACATTCAGCTTCGTTTTCCTGTATATACCGTTATTTTTGTACCCACAAACAAACCATGTTGTTACATTAACTAGTACTAGTACGTGACCCTCGCTCAAGTATGAATCGTCAGAAAACGTACTAGTACATGTCCCGCATACAATGTGTTAAAAGGATATACTATCTTACCACCTGAAAAGTTTTCATTATAACAGTCTATTTTCTTCATTATAACTTGTCAGTCTATTTAAACTGTTATTGTATGTAAAAATTCGGAATATCTCAACACAGTCTCTGAAACTAATAAACTAAATGAAAAATATATCAATTACAAATATAAAAAAGTAAAAATAGTCTTATAATGCACGATTTTGTATTTATAAAGGGTAGATAAAATAAAAATACTAATACAGAACACAGTTTTGTCCATGTTGACCATGCGACTTTCTTCTAAAATTAACGGGCTTTGAAGAAGAATTACAACCCATAGAACAAATATTGCAGGCCGTTGCACTTGTTACTTAGTTTGTAATAAGTATTAGAACAAGACAAATTTTGAACAAGCAGTAAGTCAAACCCTTGCAGTACTTTTCATTTTTATTATATTTGTTATATTCATTAAATATCAACCTTTATAATAAGGAAATTTAAGATTTGAATTTTATTTGCATGACCTTTATATCAACGGCTTTATGCATACTGCTTTCAACAAAAACAGGCGTAACTATTAGAGATGCATTACACACAAGCACAGAAAGCAATTTTTTCTTTTCCAGAGAAAGTTTCTACTGCTATGAATTTAAACGTATGTATTTATGACTTGTAAACATAAAAATCTTTGTCTCTTTTTAAGCAATGAATCAGTCTCTGCAGGTTGTAATTCTTCTTTCGCACATCGTTAATTTTCGAAGAAAGCCCCTGGATGAACTGAATTCTTCTCTAGATTTATAATATGCATTCGTAAGGAAAGTATGTTTTATGGTTTATGAAGTTAACTCAAAAAGATTGATACTCATTCGACTTAGAGGTGTGGAGTTTGGTATGTATGTCGCTAAAGGCTATATTTTGTGGAAATTAAAGGGACACATAGCCCTTTCAATATTTTTAAAATTTTAAGTATTACAGACTTACCGCACTGTAACTAAAAGTGTGTTGTAACAAACTACTGACACTATAGTCATTTTTTTTTGTTTTAGAAACTAATTTAAAAAATAATCAAAAAAGTGATGTTAACTTGAATTTTTCACTTAATTGAAATTTAAACTTAAAATAATTATTTTAAGAATCTATATGACTATTTCAACTATTAATGTATTTGCTAAAAATTATCTTTAGGAAATTATTAAAGTGTTTTATACAAGATTGCTAGTCTATTTTGAGTTCCTTAGAATTATATTTTATAAAATTATTTTACTGATATGTACAAAAAAAAACAATCAAATTTGGCAGTTTTTCTATAAATTTTTCTAAAAAAAAGCCATGAACAGTTTTTTATATACATAATAGAAAAACTGTATAAAAAATTTCAACACTTTTATTTTAAATAAAAAAAAGCTTCAGATTTTAAATGCATGGCAGTCGTAAACAATTACGGAGAAAAAAGCAAATTAAAATTTTACTAGTGTATATAGAAAAGTCTTCATTTCTATAGATTTGAATTGAGCATTCTTATATATGGCCATGGGAAAATTCAAGCAGAAAACTGATTAAGTCATCTGGTAAATACAGTTTTGTAAAATTTTAATCGATTTTGTAAAAATTATTTGGGTTTTATTTTCTATGTTACAATATAAGCTTGACACAAAATACTATTACACATGGAAATTTTCCAAAGCCAGGCAAGTGTTAGCAAGATCTTGCACCATTTTTCCAAGAAAAAAAAATGAAATCTGACATGTTATATTTCTAAAAATGAATTGGGGAAAACAAGCCCTTTGATTTATTTGTTCCATTGCTAAAATAGAAAATAGTAATAAAAGTGTGTGTGTTCTGCCAGTCATTAGTTTGTCATTAGTTTCACCTCGGCAATCAAGAACAGATTAATAATGTGGGTTATTATTTCGCATAGCTAAAAGACCTGAGCAGCAGATATGAATATAGTTTTCTGCCCATATTTTTCAGAACCTTGCTTAGAATCTTATGCATGTTGATGCATTTTTCAAATATAAATTATCCATGAGATGATGTTACATACTGAGACCCACAAAGAATGTACCAAACAGTTTAATTGAATTGTGTCTTATAAATGACTTGACTACATCATATGTGACTTTTCAATTGTAGAGAATCCTCAAAAATCCACGATCTATCGGAGTAAGTATAAACGGTGGTACAGAAAAATTCTTAACCAATCTCAAACACGTTCATCAAGATACAGAATGAAATCCTTGTACACTTAGTATTTAACGCTCTAATATACAGGTGTAACCTCCATAGTGTAAAGTTTGGACTGTGTTAGTAAGATTATATCCTGTTCTTGGTTATCACTAAATTTTTATGCCAAGAGATTCACTTTCAACGCTAAAGTGACTAAACTTGTTTATTGAACTTGTCGCTTTCGGCATTAAACTTGTCTATTGAAAAAAAATCTTACGGATTATATTTGTATGGAAATCGTGTAAGATGCACACTGGAGCAAAGATAAGTCATATTGCCTTATAAACTGCGCTCAACAATCAGTTTATTACTATATACGTAGTATTTTCCATTTGTTTTTATAAAGAGTGGCTGATAGCGTTTCTATTTATTTGATAGAGTAAAACAGATGAATGCAACAGAAATCCTTAACATATGGACATATACCCACACAGTTAATTTATGCAAATAATTTTTTGTAAGTAAATATTAGGGTCCAAGTCAGATATTTATTAGTCAACTCAGATTTTCTGAAGATTATTTTTTAATACTGTTAAACGCTGTAAATATAATTTGAAGTTGAATATTTGTCCTGGAATATAACATAAAATGCAAAGATAACTCATGTAAGGTACAAATAGCGATAGTATGCATATACTTGTTCTGTTGCTAAGTACGAGCAACATTCTCAATATAATAACACTTAGTTGTTTGTAAAAGTGGACTGAGCAAAGCCTGGGTGGGTCAGTATGACTTTACAAATCACTGTTGCTTGCTAGAAGGAACGAAACAGCTATTTACGTATTTTCTCTCTCCCTCTCTGTATTACTTCCTTACTTATGTTGACTTTGCACTTTATGCTATACATAATTTTACAAAAGCACATTTGAATATAAAAATTGATTAAAGGGTAAAAGCTAAATAAATTGAATGGGGTTATATCATTTTAAAATCCGTTAAACTTATACAGTGTAAAATCCACTGAGAATAATTTGTTCCATAATTTGCAGCTGCACTTTTGCCTCTCATATTCCTTAAAATGCTCTAGGAAAGAGAAATTTATTCCATTTTAATTGAAAAATAGTTTGCATAAAAGTATCATTCCAAAAAATTTAGGAAATTCAATTAGTGAAAAGGAAAATTCTTTCATTTATCTACCTTCTCATTTGTAGGAAAATATCGAAGAAACAAATTCAGTTTTCTGAAAAGGACAGAAAAAGGAAATTGAATAAAGATAAGAAAAATTTTTGGTGACATACGCAACCTTGCAGTTGTCAAACGGCAAAAGAAATGAAGGAGCTCAAGTTCATTATCTTGGAGGCGATGGAATTTAAGAATATCATTTTGCATTCTGCAATACTCCCAAAAATGCATCGCAAAGAAAGCAGTCATAGAAAAATTCATTGTTATTCAGAGGGAGAAATAAATCTTAAATATTCTTATGCTTTCGAAATTGTTTTAACAATTTGTATTACTTATAGTGAAAAGGCAATTTTTGAAATAAATATTGAATATTCATCATGTGTAATGTGTTTGCAATTTTTTCTTTTTTTATCTCATTGCAAAAAATTTTTTATACAAACCACTGCTAACCTGATTTTGTTACAACATCTTTTTGAAAAATTTGACTTCTTTTTCAACTTGAACTAAGAACTACGTCAGGCAGAAACATTCTGCACGAGAAAAAGTAATAAATAGATTAATTTATACACATTAACAAATTATGGAATCATACTGACATTTTCAAATAGGTTATAAATGGTGTAAAAAAAGTTCTTTTGGGTGAAAATATGATACTTTATTTGCAATCTTTTCTTTAAAAAGTGTTTTAGGAATAAATGAAAATTTTTCTAAAGTTATTTTTCTATAACTATTTTTCTGAAACTTACTCTAAAGTTTTTCTAAAGTGAGCTTAAAAGAGTTTTTAAAGTATACATCATTATATTTAAAAATACACTTTGAATTTTCAAACAATCAACGATGAATATGCTCTTTTTACATTTTTCAAAATTTAAAGGGGTTATTTTTATGAATATAAAGAAAAACAATCTTTACATGACTCTGTAAATATTCAGTATAAGAATAAGAATATAAAATGTTAAAAGAAACTAAAAATATTTCCCGAACATTAAGATTAGGTCTTCTTAAATTTCTAAACGATTATGTAAAACTTTTCTAACTTTCTTGCCAAATATCTAATGTTTTAATTTTGAATTTCTTACATCTCTAAAATTCCGCTACTACAGTAGACATTTCTTACTCTAACACTTTTCATATAAATAAAAGATTCTTAATATGTAAAGTGAAGTATTAACATACACCAAAAGGAACTGTTATCAAATCTATGAAAATTTAGGTTATGTTATATCATGATAATATTTTTACAGTTTTTCTAAATCATCTTTATTTTACGTTTGTATGAAAAGTAGGTTAATAAAAGCTAGAGAGCATAATGAAGACGGGTATCTAATTTTTTTCAATAATTCCGGAGTTAATTGTTTAGTAAGTAATAATACTCATTATCGAATTACTACTCATCACAATAAAAGATTTTGAGGAATAAAAGTAAATTAGTGTATGTCTTAGCAAAAGAAATCGATGGTTAATTCTTAGGGCTGATTTTCCAAAGTATGACTGACTATACCAGCTTTTTCCTCATCGCCTTCCAGTGATGTTCAATCGTTGAAATAAAAACGACTTTAAAGCAGCATTTTACTATAAATTTTTTATACTTTTCATACACTCCAAATCAGTTACGATTAACCAAATACGCTATGCTCTCCAATATGAAGCAATATTCAGAGCTTTTATTTTTCGTTTATGCATAAACGCTCAAGTAAGAAAAGCAAATTATAGAAGATCATGAGCACGGAGAAAGATTTTCAACTCCATATGCCATACCATAAATTACTAGTTACGTACTAGACGTTTTATGGTAAAAACAATGTAGCGATCATACTACACCTACCACATACCTGATATCGCCCTGTACGATTTAGGGATTTGTCTCTTGAGATCAAGGAACCTCTAACAAACTGCAGGTTCACGTAATCAGTTTTCTAAATAATTATATCCTTATTAGTATATGAACGGCTTATATAGTGTAATTCAGAGGGCAATAAATTAGGAATACCATATTTGTGAAAGTTTACTTTAAATTCATTTGAAAATTTTGAAAAAGTAAATTTTTAGATTATGAGACAAGTATTATACATTCTAATGCCTGAATACTATGATTTATCGTTTGAACGCCTAGAAAAATTAGACCAAATATGAGTAATGATATCTATTACTCATTACTTCTTTAATCTTTTGATAGTATAATGAATTGATAGTCTTACATTATTATGAAGTTGACGACCATTAAAATTCTTCAACTCTTATGAAATTTCTCATCTATGATTACGAAATATTATCGCAATTAATTATAAAATTCTAAGCAATTAAAAGATCGTTCACCCCATAACACTCAAGAAACGTTCAAGAGTCGGTTAATTTTCAAGGATGTAAAACAGCACTGAAATGTTAATTTAGGCAATAATTAATTTATGATTTCCAGCAATTTTAAATAAAGGTAATCAACTCTGGGCATTTAAAGCAATTAGTTATGGAATTTGATTAATTTTAGGAAAGAGTAGCCGTTACAGATTGTGTTAATGTAGATATACTTTAAGTTTAGGTAGGTATACGATACGTTTTTGAATATGTAAGTGTTATACTTATTTGTTTATAGAATTTTATTTTAATTGTTTAAATCTGTGTTTTTAGATTTGTAGATTATTTCCAAAATAAAAAAGACAAAATGATTCCACTGGTTATACTACTTTAAAAGTGTCTGTTTAACACTGCAGGGATGTTAACAAAACAAAACTTAAAGATAACATACTTTTGGATCACCAATAGTCGATTTTTGTACAATTAAACTTGAGATATTGATATTTGATGTATAGTTTTTAAAACAAAGCAATTTATTCAAAGACACAAACTTTATAGAATTTCTTTGAAAGGACTCCATATAGTGTGATTAATTGTTTTTTGAAGGGATCTAAAAACAATACATAAGAGCTTATTAAATATAGTTTAAAACATATCTATTTTCTATCATATTTTGCAATTCTTCTTCTCTAGCACTACAGCACTCTCTCGAACATCTACTCTCTAGCACAAAATAAACAAGAAGACAAAATAATTCCACTAGATATACTACTTTAAAAGAGTTTGTTTAACACTGCAGGGATATTAAAACAAAATTTAAAGGTGAAACATTTTTTGTTCATTGTTTGTCGATTTTTTTACAATTAAACTTGAGATATTGATATTTCATATATAAATAGTTTTTTTAAACAAAGCAATTTATTAACATAAATAATCTTTATAGAATTTCTTTGGAAAGATTCAATTGTTATTAATTGTCTTTTGAAGGGATCTAAAAACAATACATAAACTAACTTATTAAATATAGTTTAAAACTTATCTATTTTGTATTATATTTTACAATTCTTCTTCTTCTCTAGCACTACAGCACTCTAGCGCACACTTACTTTCTAGCACAAAATAAACAACAAGACAGGATCATTCCATTGTATATACTACATTAAAAGCGTCTGTTTAACACCGCAGGGATGTTAACAAAAACAAAATTTAAAGGTGACACATTTTTGGTTCATTGTAAATCGAAGTTTTTACAATTAAACTTGAGATATTGATATTTGATATATAAATAGTTTTTTTTAAACAAAGCAATTTATAAACAAAAATAATCTTTATAGAATTTCTTTGGAAAGATTCAATTGTTATTAATTGTCTTTTGAAGGGATCTAAAAACAATACATAAACTAACTTATTAAATATAGTTTAAAACTTATCTATTTTGTATTATATTTTACAATTCTTCTTCTTCTCTAGCACTACAGCACTCTAGCGCACACTTACTTTCTAGCACAAAATAAACAACAAGACAGGATCATTCCATTGTATATACTACATTAAAAGCGTCTGTTTAACACCGCAGGGATGTTAACAAAAACAAAATTTAAAGGTGACACATTTTTGGTTCATTGTAAATCGAAGTTTTTACAATTAAACTTGAGATATTGATATTTGATATATAAATAGTTTTTTTTAAACAAAGCAATTTATAAACAAAAATAATCTTTATAGAATTTCTTTGGAAAGATTCAATTGTTATTAATTGTCTTTTGAAGGGATCTAAAAACAATACATAAACTAACTTATTAAATATAGTTTAAAACTTATCTATTTTCTATTATATTTTACAATTCTTCTTCTCTAGCACTACAGCACTCTCGCACACAGCTACTTTCTAGCCCAAAATAAACAACAAGACAGGATTATTCCATTGTATATACTACTTTAAAAGCGTCTGTTTAACACCGCAGGGATGTTAACAAAAACAAAATTTAAAGGTGAAACATTTTTTGTTCATTGTTTGTCGATTTTTTTACAATTAAACTTGAGATATTGATATTTCATATATAAATAGTTTTTTTAAACAAAGCAATTTATTAACATAAATAATCTTTATAGAATTTCTTTGGAAAGATTCAATTGTTATTAATTGTCTTTTGAAGGGATCTAAAAACAATACATAAACTAACTTATTAAATATAGTTTAAAACTTATCTATTTTGTATTATATTTTACAATTCTTCTTCTTCTCTAGCACTACAGCACTCTAGCGCACACTTACTTTCTAGCACAAAATAAACAACAAGACAGGATCATTCCATTGTATATACTACATTAAAAGCGTCTGTTTAACACCGCAGGGATGTTAACAAAAACAAAATTTAAAGGTGACACATTTTTGGTTCATTGTAAATCGAAGTTTTTACAATTAAACTTGAGATATTGATATTTGATATATAAATAGTTTTTTTTAAACAAAGCAATTTATAAACAAAAATAATCTTTATAGAATTTCTTTGGAAAGATTCAATTGTTATTAATTGTCTTTTGAAGGGATCTAAAAACAATACATAAACTAACTTATTAAATATAGTTTAAAACTTATCTATTTTCTATTATATTTTACAATTCTTCTTCTTCTCTAGCACTACAGCACTCTCGCACACAGCTACCTTCTAGCCCAAAATAAACAACAAGACAGGATTATTCCATTGTATATACTACATTAAAAGCGTCTGTTTAACACCACAGGGATGTTAACAAAAACAAAATTTAAAGGTAACACATTTTTGGTTCATTGTTAGTCGAATTTTTTACAATTAAACTTGAGATATTGATATTTCATATATAAATAGTTTTTTTTTAAACAAAGCAATTTATTAACAATAATAATCTTTATAGAATTTCTTTGGAAAGATTCAATTGTTATTAATTGTCTTTTGAAGGAATCTAAAAACAATACATAAACTTATTAAATGTAGTTTAAAACATATTAACACATCTATTTTATATTATATATTACAATTCTTCTTTTTCTCTAGCACTATAGCCGGTTCCCGGCTAAGGCCGTCTCATCAGTGTCCTCCATCTTGATCTGTCTGTAGCTCAAGTCCTCCATCTGTTGGTCCAAAATTTTTCAGCGACTGTTCCGCATTATCGAGCCATTTCCTACGCGGACTGTCTCTGATTCTTTCTTTCGGGATTTTAAAAGTAAATTTCTTAACTGAGTTATGATCATTGTATTTATATGTATGTCCAAGCAATCTTAGCTGCTTTAACTACTTTAATTCTATTAAGTTCCCTAAATTTTTGCTGTCCATCAAACTTATATATTATTTTCCACTTTCTATTCTTTTTAACTGCTGCAAAATTTAAGCTTTTTTCACTCAAAGGCATATTTTACAATTAAACTGTTAAAATAGTACTGGAAGGGTTTGTATACAGTTTATTTAAAATTGTATACAGAGGTTTTAGTAAAATAAAATAATTAGGGATGAACTTTAAAACAAGTTATTTTGAAGGGCACTCCCCAGAATTTTAAAAACTAAGTCTCAAATATCAATGTTTGAATTTTAATTCATAATTAAAGTAAATACTTCATTATACAAGAAAGATATGTACGGAATGTGCAGGCAGTCCATCATAAAAGCTTTTCTTGAAATTAATCAATATTAAAGCATATTGATTATAACAACTGAAAATTAATTGAAATTGAATTGCTTTTATTGTTTTATAATTTAATATTACTATTTTTATGTAATAAAAATTCTGTATGATGTAATATATTTATTTAAATAAACTACTTTATTGTTATTTTAGGCTATATTTAAATATGCAGCTAATTATTAAAAATTATTAAATTTTAGTCATGTAACAAATTATCTGTATGTGAATGCAAAAATAATTACTATTGCAACACTTTATGTTAAATAGATAAATAATTTTATATTTTTGCATCATTGCAATATAATACAATAATAAATCTACACAAAACTTAATGGTTTCACTAAAGTTGCCTTTATAGGTTAATAATCTTCGCGGCATCCGCTATTAATGCCTAATTGTATGAGGCTTCTAATGGTAAACCGTCCTTGTTTCTGGACTGTAATTTCTATAAAGTTTCTTTAAAAAAAAGATCTATGTAATCATTTTCAATGGCTTTGAAAAACACCTTAAAAAATGCCACCACATAATGCATTTATTTTTTCTTACATAACATAAAATTTGTAACTACATTACATTAGATCGTTTATCTTCGACTTTCTAAGAAATATTACCAGCCGTAATATTTATCCACTTCATAGACCCAAATTATTTTATGTTATTAAACTTAGTGAAAACATGTATGCTTAACTTCTAATTAGAGTATTTCAACACATGTAAGTAAATCTAAATCCAATATTAGAACACACAAATAAAGATGCTTAAATATACAAAAACAAAGACACAAATGGTAACCTCCAAATATTTTTCGAAAACATATTTATTACCCTTTTGCCAAAGGCTGTAACTTTTTCCTGTTTAAAAATTTAAAAAAACGTGAAGAACTGCATGGGGTCACGTCAAGCTAAACAGATACAAGACGAAAACATTTCTGGGAAAATCTTCGCGAAAAAAAGATATCTTCAAACGGCTGGTCTCCAGCAAAACGCTGCTAAAGAATTATACATCAGTGTTACTGGACATTCAAGTACAAAAGTTCGAGGTTTTAAAAATGCCAGTGCGTCACCGCATCTGTCAACTTTTTTTGCCAGCATTTCCGACTAAAATGAAAAAAATATTAAAAAAATAAATTCTTGAGTTTAACGTAACTCATTACTCTGGGGACTGAAAGGAATGCCGGCTACTGTGCGAAAAAGCAGTTGGTCAGATATGCGAGCTAGCACCGTGAGCTGTGGCTTCACATTAGTCGTGCTGTGTAGATGCTGAGGGGGAAAGAAAGGGAGGGAATTTAATGGAAATGTATGGTGTTCAGCGTTCGAGGCACGTCCTGGGATGCGTATTTTATAGATCAAATCTATTTCCCCTTGAAATCCTTCTACTTCTCCACGAAACTCCCAGAAAATGAGAAAGTAATATAACAGAAAAAAAGGAAAAACCCTCAAGGTAGAAGTGGAATAAAAAGATGGTAGGAAAGATAGTGGTAAAATCTATAGTTAAGGAAAATTATTGTTAAATATTGGTTATAAAAAGCAAAATTTAGTAATCAGTAAATGAATCTTTTAGCCTCGTAAGGTTTAAATAAATATTAGAGTATATCATATAGATTGAAATTACAATCCAAAATAACAATTTACGGCTTTATAATTGTTTCTGATACCATGTTTATTCCACATATGCGGTATAGAAATATATGGACGAAACTCCCAGAGAATGAGAAAGTAATATAACAGAAAAAAAAGAAAAACACTCAAGGTAGAAGTGGAATAAAAAGACGGCAGGAAAGATAGTGGTAAAATCTATAGTTAGGGAGAATTATTGTTAAATATTGTTTCTAAAAAGCAAAATTTAGTAATTAGTAAATGAATCTTTTAGCCTAGTTAGGTTTAAATAAATATTAGAGTATATCATATAGATTGAAACTATTACAATCTAAATTAACAATTTATGGCTTTATAATTGTTTCTAATAGCATGTTTATTCCACATATGCGGTATAGAAAAATATGGATGAAACTCCCAGAAAATGAGAAAGTAATATAACAGAAAAAAAAGGAAAAACCCTCAAGGTAGAAGTGGTATAAAAAGACGGCAGGAAAGATAGTGGTAAAATCTATAGTTAAGGAAAATTATTGTTAAATATTG
>CM063503.1:54860016-54877516 GCA_032207245.1 Pardosa pseudoannulata
TGTATGTTACACAGTTTTAACTTCCGGGAAAAGTTTCGTTTCCTTTTATCACTAAAAAGTAAACCTCAGTTTGTTAAAGCCGTTCTAATGTATTTTCACTGGTGAATTAATTATTTCTAGAATATAGATAATCTCAATTAAACAGTTTGGCTCGTTCGTGTTTAATTAACTTACGGTAGAATAAAATGAGCCAAATTATTTTATACAACTTTACACTTAATGTAATTTCATGGGCTTAGATGACTAAAAACACTATATATAATGAGACAAACGCAAATGGTATTATAAAATCTGAGACACCTTTTCAAGTATTTATGTCTTCTTACATTTATATTAACCTACAAATAGGTTCAAGTTTCTTGAATGTATTCGTAATTCGTTGATCCCCCGACTCACTTTAAATTACCCAATGCACTCAGACAAATTAATCCTTTTAACAAATTTGTAGTGAATGTGTAACAGTAAAATGAACATTACCTAAAAAGATGCGTAAACGACCCTATGCATAGTACACTGCGGAAAAAAATATTGATATTCATCTGAAAAATTAGATATAAAGTAGAACTAAGTGCTAAATTTAATTTAAGTACCTATAACTTACAACCTTCAGCAAATAAATCGCCGTGAATTTCCATTAAATAATTTACACAGTTCCAAGAAAAATCATTGAAATAAACTACGCTGTAACTTAAAAGGAATTGTATGTAAGAAAAAATCAATAGCTGCTAAAATGACATTAGTGGACTGATAATCCATTAGCTTCAATCATTGCTATAGTTCTTTTTCACCTTTAAATAATTATGTTTTTTATATGTGATAAAGTCTATTTTTAAAAGTAAATCAATTTTGTTTTATTTCCCTAATTTGCTTCTTCATTACTGAAATGTAAACTCGATAAAGTTTGAACTATAAACTTTAACCATTGTGAAATAAGACGAAAAACCTTTTAAAACTATTTTTAAAACATGAGCAACATGTTTTTTTTTTTTTAAACTATTTATGTCTCAGCCATCTTTGCCGAATAGTTATTTACGAATGTGTGTTATTAAAGACTGAACATAGTAAAACTTGTGAAATTTAAATTAGTTTTGATACAATTTCATTAGTAACTAGGTGTCCTTTTTTTAAATGTCTTAGGATGCCAATTAAAGAATATAGTGACAAGAAATTTATGTAAACACAGTAATGGAAATGGAAGTTTTTTGGTTTGGTTTTGGTTTGGAGCGCTACGGTCTACTGTTTTGCACACTAGGGCTAATGAGACCGGGACCTACAGTTTAAAGCCGATGCCGAACGGCTACAAACATCCATGCCAGCAGCGGGATTCGAACCCACGAACTCCAGTTCCGAAGAGCAGGCTCTACCGTTCGGCCATCGTTCGGCGAAATGGAAATTTTAAAAAAAGATAAAGATATTTGTGATTACTTTGATAGCTGAAATTTACATGTTATTGCAAAAAGTAAATTTATCAGCTAAACTCAAAAAACCGTTAAACGTCTATCCAAATCACAAAACTGCACTTCAAAATTTGGTAGATTTTTTAAAGTATTGATGTCTACTTTCTCTGAAAAGTAAAACTTATCACTCATAGAAACAGAAATTCTAAAAACAAATTTATCCCTCACAAGGAATTAATGAGTTTATACATAAAAATACATTTTACAACATGTAAACTTGGCGTAACCATAAAACCCTTGCTTAAACTAACTAGCATCACAATTGGACAACATTGTTTTGTACAGTTTTTTTTCTAACTGGATAAATATTTTTTTATCAGATAGCATGATTCAAAAGATAGGAAATAAATTATACAGATATTGAGGAAATTTACTTTTAAGATTATAAGCAATTTTACTATGATTTAACAGCAACTAGTTGCCTTTGCGGATATATTAATGTAAATTTACACGTGTGACAAATTAAAAAAAATCCACCCCTTTCTTACATTTACCGTATACGTGATTCCTTTTCTTATAAGCATATGTCGTACTCACTCATGCATTAGTGTAATCAATCACGCCCATTCACTCCTTCCTAGTACAAATCTACAAGTGAATGAATTACTCGAACAGTAATTTAATTCACAAGCAATTACCCCTTTTTTGGTTCTAGTAGAAACGACGACAAATATTTTTCCAAATGAAAAGAGAAAGCAATGAGTTGTATTTGCAAAATCAAAACTATTTACAACTTTTTTTTTTATCAGAAGCAAAATAAGTCTTTAAAACATAAATGAAGAAAAAAAGAAACCTAACAAACCACTTCTCAGTCGAAGAAGTTATGACTCATTTACCAATACCCTTCACAAACAAATTTAAGCATATCTAACACACGGTTCCATTTAATAAAAACAACTTATCAGCCACTTTGTGAAAATTGGAGAAATATGAGATGCAGATGGTACCTTATTTGTAAATCCAATTAAATCCCCCCATCTTCGTAAATCTCAAGGAAGTTCTCATTTAATAAAAGAAAACCTTGCATGTCTGCATGTAACTGTAAAAATTCCAAATGGAGTTTTCTTATGCAAATCTCTTACTTTATTTTCCTTTTAGCGGCATAAATTTATTTTACTCGTGTTTCGCAATATTTGAAGCATGTTTAGAAAAGTTGTATTTTTGTACGAACTTTTATTTTGCGATAGGCTTCAAATTAACTTTGCGAAATTTAAATTCAGTGAAACAAGAAGGGTTTTCTACCATTGTACAAATATACTTTAAACAACAAATTGATTATTAAATGATATATTAACTAATATCTTCTCTGAAATTGTTTTTCTATTTTCTTGTTCACTAACATAACAACAACACCTTTATCTACCTACCAATACATTTATATATTACTAAATGTAATTATTAGAAGGCTTCATATCACAAACCTACGAATCTTCAATCTTGAATGAACCCCAGTGTGTACTCTAGAGATTCTGAGTGAAAATTCAAAGTACCTAAAATGGTATAAAACGATTGCCATGTTCACCAGAAATTACCATCTTTTGACCAGAATGATAATTGGCCCTAACAGAACGATAGCAGAATGATCGTTTTGTCAGAAAGCTGTCTTTAGCTCTGACATTCATTATCATTGAAAGCGGCAATGTAATTCAAAGCTAATTACAAGAATAAATAATTAAAATTTTCTGTCAAGCTGATCTGTTCAATATTGAAGAATCCCAGTGTGTAATCTCGAGATTCTGAATGAGAATTCAAAGCATGTAAAATGGTATTCATCAATTGTCGCATTCACAAGTTACTATCATTTGACCAGAAAGATATTGTGCTCTAATAGAACGATAACACAGCGATCGTTTTATCAGAAATCTGTTTTCAGCTCTGACATCCACTACCATTGAAAGCAGCAGTATAATTCAAAGCTAATGACAAGAATAAATAATTAAAAATTTCTGTCTAGCTGGTCTACATACAAATCGAGAAGAAGTTTCTATCATCTCTAATACTGCATGTAACAGTGATACGTGACCCTATCTGATTATACAGTCACAGTCAATGGTGAGTGATTAATCTAGATTTAGCATGATTTTCATTTTACGATTTTAAGTATTACGTAGTACTCCTCTTTTCACACAAGAGACATAAGAAAAAATATAATTTCCTTCATACAGCATCATGCTATCCTTACCCATAGCATGACGCCTTCACATGCTAGACTCGTGCAAGATACATCTTTACATGTTTATAACAAAGACTGTTGAGGATAAATTGTAAATAGACGAAGTTCTTAGAATTGCTTATTTTGAGATTTAGTTGAACCTGCATTCATACATTTATAAAGCATGTCTACATTATTTAGTCTCCATGGACAAATTTCTCAAAATGAAAGATATTCACCATATGAAATATTAATGTCTTATTAAACTTTAGCATTTCCTTATTTTTTAAATTCATTTTTGCTGAATTGTAGGTTAGTGATTAGGGTAGATTGAGTTGGGTAAGTGGGTGTTGAGGTTTTTTTAGGCAACATTTGTTAGTATTGAAAATCTGAGTTGTTATTAAACTTAAACACTTTTTCCAAATTAAGTCTCAAAAATATTAAATATAACACAAAAAGTTGTTTTATAACTATAGTGGATATCAACGTTTTTTCCATGTATGCCAATCACGAGAAATTAAATTCAAGTATACATTATAACTATTACTTAAATAAGACATTATATAGAAAATAGTTTTAGTGTCATTACAAAGTATTCGTAAAATTATATTTTAACTAATAAAACTAAATAATAACTATACTGACTAAGAAAAACTTAAATAGTAAATTGTAGTGTAGTGTATTTTGAGATTTAGGTTTAAGATCGTTGCAGCTAAATCAAGATGAATTTATGATCTTTGACTTATTACTATAACAGAGAGTAATAATTCTTAATCACGGTATCTTGTGAATTATTTGTAGTGTTTACCTTATTTTTATTGGGATCATTTCTGCATTACTTGCCTTATGTCTTAATTCCTTCTTCAAAATTTTAGATTTCAATTAACGTGTTCCTGTTTGATTATCTATGTAATTCTTTTTCACAATTAAATAGTAAAATTGTCCAAAATTTAAAGAAAGCATGCTGTAAGACAAGGAAACAATTTTATCGTTTACTAAAGTTTATTATCGTTATAGAGACTCAGGCTCCTCATAAGGTGTTACGGTGAACGTGACTAAAGAAATTTTCTAAGGACTTTTTAAGTGTGTAGAGATCCAATTTTCTTTACACACCCTTGTTAACAATTATAATTTTTACAATTTGTTCGCTTGCTACAAGGCTGATTAAGTGCAAAGCATTATCAATAATATTAGCTTTATTTCTGCTACCATAATGAACAAATCCATGTTGCTGAAACTCCATGCTTATAAAAGCTGTACTTATAAAGTTATCTTAGTCCCAGATGTATACGACATTCTAGCAAAAATAAATCTCATCGCGTTTGTCTTACAACTGAAATAACTTGAATTCCCTACGGATATATTTGAGACAATTTTCAATTCAACACATTACCATCAGTTGTTTCTGATCGATGTGTGTTTTCAGTTGAATGTTACATCAACATCCAAGAATGAGAACATATTTCTATTATTTCTTCTATAGTAAGAAGTAAAAAGAGATGAATTTAAAAAAATACTGTGAGTAAAGGAAGAGATTTTTATGAAATTATATGGTAATATCAAAATAGTTTTAAAAGGTTAACATTTTTCTTGAATTTCATTTTTTATTTATACATTTTATAATTTTAACTTTATATAATATAAATGCTATATTAAATAAAAGATTTTGTTACAAAGTTATGTTTAAAAAATATATTTAGATAGCAATACAAACTATATTAGTGTACTTAGAAGTCTTTTCCGATTGAAGAACGCAAATTCAATATTATTAATCTGTTAAATAGGAAGAAATATTTATATTATGGTACAAATGTATGCAAAGCACTTATATATTAAATATTAGCATTTTTAAAACTAAATTCATAAATAAAAGCTTGAAAATTAAATTTCTTATTTTATCTTTATATAATATATTATGAAACAGGAGGTAAATAAAATTTTTAATCCAGTTAAAAGAAGTGCACAAAATTACACCTCCTCCTTTATTTCTAAAATCCTGAGTTTACCACTCTAGCCATTTAATAAAGGTCAAACTTTACATTAAAATATCATATAGTTTTGTTATATGAAGCAAAAATTTTATAAAAATACACCACGTGATTAGTGGTTTTCTAACGAAAATACTATAATTATATAAAACAGGAATAGAATATCTGTCAAGCTTGACTTCTGTATTCTACACTGTTTAGGAAAAAACACTCTAACCATTTAATAAAGGTCAAACTTTACATTAAAAAATCATATAGCTTTGTTATAGGAAGCAAAATTGTTTTTAAAATACACCACGTGATTAGTGGTTTTCTAACGAAAATACTATAATTATATAAAATAGGAATATAGTATCTTTCAAGCTCTATTTCTCTCTTCTACTATGTTTATGAAAAACACTATCCATTTAATAAAAGTCAAATTTTACATTAAAAAATTAAAGTTTTGTTATATGGAGCAAAAATTTTATAAGAATACACGACGTGATTAGTGGTTTTCTAACGAAAATACTATAATTATATAAAATAGGAATATAGTATCTTTCAAGCTCTATTTCTCTCTTCTACTATGTTTATGAAAAACACTATCCATTTAATAAAAGTCAAATTTTACATTAAAAATTCAGAGTTTTGTTAGATGAAGCAAAATTTTATAACAATACACCACGTGATTAGTGTTTTTCTAACGAAAATACTATAATTATATAAAATAGGAAATGAGAATTAAGAGGACCTATAATGTTTTGAGTCTAAAATTTTTCCTTATAACAGCCCATGTCTGATTCAATGCAAAATAAAAAGTTTTACTCTGTTTAGAATAAAACATTTCTAGATATTTAATACGGAAATCATTTTATAAAAACTATACAGTTTCGTTAGAAGAGACAATATTCCAGACCTCCCCGGTAAAGTTATAAAAATATTTAAGCGACATAAATGTAACTTTTAAATTTAATAGCTTAAGAAACTGGTTTCAAATATTATAAGACTATTAAAATCATGACGCCCACTAAAAGCGCATATGAATGGAATTATAAAAAAATAAATTAATATTATAGAATATTTTAATAGCAAACAGATTCAATTAAATATGCAGGTGACCTCTATAATATTATCTTAGCAATAATTGGACCACCGAATGTACAAAGAAAATGTATACGCTGTGAGAGTTTATCTTGAATAATAAGAGGTATATTTTAAACATTTTATGTTAAAATATATCTCTTGGCTATTTTATTATGTATGAAAATGAATTACCATAGCTATTTTATAATGTATGTAAATTTTATTGGCTATTTTATTATGTATGAAGATGATTTACCATGAACAGACTTAGTGCAATATGATACTTAAAATTTAAATGAAATGAAATTAAATTGCACGGATAAATCTTTTATTAACAACACAGATAACAAAAAAATAACTTAATATCTACTACAAAATAATAATATCCTGATACATTTAATTTATAAAAAGACTGTGTACAGAAGAAAACATTTTCAAAGTGATAATAGTTGAAAATTTTGGATGAGCATTAAGTATTTTTAGTTAGTTGAAAGACTGTTTTTATGAAAGATATAATCTTGCAAAAGTATTTAAATAAAGACATATTTCTTACTTGAAGACTGATAAACTTTTTCATTGTATAGTTCAGTGAAACTTATCAATATAGCAACTTATCAAAAAGAGCAATGATTAGGATATTTGTGTGTCGATATAAGTAAAAAATTAGAAAGGAATTAATAGCTTATTTATCTTTACGAAAGTAAATATAAAGTGCACATGTACACTCGTTTATATAAATGTTGTTAATATTTATTAAAAAGTTACCTTCAGTATTAAATGGGTACTAAAATTAAATGTACAACATGATTGATGATTTTAAATTTGATAGTTTTTAAATTTTGAATATATTACAAAGTAAACATTTTAATACATATATATTTTTATGAATTATTTTGTTAATTTTATGCCAAAACAAAAGTAGTTCTTAGTCTTAATTTGCAACATTTGAAAATATAAATTTCTTTTCTGGATATCAAATATTATTAGGGGAAGTGGGTTTACTCGATATTAAATATATTTTCATACAGAAAATTTAGAAAATATTTTAATGAAGAATATTACTTATTTTGTTTCTTATTTTATGATTTCAGGTTGACAGTGAAATTAATAGTTTGGGGTCAATAATAATAATTTTAAAGGTATTAATTAAATTTTTTCACATTTCTCGTATAAAAAATTGAATCTTATATCGCTGATTTATAATTCTGAGAAATATAATTTTAAGAAAACAATTATATTTCAGAGGATAAATATATCCCAATATCTTTTCATGTAACATAAATAATTAAGTTCATTCTGTAAACTAAGTAGCTTCCTATAAATACTATTAATATAAAAGAAGTTTTGACAGCACCGATTTACCACCTGCAAAAAACTATTAGTGGTTTTCTATCCGTTATCATCAATAAACTTTTCAAAAACTTATTCAAGTCGTTAAAGAACGCACAACATACTAGAGTGTTAAATATGCTGTTTCCATACTATCACTTTATCCAGTTTAATGGCTATTAAATCATGATATTAAATTTTGAGGGGTATAAAGTTTCATTCCCTACCGATGCTCAGACGTTCCCACTTCTTTTTTTCCCCATTAAATCAATAAACACCCATCGATCAGTGAACCCTAATTTTGCAAGCACTCATGCTTAACTAAATTTTCTTGAAAATTTGGTTTATTAATAAATCCCTCTTTAGGAACTTAACACTCGCCAAGAGCGAAGGAAAGTTCATTCTGGCATCCACCGTGAAAGGAACTCATTTCCTTCGTTAATCGATTTCTGTTGGCATGGCAACTTTCGAAGCCAATCATAGGCAGCCGAACTGTTCCTCAACTAGTTGGGAGGACAGAAAGAGAGAGCTGAGGAAGGTAGGTCCTGGCAGGAATTACTTAAAAAGAAAAGATCTACCAAGAGTCTGATCCACCACCCCTTTTCCACAGTGGCTTGTCGACCTCATGTCAAGCGGTTCAGCGGTTTTCCAACGAAAAGACTGAAGACTATAATTTTAGGCCTCCGCTATGACTAAAATAGTTGAAATATAGGAAATAAGAATTAATGGGACAGAGTATCTTTCGAGCTCTATTTCTGTCTTCTATTCTGTTTATGAAAAAACACTCTAACCATTTAATAAAGGTCAAACCGTACATTAAAAAATCATATAGTTTTGGTATATGACGTTTAAATTTAACTTGAAAATTTTATAAAAATACACCACTTGATTACTATAATTTTAGGCCTCCGCTATGACTAAAATAGTTGAGAAATAGGAAATAAGAATTAATGGGACAGAGTGTCTTTTGAGCTCTATTTCTGTCTTCTACTCTGTTCATGAAAAAACACTCTACCCATTTAATAAAGGTCAAACCGTACATTAAAAAATCATATAGTTTTGCTATATGACGTCTAAATTTTACTTGAAAATTTTATAAAAAAAGAAAACGTGATTAGTGGTTTTCTAACGAAATTACTATAATTATATAAGATAGGAAATGAGAATTAGAGGACCTATAATGTTTTGAACCTAAAACTTTTCTTTATAACAGCCCATTTCTGATTTAATGTAAAATAAAATGTTTTACTCTATTAGAATAAAGAGTTTCTAGATATTTAATATGGGACTAATTTTATGAAAATTATACAGTTTGGTTACATGAGTAAATACTGTAAAAAATAAACAAAATAACTCAAAGGTTTTTCAAGAAAATACTGATGAGTATAACTTTAGGCCTTTGATATGACAAGAATAGATGAAAAACAGGAATTGAGAATTAAAGCGACATAATACTTTTTGCGTTGTAATAACTTCAGGCGTTTGCTATGACTGGAATAGATGAAATACATGTAACCTTAATTCTCATTACTTAATACTATAAGCGGTGTAAACTCTTCATTATAACAACTTATTTTCGATTCAGTGTAAAATAAATAGTTCTATGCAATGTAGAATTAAAAAAAATCTAGATATTTAACAGGATTTTAACATAACAGAAACTCTACAGTTTTGTTGTATTATGCAATGCATAATAAATACATAAATATCTTTCTAGTAATATTGCATTAACAAAATATTGTATTAAAAAAGAAATAAATGAGCTTTAAATGTCCTCTCTAAACTTAATGGAAAAAACTTTTACATAAAATAACCATTTTAATAATAGTTATATTCATCAGTAATTTTAGTCACATGATGAGTGTAGTTCTCATTTGCAAAATATGATACGAAAACCCGATGAATTAGTCTTAATATTGCCGCAAGCAGTTAACTGTGAATATTTTGTATGCCAGAACAGATGTTATAGCTGATACTTGGTGAAAGAATATTTATTTTCTATGACTAAAGCTCCCGTTTTATGTAGTGAGATTTATACACGTATTGCAGCGTTTAGGAAAAAACCAGCGTACTATTTATCCCAGTAATGTATGTTTAATGTATGATTTTGAAACTAAAATAAGAAATATTTTTATATTAAAAGAAGTAATCATTTATTAAAAATATTGGTTTTAAACATTATTATTCTTTGATGGCTTTTGAATGGAGAAAGAAAGACAAAAGAAAGATATAATTATATCTTTACTTATGATTTTTAGAAGTATTTAAGTAAAAATATTAGTTACATTTTAATTTAACTGTCATCGATTAAATGATGAAATTTTATGCAAAGCTGTAGATTGAGACGACAAAAACCATAATTAAAATTTACTACAAATTTTCTCTTTTTATAAAGTTTTGAACATGTTTTGTGGATTTCCTTGTCAACCCATTAAAAACATCTACACTTTTTAAAACCTCAGAATAGCAAGTTTAACCGTAGTGTGCCAAATATTGTGGATTTTTATAAAGGGAAAAAAAACTTTCATTTATGTACAGAGAAATAACAATTCAGCTTTTTGACATAATGGAAAAGAATACTATACTTTGATAAAACTAACTTTAAACCTTTATATCCTGAATTAATTTACCATCAACTTTCTTACTGCATTTTTGCAGCATTAGGTAAGTTTTAATTGAGAATAATCATAGAAAAAAGAAAATTAATTTTTACTGTATTTTAGTGATTAATTTTGCAGCTGGTACTTTCTAGTACCAACATATATTTTCGACTCTATGACAAAAAATAAAGCATTAAACTATGAATAAAACAAATGAAATGATTACATGCGAAGTATAGAAGTCTCTAAAAATAATAGTACCAAATAACTGTTAATAAAGCACTAAATTTACTGAATTGAACAACACTTGTATCAACTCTACTACAAAATGACCTTGAAATGCAGCACGCCAATTATAAAATCCCTACTATGCGAATAAAAAGGATTCCTGATTGGTGCTGTCATTTATTTTATGCTGTACGAACTGCATCCTTCATGTCCTTGTGAGTATCGTCAGGAGGAACGGCTTTATTAGGAATATATAGGTGTTTGATTGAAGCTGTACTTATAAGTACCATCAGAATAAAAAGGGTTAACACGTTCACACAATATCGAAAAATACTCTATTATCTTGTAGTCAATGTGTCGTATATTATAATCATACTACATTTTGGTTTTTAATAGGATAGAACAAACTACTATTTTATTACCTCTCACTTCAGTTACTTTTAATGATTTTAATCTAAACAACAATAAAAGAAAACTGTACATTACTAGTTAAATAATTTAGAATTTAATACTTTACTTAAAATATGTACTTAAAATCATTATATCACATCTTGCTCTTTAGTAATACTCCTGAAAAGCATATGTTTTTAACAATTTGAGAATGTTTCAGTTATTGGTTTGGGGAGTCTTGGAATAAAAATGTTTTTTGATAAAATTTAAATACGTTTTAAGTACAAACAGTTTTTTATGTTATATAATATGCATGGGAATTATAAATATAATTTAGCCACATACATATTAAATTTTGATCAAAAAACTTAGTTTAGGTAGCAATAATTCTTTCCCATTTCCCAAGAAAAATATGAACTCCTTCCCTATTGATGGAGACATTTAAATTTCTTACTTCTACTAGGCGAAATCTACTGGGAATTGTAGAGAAATTTTACAACTGAACTATAAGATACTCCACACGAGCGCCATCAGTCAAAACTTCAAAAGAGTCCCTTAAAAAAAGAAGAAAAGATGTCCACGGAAAGAAAATATCCCTCCCCATTCTATTCCAGATGAACTATGAGCAGTTAGATCGAACAGCGTAATCTTTGCTGCAAGGCTATAGCTCTTTCTTATTGAACGTTCAGAGAGGGAGAACTAGACGATATCCCTCATTTCACATTGATTTTTATTGGGAAGCTCATCTAAAGTTTTATGGGTTTGGTATTATTGCACTCTGGCTTCACTGCCGTACGGGGGCTCTAACCAGAGAAGTATTTTGGTTGGATTGAGTAGAATTTAGAATAGCATTTTAGAAAATTTTTAGATATTATGGATATGAAAATTGTTTTTACTAACCATTTCAGTTAATTTTAACTCTTTAGGGTATCGCATCCAACTAACAGCCCAAAAAGTTTCACCTCGCTTTATGGAAAATATATTTCTAAATGCTCCCTGAAATCCTTGTGTTCTATTAAAAGGACTTATTTAGAACATGCATTTCAGGATTTTTATACAACACGGCCTACTTGGTTGAAAATACTTGTTCAAGATTGATTCCTCATCCATGTCCAATATGTACTAGAGTCCAACAACAAAGTTTTATTTGTTTAGACATTTTATAAGATTTAGAAAAAGCTATATATATATATATATATATATATATATATATATATATATATATATATATATATATATATATATATATATATATATGCGTATAAAATGCGGTGAAAATTAATCCGCCGGTCACATCGAATTTAACTTCTATTTTAGTTACTTGCCCGGGCTTACTAGGCAAGGAGATTCCTAAGCAACTAGCTTAGTTAATGCAGTTTATGCAGTTGATCCATTCCATAGAAAGAACACGTAGAATTCCTACCGGAACTTAAACTTTTATTGAGTTAAGAGAACGACATGTTACTATTTCAAAAGCAGAGGACAGAATGACCATGAAATACGTGGATTAAAGTGTTGAGCCTTAAAACGAGACGTGAAAGCGATTTCTTTCCCAGAGAAAGTAGTTTAGTCAGCTCTCTCAACAGTAAAAAGGAACTTAGATCATTGAAAATAGTGAGCTATTTTATTGAGACAGCTGGAAAATGTGCAGAAAATTTGCATAAAATGCAGAGCTGGCTTTGGGAGACTGCTAAAAGAATTTTAAGTCGGGGACACTACTTTAGATAAGATATTTTGAGGCTGGGAAAATAGATTCGAAGGAATAAGAGTACGAAATAGGAGAATTTTAAGAGATAGTTTAATTATTATAATTTTGATATGTTACATGTATATGGGTTGGCCAAAAAATATTTTTGAAGAAATCGACTCTAAAAGTTTAACTATTTGTTTCTATAAAACACTGAAGGAAATTTCATTTCCTAAAACAATAGAATACATTAATTTAAGCATAAAAAAGTTTTACTTTAAGTTTTAAAATTTAAAATATAAAAATAAACCTTTCTTGATTAATAATTTTATTTTCTGGAAAGAAATGTGCGCATATTTTGAATATTGGAATTACTTCGCGTAAAATTGTATTTACATAAAGAATTTGAAATTGCTTTGTTAAAAATTTACCTCTATTTTATCTTATATTTTATTTTAATTTAATAAATCCAAAGTTTGTATCAGTATTAATCAGATATATCTGATCAAATGATAAATGAAACTTTAATACGAAAATCAATTTAGTTTCCTCCTAACTACAATAACATATGATAGGTTAAATAGTTAGTTGGTCGGTTTTTACAGAGAAACGGTCTACTTTGAACTATTTGAGAGGTAATAAAATCAAAACCTATTTCTAAAGCTGATTCAGAAGGGCTTCGAATATTTATTCTAGCAGGGGGATTCGAACCCACGTACTGGGATCAAATGAGCTACGACTGAACTGTATCAAATATAGTGCTGCAGAAGAAAGATATACACTAAAATCATGATTTAAAATTCACTGTGTTAATGATATTGAGGTCTGCAGTAGATTAGAAACTACATGATACAAACAGTTTGTATTAATGTTTTTTCATTTGAAGTTTAAAAACTAGGAAGAACTGTTACTTTTGTATATAGGGTATCAACATAATTGTTCAAAATTTATTACCAAAAAATTATGCTGGAGGTTAATTATACACTATATATATCACCATGGGGTAAAAGGCTCTGTACTTTATATATATTAAATGTAGAATATTCCAACATAGTAAAATTTTAATAAGCATAATTTGTTAATATAAAAAATACATTAAGTTTTTTTGTAAATTTCCTTTTTATAATGTTTTAAACATACTTTCTATTGCATTTAGCAATGTTTAAAATCATTCAATCTTTCTAAAAATCATTTTTAGAAAATTTCTTTTTATCTTTGTATTCTTACTCTATATTGTGATCATAATTAGCTTTTTTATAAACTAAAAGTCTAATTAATTTAAAGCAGGGGAAATTTGTAAACTTATTTCTAAAGTAATTCTACTATGATACTGAATATTTTTTACACACTGAAACAAATTCATGCCTTCAGAAACTTTGTAAAATTAAATATTCTAGTCTTAATATTCCACCAGATAATTTTTTTCGCTACAACATTAATTTATATATTTAAATTAGGTATAGAGATTACGCAGTTAAAATTTAGATTTTAAACACTATATTGAGAAATGATCGATAAACTTATAAATCTACTGAACAATCGTACTGTTATAAATCTTACTGTGATCTACTGAAAGAAACTGAAATATGAATTTTAATCAAATCTTACGATTGTTTACCTCAGCAAACACCTCAGTAGAGTAAACTCAGTAATTCATAAAAGCACATTATTATGTACTTTTATGAATACAAAATAAAACTATATAGAAAAAGGTGAAATTGGAATTGAATTGTACATGAGAAAAAAAAATTAAGTGTCATTAATAATAAATTAAAAATGACAGAAAAGATTGTTAATTATAATCATTAAATTTACAGAGAGAGTTGTCAAGTTTTTTAGTTTTATTTTTTATATTGAGTAAGCAGTGGCTGACACTTAAACACAGTTGTCCAAATGTTCATCAATCAACGTTTCTGCACATGTACGTTTGATAAATTTTGTGCTCGTAAGAGAAATCTAATACAGATATGTAGAGCTAAACATTACCTTTAGGACCAGGACTAACATTGGACATTTGTTCCTCAGGAACATTCGAACAAATAGTTTCAGATATTAAAGATAGCAATTGTAGAGGCAAGCAAATTTTCTAATCACCTGTTAACACTCCAAGGAATAAATACAGGTTATCCAACCTGACCGGTGCAACACTGCAATTAACCAAAATGTTGTGACCCATTTATCCAAACTTAGTGAAACAACTCCAGGTTAGCCAACCTGAGCTTAACACTGCGATTTACTGAAATTTTGCGCCCCATCTGTTTAAGCTTAGTGAAACAACTCCAGGTTAGCCAACCTGAGCTTAACACTGCGATTTACTGAAATTTTGCGCCCCATCTGTTTAAGCTTAGTGAAACAACTACAGGTTAGTCAACCTGGGCGTAACACCATGATCTATCAAAAATAACCCCACGAGAGTTTAGCACGCGATCAACTTTGGGATCTCTGCTACAGGTAGTTAGTTATAATATAGAATATCATACTATAAGAAAGCAATTCAGTATTAATAACAAAATTACACATGCATCAAACTTAAATACCTAATATTAAAAAACACTTAGGTGTCGAAAGCATAAATCTAGATATTAACTATAGTAATAAAAATATAAAATTAAACCAAATCATTAAATTTATTTTATAGTTTTTAACTCAGTTTCTAACAAAATTACGTCTAAATACTAGAAAATTTTAAAAAATCAAAACATTTGTAAGCGTTATGCATGAAATGTATGGTAAAGAATCTGGATGTAAAATTTTCAACATCAGTTTAAGACTACCTATCCTTGAATCTGATAAAAAAAGATGTTGCAAATGTTATTTAATGTGAAAAAATATATTGTATAAACCATTAAATGAATAGAGTTTTCAAGCAGATATAAAATGTTTAAAAATATTTTTCCCGTTAGACCTGCAGTATAAAATTATAATAAACTTGTTTATTTGTGCAAATAAATTTCAGCGGGGATTGTGTACAATTAATAAATAATTACCCCGAAAGAAACAAAAACATTAAGTAATGAATAAAAGAAATTTATTTAGAGAGTAATTTGAAAAATGCATTTTGAATTTAATAAGTTTATGAAGAGCTTATAATTAGCTTATGAATGAGATAAATGGCATGGGATTTCAAAAGAGAAAATTAAAAAAGAGGAATAAAATCTCAAGGGAGTGAATTTCTATAACATAACAGTGAAAAAACAAAATAGAGAAGAGAAGTAGGAAAACAGTAAATTTTGTTTATGAAAAAACACATTTACGTTGTTGAACTGTTATTAAATTATTTGAAAGAAATAATCAAAATAAACTGATTTCAAGAATATATCCGACATTTCAAAACATCGGTGAAAATATTTAAATATTATTCGAGAAATAATTTACGAAACTATATATTTGACT
Organism: Pardosa pseudoannulata; assembly: GCA_032207245.1. NCBI lineage: Eukaryota > Metazoa > Arthropoda > Arachnida > Araneae > Lycosidae > Pardosa > Pardosa pseudoannulata. The sequence goes on from CM063503.1 coordinate 54,876,306, forward strand.
GTTTGTGCTTAGTAAAACATTCTCTGTGGACTTAATCAACGAATAATTACAATTATTACTTTGTTATGTGAATTTATTCTATTCCCAAGTTAAAAATTTAAGCTGAAACATCCGATAGTATTTTAAATTTAACATTTATCATGTAAATAAATAGGATACTAAAAATGCAGAGTATTGCACCTCAAAACTACAAAAAATCTTCAGTTGTTTTAAGCTTAGCAAATTATATTATTTAATATCACCTAGAAAAGTATAATTTATTTTGTATTAAAAATTAATTCATAAAAATGCACTATTTACATAGTATCTAGTTGAATCATTTCAGATTTTTTTAAATTTAAATATTTGACAAAATCTTCCACCTCAAGTAAATTTAGAGAAATATCACCATTTAATTACACTTACAGTATAACCTTTTAGTATCTTTATAAAACTTTAAGATTTATTTTTATTATTAGGAAGTATGAGTTAATGCTTTGGTATCCGATTGCGAATTAAGTACTAACTGTTTAATTTCGAATACGAATGCTTGCAAACTCTAATTCACAAACAGTTGTATCAGATACCATAGTTGAGGATAATCCCATGTAACTCTTTTTTTACATACTGTTCTGTTTTTACTTTTAACTAAAATACGAGGGTGGTCTGATAATAAAGATACCAGTGATTGTTATACAAATCACGTATGTGTAATACTGAAGAAAATTACATCGTCTGATAGGCTTTGGGGAGTAGTAAGTTAGGCATAGACTATAGACTTAAATTGTTAAGAATAGAACTGAATTGTAAGCATCACTTGCCCTATCGAAAAATGAGTAAATATTGAGGTATGAACAATAATCTGATTTTTGCCAGCGAAAGGAGAAAATCAGAGAGAACCTCGTCGCAGATTGCAAGGTATTTATCAAATGAATGTTGTAAATCTAAAGTAAGTTAGCGTTCACTATTAAACATTTAAAGATGAATCATATACGTCACAACAAACTACAATGTAGTTGGCACATTGGAAATACGGGATCCTGAAACATCTACTCTTTTAGATCGGATAAGCATGACTTGCCCTATCGAAGAATGAGTAAAGATTAAGGTATGAAAAATAATCTGAATTTTACCATCGAAAGGAGAAAATCAGAGAGAAACTCGCCGCAGATTGCAAGGTAATTATGAAATGAATGTTGTAAATCTAAAGTAAGTTAGCGTTCACTACCAAC
>CM063503.1:54885016-54935016 GCA_032207245.1 Pardosa pseudoannulata
TATTATAAAAAATTTTATTTGAGAGCTGTAAAGGTGCATTAATCAGAAAGAATTTATTTTATTTTCCAGATTCAGCTTCACAGACCATTTACGAACCGAGATCTTTGAAAAACATAAGGTATTTACTCTTCTGTGTAAAGAATTTATCTTAAACGCTTTTAGAATTGACAAAAAAGTACTTAGACTTTATTTTCACTAAAAATGTTTATTTGAAATATACAAGCCATGAAAAGCTATTTGAAATATCCATCCATGTAACAAAGGGTTTATGAAAAAATATTTATTTTTATCACTATTCAATGTCATATTTAAAATCTTTGCATATGCATTTAGACTGCTTACTATGAATTATCAAACAGTGTTTCGGAGAATTATTTAAATATATTTATATTGTAGCTTATTTTATGCAACCGTATTTTATTAGTTTAAATAACTACACAAATCTATAAAATTAATTCACAATTTATATGTTTACGTGTTTTTGTATTTCAGTACTTAACCTACATACATATTTCAAATTATGATGTTTAACTTCTACAATACATTTCTATTTAATTGCATTACATAAAAACAGCTGTCTAAGCTTTTCAGTTTTTGATGTCCTTTTATGTTACATACTATGAAAATATCCTTATTGATTTTTTACCATAAGCAATTTGAATAATCTTTGTATGTTACACTAATACAATATTGAATTTATTTTATTCATATCACCTTATTTCTAGAAATATCTTTTTATATTAAATACCTTTTTATATCTTTTTCCATTCTTACTATTGCACTAATTATAGCAAATCCCTTCATCTAGCTATAAAAGACAAGTATATTTTTCTCTCTTAGAAAAAGTACCCAAATTAATCTTCAGTGCTATAAATAACCACATTTCTGAAAACGGCACAAAGAAAACCGTCTGAAACACAGCACGAAACGTAGAAAAAATATATGATTAATATCATTACATACGGAAATCGCAGACTATCTGCTTACTGTACCTCTGACAATCGATTAAATAATGCTATTTAACCCATTAACTGCCAGTAATTTTTAAATATATTTCATCATAAGTTGCATCTTTGCACGTAAGGAAACATACCAAACTTTTACCAAAAACAACATAAAAGAATTATATTGATTTAAAAATTATCCGTAATTCCGGATTAAAGTTACATTGCATATAAATAATTACATAACTTTTTTATGTGTAGCCACGGAATAACATCTTAAACATGCTATCCAATATTACAACAATATTATATTTTTTATGGATATTTTTCTTCACTTAATTATATTTTTATAAAAATCTATTGATCTTATTACATTTCTCCATCTTCGTCGTAGGTATATTGATCTCTTTTAGATTTTTCATCAATATAATTATCCAAATGAAAGTAACCTTTTCAGGTTTGTCGGTTGTAGCTATTTATATCAATACAACTAATATCGAGTATCATTTTTTTGAATTACTAGTTGAGTGACCTTCATAGATTTCAATATTATAGCAATATCCTTTCAGGCCACAGCATATTGTCCATTGCCTGTTCGTAATGCAAATTGTAAAGTAATTTTTATTACAATAGTCGTAAGAGCCAAATAGGAATCTATGTATTTTACAGATTATCAAATTATGAAGTAAGCACTTTGCTGAATTTCGGCTTTATATTATTAAAAACAAATACCAATGTAACTTCTATAACACAAATAATTATTTTAATATACATTGATATATATTCATTTACAAAATAGACAAATGTGATAAAACGTCATTCAGAAGCAAATTTCGAAAAAACAAAGTTAAAAAAAAGTATATTAAAAAAAGTGTCTTAAAATACACATTTAATTACACAGTAAGAAGATTTATTTGTATACTTAAATTCTTAAGAAACGGAAAGTTAGAAATGAGTAAGGAACAAGATTAAAAACATTAATGATTCCCAAATCAAAGCCACTGGAAGCAATGAATTAACACTATATTCCTCTGGGACTTCTTGGAAGATTCAAAAAGCATCTGAAAAATAATTCCCTTAGATTACGTGTAAGTGAAAAATAACTTGCTAATTTTTAATAATCTATAACCAATGGTTTAACAATTTTGCAAAATATTTTCGAAGCGGAATTTTTCAAGTCCTTAAACCTCTCACAAAATGTGTTACTAAATTCCTCTAAATTATCTTCCTTTTTCATTCACACCATTGCACTAAATACAGCAAGGCGCTTCTTTTTGCTATAAAAGACAAGCCCATTTCACTCTCTTTCTTAGAAAAAGTACCTAAAATAATCTTCAGTGCTATAAGTAACCACATCTCAGAAAAGGAAACAAAGAAAAGCGACTCAAACATAGTACAAAACGATAGGCCAAAATCATGATTAATGGCATAACACACGGAAATCGCAGGCACTCATTGCTTTCTGTACTCTGACAGATTGATTATGTAGTACGAGTTAACACAATTTTCCTCTGAGATTTCTTACATGGAAGGTTTAGCGAGAGTCTGAAAAATAATTTAAATCACTTAGATTATGACTAAATTTAAAATAACTTTATATTTACGAAATACATTGAGCACCGTGAAGTACATTTTTGTGTATTATAATATTTAAATTATATTTATAGTTTTTATAAAATATTAGTTATATAAGCTTTAAAAAGGGTATAAAAGCAAAATGCAGTTTAACACTAAATAATTGTAAATTGTAAAAAATAAATTGTGAAATTAGAACAATATATTTTAGTCATGTCAATTAATATATGTTTTTAAATATACACAAAATAAATAAAAAGTTTAATATGTATTTAGAAATTAAATTTTATATTGGATAGAAGGAAAATATATTTATCATTATGTAAACTTAAGGTTTTAGATGTATCTGACTTTTTTAAAATTAAAAAATGAAAAACTCAAGAAGTTTATTTTTTTAAATTACATTAATCATACTATTCAATAAAAAATATATATCATTCCTATATCATCTAGGTTCACAGAATGAAAATTAGCTTCTATTTAAGATAAATTATATATATATATATATATATATATATATATATATATATATATATATATATATATATATATATATATATATATATATATATATATATATATATATATATATATATATATATATATATATATATATATATATATATATATATATATATATATATATATATATATATATATATATATATATATACTCATACATATACATACACATACATACACACACATATTATATATAAACCAAATGCTAATATATATATATATATATATATATATATATATATATATATATAATAAAGCTTTTAATTTATTAATTCCAAAAGTTACTGTGTATGCAAACGGATTTCTGTTTTAGCATTTGGTGATTCCTTTTTAAGTTTGTTGGCTTTTTAAAATTGATATCTCAATATATTGAATCTCAATACATTGATTTTTATAACAAAATTAAATCTGTAAAATAAGCCCCTTATTAAGAAAATATTGATATTTCTATTTTAAACTAAAACTTTTTCATCAACTTTTAGCTCGAAAGGTGTTATGTACCCTTAAACAATATCTTAGTATATCTGTGCATTTATCTTATGATATATTATCTAAAATTGAAAGAAATAGCTTATGCATTTTTCGTCGGTCACAAAAAAATCTGAAGGTTTCGAAAGACTTGAAGATATACTATAAATAAGAAAATACATAGTGTGGAAAATCCGGTTGAACGTTTGAGAAATTATACCCCATCCTATTTTATTTCTTTCGCTTTTCTATTCACAACCGTTCGGAAAATGCTACAAATTGCCCTAATTTTCCTTAATAGGAAATCTGATTCTTCTTTCTCACTTATCAAATGTGTCTAAAAATAATCACAAGAGTCAGAAATATGCCACATTTGAAAATAACCAAGTAAAGAGACTACATCCCAAGACAAAACGATAGAGCAAAATCAAGATTAATGGTGTTGCCCACGTAAGTCGTTGACACTCATATTATATCGTTTGATGGAATGATTATTTAGTACGTGAACATGAATTTTCTTTAATAATTCGAGTACAGAAGCTTCCATTCGTTTTCTTATTCCAGAAGTATGAAAGTTCAAGATAAGTCTTAAAGATTACAGCAAAAATGATTCTTGTTTTCTCCTAATAAGTATTTAGAAAGAATATTTATAATAAAAATAAATGATAAACAAAAACAATATCTTTTTTTCTATAAAGCTTGTTTTTTAAATGTCTAGAAATAATTGGTAAATAATTTTGTATCACATACTTTTAACTATAAGAAATGTAACTAAATTATTTCTCAGTGAAAACATCAGACCAAACGTCAATTAAGAAACATACGAGAACAAAGAATCAAAATTGTAAATAACTTTAAATTAAACTTTAAAAATGTTTCTATGTTTTCTTCATAATATGAGGTAGATATACCGAATTTTCAGTCATTATTTCATCCATTTCAAAGTTTACTATCTTAAAAATCCTTCAGTACTCCAAATGCTTATATTTATGAGTTTTATGTCTTTAAAACAAAACACATTTAAAAAAATGTTAATAAGGAAATAAACTCTTAAAATTCACTTAACATATATTTTGACCTGTCTTGAAATAATTAAAACTGTATAAACAATAAAATATACAGAGCTCTTTTATTCCTATTTTATAAATAATAAATGTCTGCAAAATATTTGATAAAAATTGAATTCGGTTGTTGTTCTGCTTAAACATGACACTGTTGGTCATTTTCAAAATTAAATAATTAGTGTCTCCTGAACACAAACCTAAATCTTGTTGTGAGGATACTTTAATAATATTATTATCTTTATTATATTCAGAGAGAAAATTGTTTTCATATTTTCAAAACTGAATGTAAAAATTCCTATTAAGAAATAAAAAGCATTAGATCTACATCAGAGTTCTTGCGAAGACCTTAAATAATGCCAGCGGATAAAGAAATATTTTTTTTACATTCACATGCAATACAGTTTGCAGTGTTATAGTTCTTATAAACAGTATAAAAGCAGAAAATATACATCAATTTACTAAACTTATTTTGTATAAATAATATCCGGGTAAAAAACTGCTCATATAATTTGTATTCGAATAATGCTTTACTTTCAAAACTGAATAATCAGTGCATTCTGATCAACAAAATTCTAAAGCAAATTATGCGGCCATTTTAATATTTATTTTTATTTTATTAAAAAAGAAAATTGTTTTTACATTCCTTATACAAAGTTAAGTAAAGATGTAACAATGATGTGCAATATTCAAAACTAAATGTATAAATGTGTATTAAGAAATAAATGATTCACCTCCAATACAGTTTGCAGTGTTATAGTTCTTATAAATTGCATAAAGGCAGAAAATATACATAAATTTATTAAATTTATTTTGTATAAGTAATATCTGGGTACAAAACTGCTCATAGAATTTGTATTCGAATACTTTACTTCCAAAATTGAATAATCAATGCATTCTGATCAACAAAATTCTAAAGCAAATTATTCGGGCATTTTAATATTTATTTTTATTTTATTAAAAAATAAAATTGTTTTTAGATTCCTTATACAAAGTTAAGTAAAGATGCAACAATGATGTGCAATATTCAAAACTAAATGTAAAAATGTATATTAAGAAATAAATGATATGGTATCTACATGCCATTTATTCTTACATCGGTAGGAAATTCAATTAAATATTTCCATTTCAATGAATATATCAAACCGTATTCCAATTACATATTTCTAATCCTCGTTATTAAATACATGGCAAACATAAGCAAAGGTCTAACGCTAAGTAATATAACTTATAATAAATGAAGGTATTGTTTCGTTTGGCATGCTGAAACTATCTGATAAAGTGGATATTTCCGCTTTGAGGATAATTGCCACTGAAATATGTCAAAAACCGGTGAAAGTCGATTATACAATATTTCCGAGGAAAGGGCCTTAGGAGAATAACCCTCTGACGTCGTCTTGCAGCTATCACATGCAGCTGCCGCGACTCGAAGATGGCTGTGTTTCCCTGTTCTTGTGTCACTGAAACACGAACTCACAATAACCGCAACTCATACTTTGTCTTGGTGCAAGAGAAGCTTTATATCTTAAAAGTGAGAAATTGTCCACTATATACGTGAGAATGCGAGGTAGAACGGCAGAGAGGTTTTATCCGGTAATCGACAGTAAATTCGAGCATTTAGTTAAACTATCTTAGAGGAACGTGATCGACAGCTCGATTTATTTTTATACCAGCCTGAAAGATTTTATTTAACATCTAATGGTATAAGTTTTTAGGGAGCTTTTTTGAAAGGAGAATTTGTAGGATTTTAGGTTGTCGTTTTGTACCTGTAAATTTATGAACTTGTATAATGGAAAATATTACAGATTAATGCTATATATATGTAATCATTTTTATAATTAAATATTACTTTGTAAATATATCTAACAATAAAAATGACAGTGTATAATATAATACTGTTTTAATTTTAACAATTTTATTATATTTTTAGGTGCAGTTTTCTGAAAAAAACGAGAAGTATCTCATCCTTAAAATTCAAGGACCTTATAATAAATTTATTTCTAGCATGAAATGAATTTAATTACTGTTGTACCTCTCTCTATATGTTGAAGTAATTAAATCGCAAAAAATATTTGTTATATGGAAAATTAGTAAACTATTGATTCTTATTTTAAATACTCAAAACTGACTTTTAATTCATAGTCACTAAATATTATTGATGAAAGAGTAATCGCAATTTTTGTATAGAATAATGTATATATATATATTATTTATTTTACTTTGTTGGATATTTTTCCTAATCGTTGTTGAGAAATGTAGATGCCTTGTATTTTACGCCCAGCAAGCAATAGTTACATTACCTTAATAGAGCATCTAAAACGCTGGTAATATGAAAAATTCGTAAACTATGGGTTCACATTTTAAATACTCAAAATAGATTTTTAATTCATAGTCACTAAATATTATTGATGAAAGAGTAACCGCACTTTTTGTATAGAATACTTTCTATATATTTTATTTATTTAACTTTGTTGGATATTTTCCTTATCCTTGTTGAGAATTGTGGACGCCTTGCATTTTATGTCCACCAAGCAATAGTTACATTACCCTAAAATATGATCTAAAACGCTGGCCAGTAATATAGGCTTCAAAATAGCAGCAGGCGCATCTAATTGGGATGACACACCTGAAGCACTGATACTTTTTTACAAAGATTCGAATCAAGATATGCGCTAGGAATTACCGAATGCCTAAGGATAAAGACAGCAACCTAGAAAATGTGGTAGGCAGGACATGAAGGCTATAAATGCTTATCAAAAAGGGCTCATTTCGTCAATGGTTATATATTAGCGTCTAAGACGACATCTTTCCTTTGTCAGGCGAAGAAATAGGCAGTGAAGATGAGAGTATTACCTTATCTTGAGAGATGAAATACTAGCCAGTATAGATTTTAGAATATGAGTAGAAACAACTAGTTATGACATCAAATCTGAAGCACAGACATTGTGGGACAGAGATCCGAAAAAAGATTAGCTCTAGGACCGAATGCCTAAAGATAAGGCTAGCTAATTTCGCAGGTAGGACAAGCAGACAACAGATGACTAATTATAAAGTACTCCTTTCGTCAATGGTCAAATTTCTTAGTGTCCAAGATAACATATTTCCTGGATCTAAAGAAGAAATATACAGTGAAGATTTTAAGTTGTTCGAGATCAAGTGAGGACACAGACCTACGGAAAAACTCAGATGCCTATCGAACTTATCTGCAAGTTCACCAGCTACAGAACCCAATGACCGATTTTTCTTGTATCTGCGATATCACCTACGGTATCATCTGTTATAGGTGATGAGTTCTGTAACAGACTACCCATCTTGCGTGTGAAAATAGACTGACAAACTCAGCAATTGTGTAAAATGATTTTTATGAACATAAATTACTAAGTTTGATGTTTCAAGTAAGCTGTTACTTTGAAGCTAAATTTCTGGCCATCATCTCTGAAACGCTTAATAGTTTCCCTTTACGAAAATTATTTTTTACTTTAAATAATTCTCATTATTAGATTTTATTTTTGGATTTAGATTTCTTTCACGTGACAAGACACAATACGTTTCAGGGATACTCTTAATATTATTTAAATGTTCCCATCATATTCAAAAACATCTGCAAAGAAAACAACAATAAAGTAAAATATTGTGAGATTCCACTGATTTTAGTTAAAAATTTCCATTTTACAGCCAGTTCGTTAGTCGTTATAAAATGTGTTAGACGAAAAAAATAAGTTTAGACGTCTGGGAGTATTTAAAGAAAAGGGGGAAAAATTAGATCACAAGAAAAATAATGTTAAATATAAAATAAACCTCGCTATTTAGAAGTAATTTTACGAAGAAATTCACGTAATTTTCTTGATTCGAAGAAAACATTTTGCAAAATAGAGGTTCTTCTGATTGGTTAACAAATGTGATAAAAAAATTACAACTTCATAATGCATAAGAAAATTAATTATGATGAATATTTAGTTTCGTGTTAAAACTAATCTACTCTATTTAACTGTTGGATTAAATAGATGAAAATTCTTTACTCTAATAAAATTGGCAATTTTGAAAAGTGTGGCTATATTATTGTTCAAAACACACGAAAAAAGTGACAAATTGGTAATGAGAAATTTTAAACTTTAAAAACTACCGATTCTTAAAAATTTTAAAACAATTTTTAGAATAAAATTTTGTAACAGAATTTACAGTTTTGAGTTTTTATTGACAATCTTTATTTTTGTGCTACTTTTCTAAATATTTGAACTCTGCTTTCAAATAATAAAATTGGTAATAAAGCAATTTTTGTAATTTAAATATATAAATCCGGGGAGATATTTTTTACCCTAACACCTCTTTTCAGCAATACGTTATATAAGTGAGGAACAGAACATCATTTATAAGACAATTTTAGTTAGTTAATGTCTATAAATTTTATTCAAGAAAAACTTCAAGATACAGTTGGAAAAACTCGTTTGTTCTTTGTATGCATATATCTGGGATAAAAAGTTATAAACTTTAGAAATAAAACTGTACAGTAAGAAAAATCATGAAAATTTAGTATGCAAATTACAGCTATTTAAATTTATAATTCTAGAAAGAAAGAATGCAATTATAAACTAAAAAAGAGATAGGGAATGATCTGGAAAATTACAATGTTGGTGTAAGCTTTAAATCAGCATACATATTTATCCTTGTCGCGTTAGATGCTTTAAAGTGATTCTGAGCGTACATTAAAATAGATAAAATTAGCTACGATTGTGACCTAATCCATACAGACTATTATACATCTTCCAAACTACATTTCACTCTAATGGGAGGGGAGAGATGTTTGTGAAATTCTTTCTTTCTAAACTCTTTGAGGCATGGCTTGTTAACACAAGCTAATTATTCAAAAGATTTGTAGACTGGCATTACCTCCGACTTAAGCCGGTCAAAAAATAAAGCTGCATACACGTAGCAACTGCAATATATCCAAATGCTTCCAAAAATACCTCACCTTGCAATTTATGCATGAAAAAAAAGATATTTAATGCTATCTTGCCTCAAAGAGGTAGACAGTAGAAAGGAAGCTTCGCAGAAGCTTAAATGATTTAAATGATGTAGGGTAGAGAGAGATTTTCAATTGTAAAGGTTAAAATGAATTCTGCCAGAAGACATTAAAGCTTTCTTGTAAACTATGTTTAATGTTGTTTTGTTTTCTGGTAGAAAACCCTAATAATTATTTAAGGTACATCGTGTCAATGACTTTTCTTGAAACCCGCTATCGTTTAGTATTTTGTAGTACATTGCTATGTAACTCCAGCCATTTGGTTCACACAGGCCAATAAAACAGCCAAAAAGCGCCTTTTCTTCCTGTTTGATATGCAAATATTAACATTCAAAACTGAAAACATTTCATTTAAGTAAAACATAACTTATAGTGCTTAGGAATAGTGTAATTTTCTAGTAGTGAAAGATATTTTACTAAGAAAATAATTTTTAGAATCAGCTCAGAATTTAGCTCAGACTTTTCAGAGTTTACACATGAACTTTAACTCTTTGAAATATTAGTATACTTGTGTGACTATTATTGTGTGACCACTATTTTGTGACCATGTGTGACTATTGCAATATTAGTATACAGGAGAGACAGAAACCGTTTTGTATGAAATTTTTTAATAAAAGAAGATCTTTAAAATTTGTTTTCAAGATATTAGTTGCAATATATTAATGCAATAAAAAAGAGCTTTTTAGTTACAACTGAAATGTAGTGTATTTCAAAATATAGTGCATGTTAAAAGTTTTATTTAAAAAAGAATACTATTACACAATGTTATGAACATTCCTACTGGAAAACAAAACAAAAAAAAAAAACTCATATATGCATCTATATTCTAATTAAATTTAGGTTCTATAAGAGAGAATTAGTGCACTCAAAACACTATTAAAAGATACTTTACCCAGTATTTTGGCAACATGATTTTTTATTGGCAAAAATATTATTTTAGAATAGATATTAAGTATACTCAGATACTTATAAAATATAAAATATCGTTCGTGTTTTATTTGAAAACGTGGCATTCAAAAAGTTTTAAGATAAACACACTATCTTTCAAGTAAAAAAATATTTTTAAGAAAGCTAAACTTCGAAATAAAACAACAAATATCATCTTCTTACATTTCCGACATAAATATATAACACCGGAAAAGTTCAAAAATTGGAAGAATTCTTTCGTTTGTTGTACTTGGTTTGTCCATTTGTAGCACGATATTGGTCTTTTTAAAAAAAGAACCAAGCCAAACTTGTATTCTCATAGAAGATATTAATAGAGGACTTCGGAATAGTTTTTGAAAAGATATGAGGCGACAGTTGCGATGTTTTTCCTATCTTAAAAACCGATCCTCAGAAATATTTCTACTAAATATTTTTTTTCAGATTTTATTCGAAATTCTGGTAACAGCTTAAGGTTTTTACAAAGATTATACTGCAAGAAATTAATTTATGCAGACATTTAGACCATTAAAAGAAATAACTGTTCCATTTTCTGTATCTCTGAAAGAATGAAATATTTAATTCGAAATTTTTTACCTACCAATAGAATTAATAAGTTATTTAATTGGTTTTATAGAAATGTATGCAATTTAACTGCATATTTCACAAATTAATTTTGCCCTTATATCAAACTTATCTATCTATATCTATCTCTCTATATCTATATCTCTATATTTATATCTATATCTATCTATAGATATCTAGAGATATCTCTATCCTATCTATATCTATCTATAGATATCTCTATCTCTATCTCTATCTATAGATATCTATAGATATCTCTATCTCTATCTCTATCTATCTATAGATATCTCTATCTCTATCTCTATCTATCTATAGATATCTCTATCTCTATCTATACCTATCTATCTATATCTCTATCTCTATCTCTATCTCTATATCTATATCTCTATCTCTATCTATAGATATCTATATCTATCTATCTATATCTATCTATAGATATCTATATCTATCTATAGATATCTATAGATATCTATCTATATCTATCTATATCTATCTATATCTATCTATATCTATCTATCTATATCTATCTATATTTATCTATATTTATCTATATCTATCTATCTATCTATATCTATATCTATCTATCTATATCTATATCTATCTATCTATCTATCTATATATCTATATATCTATATCTATCTATATATCTATCTATCTATCTATCTATCTATCTATATATCTATATATATATATATATATATATATATATATATATATATATATATATATATATATATATATATATGAGGAGAGGCAAAAGACATACAGACCCCATATGGCCTGTCAGTATAATTTTGAATTCTGCAATGGAATTCATTAAATTTATAATTTTCACATTTACTAATATTATAAATATTATTTAATATTTAAATTTATAAATTCCACATTTACTAATGTCTTGTTACATGCCAACCTGTATGCATTGAAATAGCAAGGGATTGGATTTACGATTTCTTTTTCTATGAAAAATAAAGTAATTTCTTACGGGTAGCGAAAAATACTCGACAGAATTAATTTACTATAACTATCTAAAATGTATAATAAGGACATAACATTCACACAGTCAAACATTGAATTTGAATCTAAATTCAAACACTTAAATACCAAATCAAAATATTTATATCCCCACAAAATTTTGAAAAGCTTTATCCAACCGATTTGCAATTAAAACCGAGGCTGCTTAGTATGTTTTAGGTTAAAGCTGATAAATACTTTCAAAATACGCAATAACTGATAATTTTGTATTAACAATTCACAATAAAGATGCAATCATGCAGCTGTACCTATTCTAAATTTTTTATTTAAAATTGGTATTTTTTATGTGTTGTTTTCTCGGTAACATTTTTTACAAGCTGATAGAATTATTTACTTTTATTTTAAAAAAAGCTACCCTATGCATCTTTATTTTGTGAGCTATAGAAAAAGAAAATTCATAAAATACTGTTCATAAAACCCCTGTTTAAGATAAAAATTAAGGTATTTATATCAAGCATTTAGACTAGAATTATTACACGCCAAAAATTAAAACCAAATTAAGCTAAAGAATAAATTATTTTATAAAGAATTTTATACAGCGGCGGCTCCCTATATAAGCAGCAATAATTAATAACTATAATATTGCAGGTGTTTAATAAAGGAAAGGTAACACTGTGGCACATATGAGCAATTCATTTTAGATCATTACCCCATGCAAAGACTCGCAAGTGAATATCTCCGTTTATCACAATCATTAAGATATTTCGCCATACACTTTCAAGGCAAGATTCTTCCCCCTCACTTGTACGCAATGTCATTACTGAACCGTAAATCTGAACACTTTGATATGAAGCTCGATATGCCATCCACGTTAAAAGAAATTTCCGCAAATGTTCAAGATTGAAAAGAAGTGTATAAAATATGTTATATCTAATACACGATGATCACAAAAAATTTACTTTCTCAAAATCTTAGCTAGATATGCTTTCAAATTGAATACAGATAAATGTATATTTATATTTTATATATAATTTTAAGTCATACATATAAGTATACATATAATCGCATGAGTGTAAACGTCGATAATTTTGAACACATATTAATACATATTATGAATACATACATGTTATAAGAAAGATGATAAAAAGTAAATATGCAAGACCGATATTACTGTAGTTTCATCAGGTATAGAAAACTTAGTATTTTACGACAGTTCTAATACATGCGGTTGGCAACTGTGCAGATTTTTAGCAACTCGCCACATATGATTCTAGTGGTAAAGTTAACACAAATGAGGACTAATTTGAAAGATTGGTCGAGCGAAGAAATCCGTTCCATTATTAGTTTTCTGAGGGCGAAACACGTAACTGCAGCAAAAATTCACCGGTAGCTAGTAGAAGTTTACGGAGAAACTGTTTCACCAGTATACCACAGAACGGATCCGAAAGTATGCGACCAGTAGAGAGATGGTCTGTAGGACATCGTCGACGATCCTCCCTATTCTCCGGATATCTTTCCACTCGACTTTCACATCTTTCTTTAGTCAAAGCCGTACTTGGGAGGCCGGCAATCCAAGGAGGTGAAACATTTGCAATAAAGTGGCTAAACTCGAAATGGCATTTTTACCAGGAGGCATATACCCTGAAGCGACAATCGAGATTATGTAGATAAACAACCTCATGTACATACTATAAAATGACTGTATGGGTTGTATGAAATGAAATTTTCACGTTTCCAACAGGCTCGGTAACCGTACATTCTTATCACCCTTTATATATACATAAAGAAATCATAGAGGAATTCTGTAACGCATCCATCCGGAAACAAAATATTAATAATGTAATATTTAGTGAGAATTATCTGCATAAACGAGTAAAATATCTATAGAATTCAGAATCAATTGCAGAAATAAATGACGCAAATAAATTAAAAGGATAGGATAAATCTTTCAATATTTTACGAGCAACAAAAGAAATTCCAGAAATTCATCAATTTTTTTTCAATTCCGCTTCAATGTTTTGTGTAATTATTAAATTAATTTTTCACTGGCTTCATTAAATTTTGTCAATGAAATCGTATGAATCATTTCATATGACATATTTCCTTGACTGTGGAAAAAAATAATCTAAACTGCAATTTATCTTGAAAAATAAAATTACTCAAAAATGAAAATTATCTTTTAAGTTCCAGTAATTAAATCTTATCTTTAAAAAAATATAATTGTGAAGTATTATAAAAAACTTTGGTATTTCGATTTTTTCAAACCTTATATTTTATAAATACTTATAAACGCAAAAATTTTGAACGACATATTTTATAGCAAATCTAATACCCTAATACTAATTTTACTTTTTGTGTGATGTATTCTTATATTTGTGAGTTAATTTATCCATAAATAATTACATTTGGGAGGAATTTAAAGCGCGTATCCATCTCTGGAAAGATTTATTTTATTATAATTTATGTTCATTTTATGAATAATCAATAAGAATTTCAAAAATAAAGCTAACACTAAAGTAAAAGAGATACGTATTTAATAAGACAAAAACGGTTTTGTATGAAATACAGAATGTTTTTTTTTTCCTCAAAATGACAAGTTATAATGTCGGACGGCATTTATTTATTTTTATTTCTACACATAATGATCATTATACATTCATAAAAAATCTTTCAACAATCATTTTAATGAATTTTGGTAAGCTTTCATGTACGCAACAAAATGGGTATTTCATGAAATAAAGGTAGATAAGTTAATGAAAAATGATATGAAGTCATGTTTTGCTGTTTAATGGTACACTTAATATTCTAAATATATTTTTAACAGAATGGTAGGAACATATTCTCTTTTTATAAATATGAAACTGAAAGAGATATTTTTTAAAAAAATTCCCTTGATTCAACCTTATTTTTCAATGATTGTATGTTGCTGCAACTATATTTAAAATCATTTCATGACAGTGTCATTTTTTTTTCTTGTACTACTAGTATAAAATACTTGATATTAAATTTACACATATAATATTCATAATTCTAGAAAAAGGTTGGATTAGGAGAGGTACTGTCTATTGTTTGCAAAAGGAAAATTAATTAATTCCTTACCTAGAGTCTCAAGCAAATTCAATGTGCTACAAATATTAATAAGAACATTGTGATATTCAAATGCATAATTCTGGCATAAAAAAGAACCTTATTTCAGATGTCCTCATCCTTTAGACAAGTGAAAAATTTACAATCAAACTATAGTTTCACTTCTGTTACTATTTCTGAAATTTATTTTTAAAATATCCTTTTAATATTTAAAATAGTTAGATAGTCCTTAAAAACTAAAAATAATGTATTATGCATCATAAATATTTTAGAGATGATCAACTTTATTATTTTCTCCTAAAGAATTTTCAATTTGCAGTAGATATAAATATCAAAATCTGCATACAAAATTTTCATAAAATTGAAAATTTAAAGAGCAAAGAAAGACATGTATTAAAATTAACAATTTTATCCCTAACCTCTAAAGAAAAAACTAATTAATCATAAATCTCCACGTATTACTTGTTCACTTTTGTTACTATATCTGAAATTTATTTTCAAAATATACTTTTAATAGTTAAAAAGTTAGACAGCCCTAAAAATCTAAAAATAATGTATTATGCATCATAAATATTTTTAGAGATAATCAACTTTATCATTTTCTACTAAAGAATTTTCAATTTGCATTAGATATAAATATCAAAATCTGCATACAAAATTTTCTTGAAATTAAAAATTTGAAGAGAAAAGGAGGACATGTATTAAAATTAACATTTTTACACATATACTGTAAAGAAAACACTAATTAATCATAAATCTCCACATATTTCATGTTCACTTCTGTTACTATTGCTGAAATTTATTTTCAAAATATCATTTTAATACTTAAAAAAGTTATACTGCCCTTAAAAACTAAAAATAATGTATTATGCATCATAAATATTTTTAGAGATAATCAACTTTATTATTTTCTACTAAAGAATTTTCAATTTGCATTAGATATAAATATCAAAATCTGCATGCAAAATTTTTATAAAATTGAAAATTTGAAGAGCAAAAAAGGACATTTATTAAAATTGAAAATTTTATACCTAACCTCCAAAGGAAAAATTAATTAATCATAAATCTACACATATTTCGTGTTCACATCTGTTAATATTTCTGAAATTTATTTTCAAAATATCCTTTTAATAGTTAAAATAGTTAGACAACCCTTAAAATCTAAAAATAATGTATTATGCATCATATATATTTTTAGAGATAATTTTATTATTATCTACTAAAGAATTTTCAATTTGCATTAGATATAAATATCAAAATCTGCTTACAAAACTTTCATTAAATTAAAAATTTGAAGAAGGACATGTTCTAAAATTAACATTTTTACACCTATACTGTAAAGACAACACTAATTAATCTCAAATCTCCACCTACTGAACAACTTTATTATTTTCTACTAAAGAATTTTCAATTTGTATTAGATATAAATATCAAAATCCGATTACAAAATTTTCAGAAAATTGAAAATTTAATGAACAAAGGACATGTATAAAAATTGACAATTTTATACCTAACCTCTAAAACAAAAACTAACTAATCATAAATCTCCACATATTTCGTGTTCACTTCTGTTACTATTTCTGAAATTTATTCTCAAAATATCCTTTTAATAGTTAAAATAGTTAAACAGCCCTTAAAAACTAAAAATAATGTATTATGTATCATAAATATTTTTAGAGATAATCAACTTTATTATTTTCTACTAAAGAATTTTCAATTTACATTAGATATAAATATCAAAATCTGCATGCAAAATTTTTATAAAATTGAAAATTTGAAGAGCAAAGAAGGACATTTATTAAAATTAACAATTTTATACCTAATCTCTAAAGCAAAAACTAATTAATCATAAATCTCTACATATTTCGTGATCTCCATAAAAAATTCAAAAGTCACGCGTCTTTTAGCAAGAGAGTAAATATCACTGTTCTAGATGCGTACATAACAAAAACATATTTAACGCATTGCCTGGCTTTCAATTAAAAAATAATAATTTCGAGGTTTATAAATTTCCAACAACTCATTAATTCATAATGTAAGGAGTTAAAAATGAAGTTAGAGGATTGTGAAGTCTTATTCACCTGGTTGTTAATCTTATTCATGAATAATATGCACTTAAACTACCATCATTATTGATATTACAAAATTAGGAAAAATCCTCAATTTGCATTACCGGATTACAATGCGAATTCACAATAAATGCGTGGAAGAGCTGAAATAAACACAGAATGTCTTCTCCTTGATATGTGTTTAATCAAGCAATTACGATAAGTAGGAAATGTTAACTATGCACTTGCATTCAGCAATTCTTAAGCAGACTCTGTTTAATTAAAATCTTCTATTATGGAGACAACGGATTCAAAACCGGTAATTACAATCCGACGATTGTACACGGAGGGAAATTAAAGGCATATATAAAGTAAAAGCTTTGTACTCATCTTGAGATATTGATATGTAATTTTAGTAGAATTATGCATGAAAATATTTTGGTAATACTTCAGGAGTTTCTGCCTCGCAAAGCAGTTAATAAACACATTAATAATCCTATGATTAGTGATCACTTTTGAATATATATTAGCGCGAACTTTTCTTGATTAAAAATTAAACGCTATGTATTTGTTGCTCAGGTTTACAGCTGAAAGTAATCAGCACTTTTGAAATTACAGTTCTTAATCTTCGTTGTTTAGTATAATTTTAAGCAATTTCATCAATCAATTTTATGAAATATTTAATTTCGCATTTCACCTAGTGTTTATAAATAAAACTTTTCTGTCCGTGTGTTTGAAATAAAACTCCTCATCAACGGCTGTACTGATTTTAATGAAATGTTGTGTATGTAATTAAGTTGATACGAGATTGGTTTAGATTCACAATTTGATCTGATAGAAAAGGGTTTTTATTAAAAATCCAGAATTTCGAGCATATTGAGATTATTATAATACCGTTTGAAACCCTTCCCTGCCGACGTGTCTGAGGTGAAATTGTCAGTGCAACGGTGTTCAGCACGAGAATTAACAGAATAAAATTCCCGTACAGGCGACGTGTGAATTTTAATTTAATCTAATTATGCTTGTGATGACTATAAGCGTGGTGACGTCATGTACATTTAAAATATTTTATTCCTTACTTTTCCATCAAAACGATCCAATTTATAATTTATTTAAAAACATTTTACAATTTTTGGATTTACAGCATTAAAGCAGACAACACCTGTCGGGTTGCCTAGAATTATATATAAAAGTTGTAAATAAAAACTGATAATTTGACAATATAAAAGAATGAAAATTCGTAAGCATTTTCTTTTGTAAATTTTCATATTATATTCAACTTTTCAATAATTGTTTTGTCTTTATCCCATTATAGATTTCCAATTAAAGCAAACATCCGTTTTGCCATCTTGGCAAAAGTTAAAAAAAAGGAAACTTACTATAAAAACAGCCACTAGCAGTTGAAACTTTTGAAAGTTAAAAGATAATTTTACAAATACAACCTACATATAAAAAGCGTTAATAAAAATCAAGGATTTTTTAATGTTCGGCAAATTAACTAATGCCTTATATACATGCTGAATGAAATGAACCTAGTGTACTGTCAAACTTATTCCATATTTGATAAGTTTCTAACATTTCAATTAAAGGCTCTTGAAAAATTGGTCCTGGCGCTGCCAATGATTATGTATATAATACTGCTTTTAGTTAAAGTAATTAATTTCTGCCATCAAAAACATGACCTATTGATAAGGATGCTGCTATTCGGTACTGGAGTTTGTGGGTTCAAATCCTACTGATGGTAGGGATGTTCGTAGCTGTTCGGAATCAGCTTTAAGCAGTAGTTGTGCTGGTCTCATAAGCCTTGTGTAACAAAATTAGATTTTAGCCCTCCAAACAAAAACTTAGTTTCTGCTAAACAATCAACAGTCCGGTTATATATTTGGTGTATGATTTTTCCTACAGATTTGGTACCAAAAATCAGTGCCCTAATATTCGTATATCGTCTAGTTTTACACCCAGGAAATTTAATTGATGATCAGAGCGTGTTTGATAATGAAATCAAGTTTTTCAAACTCTGGAAAATCACGTGCAAAACTAATAGTATTTATGTAACACCCTGCGGGTTGCAGTCAACCTCCTGTACGTGTTTAGGCATTGAGCGCAACCCCGGAACACAAATCGCCCAGCATGCGCCTAACCATAGGGTCTTTATTTACAAATAAAGGCCTTTATTTACATATTACATAGGCCTTTATTTACAAATAAACAATGATAATTACAGAGAAAGAGAAAGAAATGAGTTAAAATAATAATAATAATAATAATAAAACAAAAGAAGAAATAATAATAATAAAGTAGAAATAAAAATAAAACAAACTACATTAGGTCATGCGATCTGTGAATGATCCCAGTTACAAGCTGGTTTGGTTTGGTTTGGTTTGGAGCGCTACGGTCTACTGTTTGCAACACGAGGGCTAATGAGACAGGGACCTACTGCTTAAAGCCGATTCCGAATGGCTACGAACATCCATGCCACTGTGGGACTCGAACCCACGAACTCCGGTTCCGAAGGCCAGCACCCTAACCATTCGGCATTCGTTCGGCACAAGCCTGTTGGGAATACAGTGCTTTACGGGCCTTTGTCAGGAGTCCTGCCCATGCTCTAGGCTCCTACCTACTCCAGTATGGGTTCTTGAATGACCGTTTGTTTACATTAATTTTAGAAGGACTAAATTTTTCAGAAAAAAACATTGCTTATGGTACTACATTACTAACATAACGTATAATTCTTCACTTATATGTGGACTTATGGTTTTATTCTGCTTGTTCTTCACGTGAATCTTCTGTAGGAATTTGTGCTATTAGGCAATGATGATCACAGAAAAAGAATAGCACAAACCCAAACGTTAGGGATATTTCACCTGAGCTAGATTTCTTAAGCCTGTGACTCAAATGTAGACTATTTCAACATGAGAACTTATCATTGTTTGCATGCTTATATTTACTAAAAAGAAATAAATGAATTCCCTATTCATTTTATAGCAATGAAAGTTTATTCCATTTGAAGATTCTTGCAAGATATTTAATTTTTTTTTGTAAAATTAGAGATATTTATATTAGAATTACACCATTATCATAAGACTGAAACTGAGTATATTGAATTTTTAGTGCGATAAATATTAAAAAAAAATTTTATCACAATTTTAAGAAGATATATCTTATATGTGTGAGCCAAATGTGTGTGCACTGTTGAAAGTCTTATAGTTAAAACACATCTCTAATATTACACATATTTTATATGATTTAAAAATGTAATGAAAGAGAAAACTGATGGGTATATAGGTAACACTCACTATTACGCCTTCCCAAGAGGAATGTGGTAAACACTTTACAACAAAACATTTATATAACTTTTAAATATAAGTACTGAAAAATATTGAAATAAAGCATTATTATATATGTGCGAATTTGTACTATATACATACAACTAAACTTATAAATTCATACTAGAAACATATGAGTAAATATATATTGTTTCTTAGATATTAATTTTCATATGTTTCAGTGCTGCAGAGAATGATAAACAATTTCTTAAATATCCCCTATATAATAATAGCCTAAGGTGTCTGTCGGCAAATTTTTGAAGCGGTTGTACCTGGAACGGATACAGGCATCCATATTGAATTTTTTATGAGTTAGGGTTAGCAAAATTCAAAGCGAGTTCAAAATCTAAGCCATCCCCCCTTTTTTAGCGTTTAATGCTATTCTTTCAAGCCTTATTCTCCCCCCGTTAAAAGCAGGTGATTAAATTTATCATTTTCGATACCATTCATATATACCACCAAATAATCACTGTCCGGTTTGGGTTTCGAAATCAGAAGTGTGATACTGAAGAATGTTCTCAATGACGTTAATTAATTGCTTAAAACAGACGCCCTTTTAATATAAAACACTTTTTATTATATTTATGTATGCGAGATCTTTAAATACACAGAAAATGTCACATAGAAGAATTTATGGCGTAAATAATATTAACATATTAAAGCACAAAAGCAACGCAAGAGCCATTTTTCTCGCATAAGAAAGAACAGCCATGTTTTCACTAAACAAAATCGTTCGTTGCCACTCGCAACTTACAGAGAAAAAATAAAATAAAAAAGATAATATGTGGGTAGAACATCAATTTTAACAGACGATTTGACATTCTCATACCCAAGTTAACTTTTATCTTAAAATTTAACTTACAACTAACTACACAACAATAACATAATAGTAACAGTTCACAAGTCTAGTCCCCTATATAATAATAGCCTAAGTTATCTGTCCGTCTGTCCACGAATTTTTGAAGCGGTTGGACCTGGAATGGAAATAGACTCATTATATAATTCTTAATGAGTTAGGGTTAGCAAAATTTAAAGCGATTAAAGTTTATTTTCTCCTTTACTATCGATCTGATTCTAAAATAAATTGGTATAAATAAGCTTCATATCACAGCAAAAATATTGAAATTCACTCGTTCCCCCTTTTTCGAGAATTTAATGCGATTATTTCAAGCCCCATTTTCCCCCGATTAAGAGCAGGCGATTAAATTTATCAATTTATTATAGAATAAATAGATGAAAAAACATTTTTCTATCATTATGACGTCATTCCTTTAACCATCTCATTTAATCATTTCTTATTTTAAATTATTTAAATATCGTCTGCATTATTTTCACACGTTTTATCACTGAACTTATATATTACGTAATTAATTTTCTTTTATATTTCTCTTAAATAATAGATTAGGTACGTATGTGATAATTTAAAATTCAATCAACGATTATTTTTTGCTGCAAGATAATTCTCAGCCAAAAAAAAAACCCATTTTTTTTACCTGCCTCATAGGGTAGTTTACAATTCTGGAAAATTAAAAATTTTACTGATCCCGTCATATGACGGGCTATATGCTAGTCATTAAATAATAGCAAAGTATGAGATAAATAAATGCTTAGCGTTTCAATAAAAAAAATATCCAGTATTTCCCTGAACAATGAAGTTTAAGTTTCAATAAAAAGGAAATAGACAAGAATTTAGTCGGAATAAAGGCTATCAAGTACAAGATAAACAAAGCAATAAAATTTAATGATACGACCATTTTCAAGAACGAAAAGGAATAAACTCCTTAGGCCTAGCTATATCGATTTGAAAGAATATAGGAAAACTATTATCGATATTGCACAAAAGTCGTCGTAGACGAAGCGTAAGCGGAAGTAATAACATTGAGATGAACTTTTGATGTTTTTAACACAGAAAGAAAGCATCTATAAATGCTATTCAGGGTCATATAAAGTTTCAACTCAATGTTATTTGCACAAAGCGCACTGCGGCCCCTCAATTCCTTTTTGTTTTATAACGAATAAATTAGGCTTTGGACGTTGGGTGTTTTTTTTTTTCAACGATACAAAAGTACCGTTTATAGCTAAAGTAACTTCAAAGGTAAATGAAACTACATTTTTGCCGTTAATGAACCGGAAAAGTTAACTAATGTGTTTACAGGTTTTTCAAGTACTGATAATAAGGGAAAAACGATCTTTTAAAATATAAGAATTACTCTAATGTTATTAGAACAATCAAGTTTTTTTGTTTTCATTTCTTACTTTTCCCGGTTATAGCAAGAAACAAACTAGGGTTAATTATTTAATATTTTCCATGTTATTTTTTTAGTCACTACACAGAAGAGTACGGTGAAATATTATAAAAGACTAGCATGTAGCCCGTCATAAAACAGGATCAGTAAAATGTTTAATTTTCCAGAATTGTAATGTACCCTATGAGGCAGGTAAAAAAAAATGGTTTGTTTTTTGACTGAGAATTATCCGGTACACTATCAATAATGTATTTATTCTCATACTCCTCTATAATCTCCCGATACTGTGAATGCAGTTTAGAATCACGTTGAATTCATTTATTCAAACCGTAGGGTTATGTATAAAAATCAAACACACAAACATATAACCTTCTTAATTTTCAAAAGATATATAACTTAACACGATCAATAATTTGTTTATTCTCATACTCCTCTATAGTATCCCGATACTGTGAATGCAGTTTAGAATCACGTTGAATTCATTTATTCAAACCGTAGGGTTATGTATAAAAATCAAACACACAAACATATAACCTTCTTAATTTTCAAAAGATATATAACTTAACACGATCAATAATTTGTTTATTCTCATACTCCTCTATAGTCTCCCGATACTGTGAATGCAGTTTAGAATCGCGTTGAATTCATTTATTCAAAACGTGTGGTTATGTATAAAAATCAAACACACAAACATATAACCTTCTTAATTTTCAAAAGATATATAACTTAACACGATCAATAATTTGTTTATTCTCATACTCCTCTATAGTCTCCCGATACTGTGAATGCAGTTTAGAATCGCGTCGAATTCATTTATTCAAACCGTAGGGTTATGTATAAAAATCAAACACACAAACATATAACCTTCTTAATTTTCAAAAGATATATAACTTAACACGATCAATAATTTGTTTATTCTCATACTCCTCTATAGTCTCCCGATACTGTGAATGCAGTTTAGAATCACGTTGAATTCATTTATTCAAACCGTAGGGTTATGTATAAAAATCAAACACACAAACATATAACCTTCTTAATTTTCAAAAGATATATAACTTAACACGATCAATAATTTGTTTATTCTCATACTCCTCTATAGTCTCCCGATACTGTGAATGCAGTTTAGAATCACGTTGAATTCATTTATTCAAACCGTAGGGTTATGTATAAAAATCAAACACACAAACATATAACCTTCTTAATTTTCAAAAGATATATAACTTAACACGATCAATAATTTGTTTATTCTCATACTCCTCTATAGTCTCCCGATACTGTGAATGCAGTTTAGAATCACGTTGAATTCATTTATTCAAACCGTAGGGTTATGTATAAAAATCAAACACACAAACATATAACCTTCTTAATTTTCAAAAGATATATAACTTAACACGATCAATAATTTGTTTATTCTCATACTCCTCTATAGTCTCCCGATACTGTGAATGCAGTTTAGAATCAAGTTGAATTCATTTATTCAAACCGTAGGGTTATGTATAAAAATCAAACACACAAACATATAACCTTCTTAATTTTCAAAAGATATATAACTTAACACGATCAATAATTTGTTTATTCTCATACTCCTCTATAGTATCCCGATACTGTGAATGCAGTTTAGATTCACGTTGAATTCATTTATTCAAACCGTAGGGTTATGTATAAAAATCAAACACACAAACATATAACCTTCTTAATTTTCAAAAGATATATAACTTAACACGATCAATAATTTGTTTATTCTCATACTCCTCTATAGTCTCCCGATACTGTGAATGCAGTTTAGAATCACGTTGAATTCATTTATTCAAACCGTAGGGTTATGTATAAAAATCAAACACACAAACATATAACCTTCTTAATTTTCAAAAGATATATAACTTAACACGATCAATAATTTGTTTATTCTCATACTCCTCTATAGTCTCCCGATACTGTGAATGCAGTTTAGAATCAAGTTGAATTCATTTATTCAAACCGTAGGGTTATGTATAAAAATCAAACACACAAACATATAACCTTCTTAATTTTCAAAAGATATATAACTTAAAAGCTAGATATTTATTAGTCCGTGAAACAGGCTCCTAGACTTTTATGAAAAGAATTTGTTGTTAATACCGGTGATAAAATTTCATTGCAAAACAAAAAATAATCAATGATTGAATTTAAAATTATCACATATGTACCTGCTATTTAAGCCAAATATAAAAGAAATTTATTTACGTAATATCTATTTTTTTATTTAAATAATTTAAAATAAGAAATGATTAAATGCGATGGTTAAAAGAACGACGTCATAATGCTAGAAAAAATGTTATTTTTATATATTTATGTGATAAATTGATAAATTTATTCGCCTGCTTTTAACCGTTGAAACCAGGGCTTGAAATAATGGTAATAAACGATCGAAAAGGGATGGATTTCAAACGTTTTATAGACGACAGTATTTTTCTCTATGATGTGAAGCATATTTATACCAATTTATTTTAGAATCGAATCGGTAGTTTAAGAGAAGATAAACTTCACTCGCTTTGAATTTTGCTAAACCTAACTCATCAAGAATCCAATATGGATGACTCTATCAATTCCAAGCCCAACCGCTTCATAAATCCGAGGGCAGACGGACAAATAACTTAGGCCATTATTATGTAGGAGATAAATAAACATGTTTAATGTTTAAAAGAAACTTATTAGATTACGATTCCTTCCACTTTAACCCCTTCCGATAAAATGACGAGTCTAGCTCGTCATTGGTTTCTCATTCCATACCGCACAATGACGAGCTACACTCGTCATGCGACTAAAGTTACTGATAAATATGATAATTAATTTAGTTTAAAATTTCTAGTGTACTGAATTTAGCAACACTTTTGTTACTTGTGGAAATCCCAGGCTATTACATATTGTTTATTTAAAGTTTCTTGGTACAAGTCACTGCCAAATTGATGAGTCAGAATAAAAAAAAACCTACTAAGAAATGCCGTGTGTGTTACAAGAATCAAATTAGAAGTGAGACTCCCTGACGATGTAAACAATTCAGAATTCCTTTGCACTTTGTTTTGAAAAGTACCACTAGCTTGAAGACTATTATCTTAATTTTACCGTTTCTGATACTTAACACTATGTAAAAAGTGGATTTTAATTAAGAATATGTAAGAATTGTAAAATAAAACAAGTTTTTTAAATAAAAAATAAATGGTTACTTCACGCACAGTTTTTCATTATTAAATCGTACCGGAAGGGGTTAATACTGTATAATATTCCTACAATTCTTAGTTTATATTTTTTTAAATATTAGGTTAGAGTGTTGCATTCAAATAATTGCTACCCGGCAGCTAGTTAGTATAATAGCTTGTGACCACTGGTTATGAAATGGAGCGGAGTTGAAGGCAGTGGATTACTCATTGATGACGAAGAGGTGTCGACTCTTTAGAAGCAAAGGTTTAATCGCAAGGTTTAATACCACTTTCGCTTTGACTCTGCCCCAGTTCAGTTTTGAAACATCATTCAGTTTCTTCCTTACCTGTCTTTTATCCCTTTTCTTAATCTTCTACAACATAATGCTTGATACTTTTATGGCTGTATCATATGCAACGCCTTTTTAATTGACTCAAAAGTTATGCGTTTAACCCTTTAAAGGTCACTATTATAAACTCTTTAGAATTTAATGAAATTATTTCATAAATGGTATCTATAAACTTTATAAATGTAAATGCATAAGTTTTTTACATTTTTTTGAGGGGGTGGAATTTAAGTTGTGGTTAAAATGCAAAATACAGCCCCTTGTACGGAGTGTAAATTCTTTTTTAAAGGTTAAATTATGCTGCGGGAACATGATTATTATTTAAAATTGTATGATAAAGAAAAACTAACCAATTTACAGCCGAACGCTGGCCATATAGTACAGCGCTGCTTTTAGGAATAGGTATGGATGTTCGTAGCAATTCGGAACCCGACTTAAGCTGTTGGTCTGGATTTTACTCACACTCGTGTTGAAAGACAGTAGATGGTACCAAATATAAACAATTTAAAAGTGTAGTTTGGATAGACATTTATTCGGGCTTATAAGTACAAAAAATCATATTACTGACTTTTCCAGCTAAAGTAAGTTTAACCACGTATATTTCAAATGAATATAGAGCTCTTGTATACTCTATGTTGCTCTGTTGAGTTGGAAATGTCATAAACATAGAGAACCTAAAAGCCCATCCTATGTCTTTCAAAAGCATAGAAAGAATTTAACCTCCGAAAGAATTTCGCTCCGAAACCACTGTCCGTTAAAGGGTTAATGGAACATTTAATTAGTACTTTTTACTACTCCTATATGTTGTCCCATGTCTGTTATAGTCTAATTTGTCATTACTAGATAATTCACTGATTCCATTTATAAAAAAGGTGCTGCATTTATAACATGACCATTATCATAGTGTTAGACATCTCAGCTCAACTGTCTCCCTTAACACTAGATTGCCCAAGGCAGTCATTTTGACTGTTTTTTAATTTCAATTAGAAAAACAATTATGAAATATAATGACACAATTTCTTAGAATTTGAGGACTTTTTCTATAACATATAAATGGGTTTATGAATAATTGTAGTTACTTCCGCCCTCCTTTATTATATAATATTAAAAATTAATTTTAAACAAATTTCTTTACATATTTGTTATTTTTTCACAATGCAGTCATTTTGACTGTTTTTGGGCAATATAGATATACAAGAAATATCGGGCAATCTAGTGTTAAGCATTCTGTTGCTATCTCGTCTCAACTTTGCTATGCTTATATCTACTCTGCTACGCAATTGGCCGCGCAGCCCAACGCTTACTGGTTAAAGTCAATTCTGAGTGATTATAAATGTACATCCTAGCAAGATTAAAACTTATAGACTACGTTATTTAAAGGATTTTCAATATCAGCTCGGCATTCAGAAAACAATGAAGCAAAATGTTTGAAAGATATTTGTGAAACATAAATATACTATCATTACTGAAAATTTATATTGTTGGATTATTACTTCAATAAGTACTAAAAAGATACAGTACCAGATTCCATATATTCGAAATCTGTTGCTGACATGATGATTCGCAATTATCAGCAATCGACTTTAAGATTTTTAATTAGAAATTGTGGATTTGAAACATACCTCAAAATTGATGTCATTCCCACAGTGAGAATAAAAATATTTAGTGATCTTTCTAACTTGCAGTGCTACAATTATCACAATTCATGCATAGGTTTGGTTTGGTTTGGAGTGCTACGGTCTACTATTTTGCAACACGAGGGCTAATGAGACCGGGACCTACAGCTTAAAGCCGATTCCAAATGGCTACGAACATCCATGCCACAGTGGGATTCGAACCCACGAACTCCGGTACAGAAGGCCAGCACAATAAACAATTGGCCATTGTTCGGCCAATTTATGCATAGAATTACTACCAAATGGTCGCACAAATCTTCATATCAAAATTCATTGCTTGAACAAATTACATTTTTATGTCTGAAATAAACTATAAATTTCTTAAGTTAAAATATTATTGAAGATCTAAAAAGTATTTTTCTCACGAAAGTAATTGAAAGTTGAGATTTGTGGAAAGTCATTTAGGATACTTAAAATATATATATATTTTGGTTTATAGAAAATATACTTAGTTGCATGTAAATTTTAATTTTCATATTTTATTTTTCTTTTCATTATATATACAAACGAAATATTCTATTATAATATATAAAGAAATGTTTTAATTACAATTTAGTGATACAGAATATTCATATATATATAGTGCTAATTAGAATGTCCCAGTTTAGTTAGTTGACGTGTATACCAAAACCAATAACTTTACACAACCATACAAATTACACAAAGAAGCATCTGAGTCACGTTTAAATTTTTATATTATTACTCTATGATGCCGGTGAGGTATAAAAAATATTTTTCTGAGTATTAAAGGAGAAAATTATGTTAAATGTGTATGACACATCTCTTTTTCCTAGAAGCTTAATCACTATATAAGTGAAAGAATACTTTTTTTCTTCACAGTCACGCAACTGTCTAAAATCGGAGATTTTCCGCATATGGCCTAATAAAGAAATCATACACACCACTAGCATATTTGTCATGGATAGCTGTAACACCCTTAGAACCACAAAATAAATATACAAAAACAAACGCACTTGACAACACAATGCCAGAATGGGGAAAATATAAACAATGAATCAGACATCTAAAGAAAATGTGTGGCTGCACGAAGAGTTTTGTTTACGGCCTTATATTGGTCTTGTAGCCTTGGCAACAGTATAGAACAGACATTTCCTAATTTGCTACCGTGCACCCCAAATAAGAAAGAAACTTTGTTTATAATACGACAGAACAGTGACAAGCTAATAATGCTTTAACTACATATGTTGCTGAAAATAAAGTCAAATTTAAGTTCCGGTACAACATAAAATACACAACATTAAATACTCATTCTTAATACTACTTTAGCAAACATATATTAGTATGAAATTCTAAAAATAAAAAAAATGGAATTTAATAAAAATTGAAGCATTATATGGTAAGAAATTTAGTTTAGAGGTAAACTACCATTTTAATAATTGCCATTTAATGACGTGCTTTGTATGGTTCAGTATGGTCTCATTCAATCCCTACGGTCTCATTTTTTTGCAACACGACGGTTAATGAGACCGGGACCTACTGCTTAAAGCCGATTTCACACGGCTACGAATATTCATGCCCCAGTGGGATTCGAATCCACGAACTCCGTTACCGATTATCATTGTCCTAATCATTTGTCCTTCTTACGGCTTAATGACATGTTTTCAGAATTTCTGTATTCACAATAATAAATAACTATATTTTCCTTGTATTGGTGAACTTTTTTGTAATATTTGTAATTAAACCACTAAATTCAGTGGTATTACCTTTAGTTATTGTCTGAGAGTTTATTCAACACATTATGGATTGAACTTTCAAATTTATTTAAGAATTTCTGAATTTCTTCTTTTAAAAGTTGAAAATGTAGCAAAACTTGACTCTTAATTCATAACAGTTTTTCCTAAATACACCACTGTTACACTGTTGAGTCTCTAAACTCACTTTTATGACTAAATATATGACATTATAACTCCCAGGTTTTTAGCAGTCCTTTTAAGTCTTTTCATGCCTTAAAATTAACTTAAATTTTCTACCTGCACAAAATAATAGGAGTAAGTACAATAATTAAACCACCTACTCAAAACTACTACCAACAGAAAGCTCGACTTTAATGAAATCCATGTAGTTCTACTCGTCTGTTTAACTGTTCCTTGAAACGGATTTTTAATTTGTAAAGCTTAAAATATCATCTTCTAGCCAAGCAGAAAGTCATCTTCTAGATCATATAGCTTTAACCATATAATTTTTCATCTAATTACCTAAAGTTTGTTGAAATATTCACTATAATTGCATTTCTGTGATCGCCTTTATATCTTAAAAGTTGAAACTTAAACTCTATATCTTACACTCTATACCTTAAGTTAATTTTAAGCAAATATAAAACAACAGTTGATTGAAATATTAACCCCTTTAGGAATTGATAAGCTCTAAAATATAAAAATATCTAAATTTAAGTTACTCTCCTAAATCGACAACGTTCAATTTTAATACTTTAGAATATTTTACTTCGTCTGCATGTGTAAAATATATTGTTTGATTACCCTTTCTAAAGTTGGAATATATCAACCTTTAAAAGAACTATTTTTAAATGTTTATAGTAAACCAGTTTACCACTTCTCATTACATTTGCCATTTATCGATAACTTCAGAAATACCAAAGAAACGGGTTTTTAACTTGTAAGACTTAAAATATCATCTTAAAGCTAGTAGAAAGTCATCTTCTAGATCATATAGCTTTAACCATATAATTTTTCATTTAATTACTTAAAGTTTGTTGAAATACTACCTATAATTGCATTTCTGTGATCGTGTCTATATCTTAAAAGTTTGAAAACAAATACAAAACAATAGTTGATTGAAATATTAATCCCTTTAAAAATTGAAAACCTCTAAAATATGAAACATATCCAAATTTACGTTACTCTTCTAAATGGACATCTTTCAGTTTAATATTTTAGAATATTTTACTTAGTTTGCATGTGTAATATATATTGTTTGATTACCCTTTCTACAGCCGAAATATATCAATCTTTAAAAGAATTCTTTTAAATGTTTATGGTAAACTATTTTACCACTTCTCATCACATTTGCCATTGATAGATAACTTCAGAAATACCAAAGAAAATTAATAAACATCTTGACCAAATAATAGGATTTTAACATCTGGTTAGCTTTGGATAAAGAGAGCGTTAGGGTATATTTTCTTATGCACATAGTTTTTCACACCTTTAATTAATTTAATATATTCGACACAGACTAATTTTAATATTGTGGTATTTGTAAAATATGCTTTAAATGCATTATGTACTACGACATCGAAAGAAATTCAAAACACAAAATATACTATCTCGTTGGAAAGTATACTTCCCACCAAAAATACATAAATTAATAAAATTGATTTAATCTAAAAAAAGTTTATTTTCCTCAAAAAATATGCAGTTGATAATAAATGGGCTTATAAATTATTAAATGAATGAACTAAAATCAAAATATTGCTTTAAAATATTTTTAGCAATATTCAATATAACTAAGACTCTGTTACAAAAAAGCACATTTTAAACTGAAATTAAATATCTCAAAACAAATGTGTGAAGTATCTGTGAAAATTTAAACACATAACCTCAACTTGCGTGAAATAATAGTGGAACACACCAATATGCTACATTGAATTTTTACACATAAATTGCCCCAGGGAAAGAAAACGCTTATTAAAAGTGAACTGCATAAAAATTGCACCTTGTAGATGAATTCCTAATTAAAGTTATTGTTCCGCACTGAATTGCGAAACACGGGACTTCCTTGAATTAAGAAATCCATGAAAATTAAAATTCATTCCGGAGTTAATTACCCCGAACCCAAATAGAAATATGGAAGTAAATTACCATACATATGAAAAGCAGAATGATGAAGAACAAAATTATAGAAATTTTAATAAGGAATATTTATCTTGTCAAACCTTTTGCCAGAGGAAAAAAATATATGCATCAAGTGAAAGTGTATCGTAATTAATACCGTTCCGAAGTCTCAACAACGCTTTCCCTTCCCGTGAGGAGTTCCTAACAAGAGGTACAGAAGGTATTTATACATGTATGTATATTGAAGGCGAATAAAGTAAGCGATTTTTCATATTCTTAAATAAAATGACAGAAGCTGCCTCCTGTCTTTTGCTGATCAAAATCCGCTACAATTAACTACACTTGAATCTCGAAACATATTAGGATTTAAAGAGAGAATTTATTAGAAATTAATTACAAAGCAAATGTATCGCATTTTTAAGGGACTTATTAAAGACAGTAGAATTATGCTGTTTCTTTATTCATTTTTTTTGTTTTTACACTTTATAATTCAGTCACCTAATAATTAATTTTCATTGCATCAAAAATTCTCAACTTTTCAGAATTAACGTTACATTTTTCAATCATATATTTAATCATACCCCCCTCACGTATAATAGGATTGTATGCAAAAATAATGTATTTAGAGCATTTTGATTATAATGAACCATTATAGTTTTAATTCTAAATCTTAATTTTTAAGTGAATAAGTAAATTAGTTAACATTTGTTAGTTAATACAGTTCCACTATATTAACTGGATATAAGCCTTTGATGCTGTTTGTCATATCACTAAACATACCTACTCTTAATACATACCTATATCTACCATAGCCGGTCAAATGACCGGCTACTGTTTCCTGACTGAAAGCATGAAATATGCATATTGGGAAGGAAATAAAACTATATTAATTTAACAAAAACTTTATATTGTCAATTTTATGCATTACAAAGAATAAGAACTTTTAATTCCTTACCCATCGCATTTTTTACACATACCTTACTGGTCATTTGACCGGTTTTGGTATGTCTAGTGTCAATACACTATATTAGACATTCTTACGGCTACTTATTAGAACTATTATTTACTATTACTTACTATTATTTCTACCATAGCCGGTCAAATGACCGGCTACTGTTTCCTGACTGAAAGCATGAAATATGCATATTGGGAAGGAAATAAAACTATATTAATTTAACAAAAACTTTATATTGTCAATTTTATGCATTACAAAGAATAAGAACTTTTAATTCCTTACCCATCGCATTTTTTACACATACCTTACTGGTCATTTGACCGGTTTTGGTATGTCTAGTGTTAATACACTATATTAGACATTCTTACGGCTCAGAGAAAAGATAATTTTAATTATTAAATGCATTATGCAGAAATCATTTAAGTGTATTATATCTAATATTCATGTTTGACGTTTATGAAAGGATGTCACACCATACCTTTTTTTAAGCGTTGATACGCTATTGCCCATTTCCGAATACATTGCCCTGTATTCTTTTCAAGAAAAATAGTTTTATTTTTAGGAAAGGGTGAACATGCACATTTTTGGAAACATATATGATTTACTGACAAAGAGTTCCAGTATGATCTATAGAAAAATCCATTAACTTGACGAAAACTGCTATTTTTTATAAAATTACTCTGCCCTATTTTAAAGGAAATGCCAACACTAATTATATCATAGTAAATATCAGTGTAAATTTCATATTCTTTTTATTCTATCAATATTTACTTTGCTTTCCTTTCAGTAATTTAACTTTTTATTAATGTGTTCTTCTCGAAGTGTTTGCTCCTTAGGATTATCACGTCCCATGCTAGCCCACAATTTGAGATTCATTGGCTTACACAAAATGGTAGTTTCTGTCTTTTATTAATCAAAAACGGTATCAATTAACTAAATTTTAAAGACGTATCATCAATTAAGGAAAAATTATGAATTATGTAGAAAGCTATACGTATTTTGTTATTATGAGATGAAAAGATGTATCGATTAATTTATAGCATTTTTGAATATAATTGAAGTGAAAATTACTAGATAAATATTTTTTAAATATTTGGGACTACTAATTTTTTAATAAGTGATTTTTGAAAATAGTTGCAGATTATTCTATTAGAATCTAGATTCTTAGATAAGCTTACTATTTTGAGACAAATATTATCCTAAAATATATTTACCTCCATACATTTACTTTTTTTATTTACTATTTACAATTTTATAAATATTCTTATAACTCAAAATACGTATAAAATTATTTTAGAAATATCTTAATTTCCCATTAAATACAAGTTTAGTAAACTATATTTTTAAAATGTTAAAATATATTATAATATTAAATAACAGTATTCATTAAGTATGATAATAAACATATCAGTATACTATATTTGAAAATGATTAATCCCAATACAAATATCTACAAATATTTACAAATTTTATAAATATTCTTATAACTGAAAATAAGTATAAAATTCTTTTAAGAATATCTTAATTTAATTTCCCATTAAATACAAGTTTAGTAAACTATATTTTTAAAATGTTAAAATATATTATAATATTAAATAACAGTATTCAGTAAATTTGATAATAAACATATC
This sequence comes from Pardosa pseudoannulata, assembly GCA_032207245.1. Lineage (NCBI taxonomy): Eukaryota > Metazoa > Arthropoda > Arachnida > Araneae > Lycosidae > Pardosa > Pardosa pseudoannulata. Next base: position 54,919,395 of record CM063503.1, read on the forward strand.
AGTATACTATATTTTGAAATGATTATTCCCAATGCAAATATATATTTATTAAAGTTCTATGATTTCGCATGTAAATTTACACTATAATTTAAAAATGAAAGCAAGCAAATATAAGAGAGTATAAACTTTATAGATTTATAATAAACTATAAAAAAATGCTATAAAGAAATTTTGATGCGAAAAATGTCCTATTTTGATACAGCACAACAAATTCAAGAATATTATTATGTAGTAAAGGTATACACAAATGCTGCTTCTATGCCCTACCTACAGAATGTTTCATATACGAGAGTTTGGACTAGATCCAGTATCATAAATCCATTGGAATCAGGCCAACAGCATAAAACTGATTTTTACAATACTTTTGGAAGGTGTTGCTGTAATTCACGTAAAGAATCATGGTTTCCTATTTTGTCGTTTGATGCAGTGCCATTTTATTGTTACTTTTGAGTTAAATAGCTAGTATTACTACAGTATTTAATAGTTTTTGAGTTACAATTTTACACAGTTCAATAAAATCAAAACCTGAAACTTATTACCTCAGTTTTAGAAATCTTTAAAACGTCATACTAATGTTTTTCAAAGAATATATTATTTATTTACACTTTTATCCGATGATTTGCATATTTTTCTTAAGTTTGGATTATGCCGCGTTCTTAAGCATCACTGAATGTCAAACATTTATGTGAATATTAATAATATTTCTTTTTGAATTTCAAATTTAATATTCTATTACAGTGAAAACTGCCTTATTTTGCATATATAATATGATACGATTTGAAATAATTATTACAATGTAAGTGACCATTTTCTAAATAAAATTTAGTTAATCAAAATATTTTGACATTAAATAGGAATTAAAAGATTAGCTGTATATCAAAAGATTCTCTGAATATTAAAAGTATTTCTTTTTGAATTTCAAATTTAATATTATATTACAGTGAAAACTGCCTTATTTTACATTTACTAATATGCTACCATTTGAAATAATTACTACACGTTTGATGAATTAAAATGTAAGTGACCATTTCCTTACTAAAATTATTATAATGTGACCATTTTCTAAATAAAATTTAGTTAATCATAAAATATTTTGGCATTAAGTAGGAATTAAAAGATTAGCTGAATATCAAAAGATTCTGTGAATATTAAAAAAAAATTATCTCTGAATTTCAAACTTAATATTATATTACAGTGAATACTACGTTATTTTACATATACTAATATGCTACGATTTAAAATAATTATTACACGTTTAATGAGTTACTATGTAAGCGACCATTTTCTTAGTAAAATATTGTTATTAATCATAAAATATTTTGATATTAAGTAGGAATTAAAAGATTAGCAGAATATGAAAAGATTCTGTGAATATTAAAAATATTTCTTTCTGAATTTCAAATTTAATATTCTGTTACTATGAGAACTGCCTTACTTTATATATACTAATACGCTACAATTTTAAATAATTACTACACGTTTGATGAATTACAATGTAAGTGACCATTTTCTTAGTAAAATTTAGTTATTAATCATAAAATATTTTCACATTAAGTAGGAATTATAAGATTAGCTGTAAATCAAAAGATTTTGAGAATATTAAAAATATTTCTTTCTGGATTTCAAATTTAATATTCTATTAGAGAGAATATTTTACATATTATATATATTAGTTATTAACATAGATTACATAATACTTATAGTATATATTCTAATATGTTACGATTTGAGATAATTATTACACATTTGAGGAATTACAGTGCAATCGACCATTTTCTAATTAATATTTTATTATTAATAAAAAATCCTGAAAATATGTAGAATTAATTTCTACTAAAATTAGCTTGAGATATTAATATATATCCACATTCTACCACAAGGAAATACTTACAGTTACTTTTTTTTATTTTTTCAGATAAATATTCTTAAACATTCTTTACACTGAACAACATATTCTTTAAAATTTTATCAATTGTTATCAAGAAAATGGTTTTTTATACTCAAAAAATAAAACTCAAAAGGTGAAACCTTCAAGGCAGAGAATAAAATTTTCTTACTTTTATATATTTTTGTTAAAAGAAAGTGATTCTAAGTTTCTAAAAGTTAAAAATACATTTTGGAACTGTTACATTTTTCTTATATGAAACATTTAAAAATAATTACTTTTAACTGTAAAATACTTTCTCTTTTAAAGTTTAAGTTCTTTTGATATAATTTTTATAAATTATACATTTTCGAATAAGAAAGCAATACAAAATAAATATTTAAAATATTTGTGATTTGGGATTATTATCAACACTGTAACTGAATTTAAATATGTTTTCAAAAAATACGGGTTTGAAATCAAAATAAAGTTCTTATTTTACCTCCATAAAAGTTTTTTATTCTTCTATTACAGATTGGTTTGGTTTGGTTTTGGAGAACTACAATCTATATTTTTGCCAATACGATGGATAATGAGTCCGGGACCTATTGCTTAATTGCGATTCCGAACGGCTACGAACATACATGCCATAGTGGGATTCGAACTCACGAACTCTGGTACCCAAGCGCTCTGATTTCATCATTGTTATCTATATTAAAAAGCACTATTTTTTATACAAATAACAATTAGAATTTGATAGATAAAAAAAAATTTATAGCCATTTGTGAGTCAGATTTGCTATTCTTCCTGTGATTATGCTGCATAAATAGTACTCTTGTTTGCCAGTTTTAATTTTGCAAAATCCAAAATACGGCCTGCTAAGCCAAACAAAGGGTTAAAAAACCTGAAGAAAGTAAAAAAGAAAAAATAGGGGCATATAAGATTGACAATGACATATATATATATATATATATATATATATATATATATATATATATATATATATATATATATATACATATATATATATACATATATATACATATATATACATATATATACATATATATACATATATATATATATACATATATACATACACATACATACATACATATACATACACATACATATATACATACACATACATATATACATATACATACACATACATATATACATACACATACATATATACATATACATACACATACATATATACATACACATACATATATACATATACATACATATATACATATACATACACATACATATATATATATATATATACATACACATACATATATACATATACACATAAACACACATACACACATATACACACATACACACACATACACACATACACACACATACACACATACACACATACACACATATACACATATATACACATATATACACACATATACACATATATATACACACATATATACATATACATATACACATATATATACATATACATATACACATATATATACATACACATATACACATATATATACATACACATATACACATATATATATATACATACACATATACACATATATATACATATACATATACACATATATATACATATACATATACACATATATATACATATACATATACACATATATATACATATACATATACACATATATATACATATACATATACACATATATATAATACACATATATATACATATACATATACACATATATATACATATACATATACACATATATATACATATACATATACACATATATATACATATACATATACACATATATATACATATACATATACACATATATATACATATACACATACACATATATATACATATACACATACACATATATATACATATACACATATATACATATACATATACACATATATACACATATACATATACACATATATATACATATACATATATATATATATATATATATATATATATAAACTAGCATATAGCCCGTCATGTGACGGGATCAGTAAAATTTTTAATTTTCCAGAATTGTAAAATACCCTATAAGGCAGATATAAGGCCGATACTGTGAATGCATTATAGAATCCCGTTGAATTCATTTAGAAAGTTAATTCAAAGTTTTCTTAGCTATGTCAAAATTATCGTTCAGATCTTCCTAATTTCTTTTTTGCTACAGTAAGACAAAATATCTAATAGTCAACATTTCTGCACAATATTCTGCACACAAAAACACTGTCTTTTTTTAAGGTTTTTTTGAGTTACTCCAATATAACCAAATAATAATTTCTGATCTTACTTTCCTAGCAAGAAACTTCAGATAGAAAAGTCTGAAACATATCACATCACAACGCACATCAGAAATTTCTCAAATAAATTAAACCTTGATTATTTACTTCATCTAAAAATATAAAAATTATTTTAGCAGTATTGAAAATCGAAACAAATTTAGAATATATAGTCACATATCAATGTAAACAGTTTTCTATTTATAATATATAACACTCAGTCAGTAGTCAGTATAGTCAGTTTTCTATTTATAATATATAACACTCAACTTTACAAAATAAGCTTACCTAAACCATCGAACTTACTCTCAATTTTGTCGATACATGCAAAGACTTCGTCCCTTTTAAAGGAAGAATAAGTAAATAAGTATCTTATTCCAACACAAACATAGTACGTACTCAAAACTCTGGAAAAAGCAGTGCTTCTGAAATTACCCAGTAACTCTTTTAGCTTCATATTCGAGAGTCTAATAAAATTAAGTATGAATCTGCTCTTATGAAAGAGAATTTGAACAGAAAATCGGAGTTCCAGTCCTCTATATGTCAACAGCTGCGATAGTAGGGATTGGGCCGCTAAGTTGACAGGAAACATGGGATATGTAAAAGTTGTGGAACGACATGTTATCCCCCCTTTTCTCGACTCCCCATTTCCTAAGAGTAATGCCTCTTTAGGTTACTCGCAGTAATTCTTGGTGTTGATAAAGCAGCTGGTTGTCTTCGGTAATTGAACAATCATGGATATTTCGAATTATGTCTTATTAGTACACCTTTGTTAAGAGGTTATCCCCAAATGAATCGGGAGAATAAATTAGGGTAACTGTAAATAAATTTAGGAAAACTGCAGACACTCCTGTCCTAAAGTTAGTGTATCTTTCGGAAAAAGATGAAAATAATTCAAAACCACGAATGGATGAGCAGGAGATTAAAGTAAAATATTGTGCATATGCAAATAATTTTAATCTGTGTTAACATCTGTTGAGTTCCCTCAAACGTGAGATATTATTTTTGTGATATTTTTTAAATACCGGAAAATTATAAATGACAATATCACAAAAACATCAAGGATAAATCTGCAATAAAAAGAATCATTGTAATGATTGAATAAAGAAATTCTTGCACCGAAGTGTGTCGAATTTCAAATATGTCTCAGCTTGTATCAAGACTGTAGTAGAAGTTTTAATGCATGAAAATATCCTATATGACGGTGATATCAAATTGACCATGAAAACAGGAGCCAATCGACTAAATTTGTCATTAAATACACGACTTGAGTGACTTATTATTAATTTATTTTGAGCGTATCAATTACCTACATCATAGACAATCTTTGCACAGCATAGTCTATTTAATACCCAATATTGAATTTTAAGGATTTACCAATTACATCAAGTTACATTTAATTTTTATTACAGGCAAAGCTAACACTTACTTGGAAACCCTTGTCCAGAATTCGGAACAGTGCTTGTGGATAGTAAATACTATATAAGGATCACAGATCACTTACATAATTTATCAAAAAATATTCCGTAAAAAAGCTTCAATACTATTCACTTTAAGAAATTTAATGTTTCTCTTCCTATTAAATTACTGAATTTGAAAAAACAAAGTGAAATAATGATCCAACACATCAACTCAAGTTTAAATTCAAGTTACACTTCAAAAACTAAACCCCATTTCATTTTCAACCTGATGGAAATTTTGTCGATAAAATGACAAAACTGACAGGAGTTTAAATCAAAAATTAAATTATCTTTTTCAATGCTTTTTAATTTGATCTCAAACATAGTGTTTTGTAATTTAGAGAAACAACTTTAATATTATTTTAGATAAGAATAAACTACATCCTAGATAGTGATAAAATATAAACTGCTGAAATTTCATCCTGAAGGAACAGTAATTGTCAGTTTTAGAAAATATATTAAACATTAACAACAGAAAAAGTTAACGCATAAGATAAATATATTTATATATACGCAACAAGATTTAACGAAAAAGCAGGAACCCATTAGTAAATTAGATTTAGAATATTTAGTTCCGAATGTTGATTAAAAAACAACTTTTAGTTACAAACATGAGAAACTTTTAATGCGTCAGTAATAAAAACTTGCAGCAAACAACTGAAATGAAAACCAACTTCTCCCATTTTGCCTGATCCGATATTAAAATAAGCATGATTTAATAATTTTGAAAAAAAATATACTTTAACTGTAACTATTGGTTGAATGAACTATTTTCTGCCTTAATAAAGAATTATAGTGGCAACAAATTATCAGACACTTTACCATAATGAATAATTTATAACAAAATTATCCTCAAAAGGTCAATAAAAGCTAGAAATAAATAAAATGACGATTAAGCCGTCAGCTTAAATAAAAATAATCATAGTATTAAGTTTCTATTACATTTTTTCTTCTTTCTAAATCATGCTTATTTTTAATATAAAAAAAGTAGATAAAAAGTTAATGACTAAAAATTTGCATCAAGATCTTGAAACTCATATCCGGATAAAATGAATTAATGAGATCGATATCGTATAAATATCAATCTTCTGATAATGTCATTTACAGGCATCAAATTAAAAGTTCTTTAGAATGCCTTGAAAAGAATAAGTTCCTAAGAATAGAATATGAAATCTTTTTCTAAAAAATGATATAAAATGTTCCAGACAGCTCTTAACAGAAGCATATTAGATTACTAATTGGCGTTTATTTATTGTCAGAAAATATGATACTTAAATGATCGTAGTCTCGTTGAATATTTCATTATAGAAAAAAAAAACACACATAATTACAAAGTTTATAATTCAGTCACTTACATGGAAAAAAGGTATGTAATTAGCTTTAAGTGTTTATTAGTTTATATTACTATAAAAATAACCTGAAAGAAGATTGGAAATGAATGTTTTATTAAAAAAATAATAATAATTAGAGAATTGTTAACCTCTTAACAAACTGGGAAAAAAAGGAGTTTGTTAATTATCACCTGTGAATTAGTTAATAAATTACAGTTCCGAATGTATTAAATCGATTTACTAGCATTGAAAATCACAATAGTGTCTACATTTAATTTCATCCTTTTACAACTGTAATTTTTTAATTAAAATATTTCAGGATTACATAAAGGATCTATTAATATTTAATTGTAATAGTTATTTTCTACTTTTTATATATTTATGAAAAACTAATAAATTTATTATCACAAAACAAATTTCTCCTCATAATTACTATAATAAGCTTAAAAACAAATTTCACCTACAGTTTAAATAACAAAATATTTCCTATGAATACATTATCATTAACAAGAATAATTTTTTATTCCAGTTAAAAGTACTGAAGTGAATAACTGTAACCAGGTATATGTCACCAATAAAAATGCATTAAATCTTTAGAGTGGGAATTGTTCTTTAACTTTTCTAAGACTAATTCTCTTCATTTTTAATTTAATGCATTTTAATAGTGTCTTAAAGTATTTATTTAGAAGACATTCTTTTATTGTAAAGCAATGTTCTGTGACTTTTAAATAGCTTTAAATTTCCTATTATGTTTCATCGCTATTTTCTGAATAAACTTTTAAAAAATAATCCAATGGGATATTCGTAAATTATCAATATGCTTTAAAAGATTAAAGGTATATTCAAAAATAAAAAGCAACCACGCATCAGCTTATTTTATTACTGTGTTATTCTTTGCGATACATTTGCTAAATGTATGGAGATTAACTATTCACTTGAATAAAAATTTAATGCAATGTTGAATATTATGATAACATGTTCCAACAAAACATTTCAAAGACTTTTCCTCCAAAAAAGTATTTTCCCTTATTTCTTTTATTTAACTAAACAAAATTTATTTCCAAACAAATATCGAGCTGTAACCCATCCCTAACCAATGTTCTTTGAAACGTTTGTAACTTACCTCCAACCTCACGAAATGAATGCTAATATGGTGCAATATGCTTTAACCAGTACTATAACTGAGGTATTCACAAAAAAAGAAGTTCGTTTTGAAAAGATGACACAAATTCAGTCCTAAATTGTCTAATTAATGATTTGTTTCTGAAATTTATATCTTTAGAAACTTTTACAAATTTTTTTCACTAACATATGCACACATTTGAAATAATGAATTATTAACCTTAATAAACTTTTTCAAAAGAGGAAAGGTATATTCAAAACTAAATGGCAACCACACATCAGCTTATTTTATTACTATGTTATTATTTGCGATACATTTGTTAAATGTATGGAGATTAACTATTCACTTGAATAAAAATTTAATGTAATGTTGAATATTATTATAACATGCTTCTACAAACATTTCAAAGACTTTTCCTCTAAAAATGTATTTTCCCTTATTTCTTCTATTTAACTAAACAAAATGTTTCCCCAAGCAAATACCGATCTGTAACCCATCCCTAACCAATGTTCCTTAAAAGTTTTGTAACTTACCTCCAGAGGCACAAAATTAATGCTAATATGGTTCAATATGCCTTAACCAGTACTATAATTAAGGTGTTCATAAAAATGTTCATTTGGAAAAGATAACATAAATTCAGTGCTAAAGTATCTGATTAATGATTAATTTCTGAACGTTATGATATGAAAACTTCTAACCTATGCACACATCTGAAATAACGAACTATTAACCTTAATAAACTTTTTTTTAAATTTTTTGTAAAGGAAAAAAATTGGATTTGGTTTATCCATATTGGTTATGCACCCCTCCTGTAATAAAAATGAAAACTTAAGCTATGACTTTTTTTATATACACCTATAGAAATACTTGGGAAAATCCCTGATTTTCTGTTAGTTACAATCCACTGAAATATTTGTAAACCTATATTATTACAAAAAGATGAAGGATAAATTAATTCATTAAAATTTAGCAAGTATGTCGGGCTATACAATAAGCACCTACGAAGTAGGTAGTTCGGCCTTAGAATACATATTTTTCTTCGTTTACAATTGATATATGCTATAACATATGACAGAATTTCTGCTGCAAAATTTACCTAATATTTTTAGGTAAACAAATATATCAAAATTTTTTAGGAAGTATGTTTTAATTTGGCCAGCATAACTGAAAAATATCAATGTATAATAATATATAGGTGTCTAAAAGGAAAGTAACTTAAAACACAGTTTAAGAAATCTTTACCTAACTCCTAATATAAATGAAGGATATTATATGTTTGTCCTGTATAACCGATTAAAAAGGAAGGAAAAAAATCATATCGAAATTTCAACACACGTTTCTTGGTAGAACCTAGAGGTTCAATACACATATTGCATCTTGATAAATTGTTAACTTCCATTAAAAAAATAGAAATATATTGCCTTCGAGAAACAATGAGAAAGTGTTTTCTTATCGGTTGCATTTGTCCGAAATAGTCCATTTCTAACCGTTCGTTTTTGAAATATTTACAACGCTGATATACTATATAATCTAAAAATTATACATAAATTAAATTTTCACTTGAAACACCCGAATTATCCAGACCAATGACTGGGCGTAAAGCGGCTAGTGTCTAATATATTTCAAAGGAAGAAAGACATATTTGATATAACGAGAAGCCCTCAAACCTCCGGCTATTTTATTAAATAATTATTCTTTGTGATATTGAAAATTTGCAAAGGTTGAATGAAGCAAAATTAATAATTCACTTGAGTAGAAATTTAATACATTGTTAAATATTAGTTTAACATGTTGCTTTAAAAAATCTCAAAATCTCCTCGGAAAAAGAGTTGCTTCTTATTTCTTTTATTTTTGAATAAACAAAATACTTTTCCGAGCAAATACGGAGCTGTAATCCACCCCTAATCTGCTTTCCTCAAAATGCTTGTAACTTACCTCCGGCGGCAACACTTTAGCGAGACTAATGCTCATCTGGTCCAATATGCATTAACCATTACTGTATTTAATAAAAAGAAATACTTGGGCTATGCCTTTGTGTCAGTGTCAGCTGGCAGAAAGAATGTTCTGATGTCACACAGTAAGAGAAAGATCGAGTAATGGAAAATTTCGAAGCGAGGCCTTTCATTACCTGCGGAATATTTTAATAAATTCGAAAAAGGTGTAATATCTTGGTTAATATCAAAGTACTGTGGGAAGAGAGAAAAAATTTATTGTTTCAGCTTTGTTGTTTGTGCTGAAATGAAACAAGCACTAAGTTTGTCGGTAAAATTAAAACATGCTTCTATATATAAATAAAGAAAGAGGAGAAAACTTTCGTTCAAGCTATGAAAAAAATTAAAGACTTGTATTTTTCAGAGTTGAATATTAAGTGGCAAATATGACATGTTCCCTTACGTTCTATAATTGTAGTAAATTGTTATTACAGAAAACTTTTATAAATATTCATTAGACTTTTATACGTATTTGACCTTATTTCAATAACAATTTCATAGTGTATATTTATATTTTGTCACAAACAAGCAGGTTGATATCAAAACATTTAGATACCAAAGTTGCATTTCGAATTATGTCTGAATTTTATACACACTGCAAGATTTCATAATTAAAAACAAGGCATTTTATTTTTGAAAAGAAAATTAATTCCATCAAAAGTTATTTGTTCCCCATGAAAAGAGAAAAATATTCGTTAAAAATAAATTTCTAATGATTTTTAAAACTTACAAACTCATTCAAAAACAATTTTAGTGCATTTATGATCAAATTGCTTCAACATATTTTACTGATATTATATACTGAGATTTTCTACTCAATTATATAAATAAAATATGCATTAATAAATTAAAATCATTCTTTTTATTTTACTCCGTATTGACAGAAGTATATTAAGAAGACACCTCTACCAAAATATATATTACACTAATCTTCAAATAATTTCTACTTAATCTTTTTAATTCGTCCATGCCAAAATTGCACTTGTATTTATATAGTAGTTTTTAAAATACCAAATTTTGCAGTAGTGTTTTTCATATCATTTAGATAATAGTATGATAATAATATATAACATTTTTATATGGATTTTATACACGGAAGTAATGAATGATATTTGTACAAGTTTTAGGGTAGTTTTATAACAAATTCCTCACATTTCAGATATTATCTTTAATACAATAAGTTATAACATAAAAATTTCTTGCACTAATTAATTAATATTTAAATATAGAATTAGCGTGTAATTCGATTGACAAAAAAAAAACATTTTTTTTATAAGGAACTAAAAATATTCACCCATAAATTCATGCATGTTTACAAATAATTTAAAGCATTCACATTAATTTATATGTGTTAATAAACTGGTGAAATGAAGCTGTCTATATATATTACTAATACATGAGAGAAAAATTTCAAAAGATACTAAATTTCTCCAAAACAGAAAGAATTTAAGTATATGTTATAACTATTGCTTATTTTGCCTTTCAGCATTTTTTCTAGACATCTATGTAAATATTTTCAGGAAAAACTAGATTTATATTTTAAAATAGTACTTAAAATTTGTACTTATATTAATCCATCCTTAATAAAGCCAACAAAAATATTTATAGTATTATTTTTATTGCAGGGTTTTTTAAATTGACCCTCTCGCATGAATAATACTTATGTTTCTCTTTTTTTCTTGATTTTTATACTTCTACCTATGTGTATTGTATTAATAGAAATTAATATTTAAAAATGGCTCTTTATTACCTTTAATGCTTCGTTTTATTTGCGTTTTTAATTTTTACAACCTCTGCATTAGGATAAACTTTAAGCCTTCAGAATGACATAAAGATATTATGGATGTCAACCGAACGTATAATTGAGCATGTGTGATTTCAGGGTCTGGTAATATCAATCCATTTGCAACAAGAAAACTTTGTTTTAACGACATAACGTAGTCTGTTGATAGTAAATTGTAAAAATATTTTCTGTCTCTTTGAAATAAGATTTTATTTTTAAAAAAATAGATTTAGGCTAAATATCACTCAGCTTAATTTAAAATACTGTCTGAAGTGCTTATTTCTGAAATGGGATTCATAAAACTTTTGAAAACACTTTCCTGTGTTTCTCTAAGTATAGACACTTAAGACAAAAATACAAAATAAAAGCTTAAAAACGAAAAGCTTTTACAGTATGCAAAGAAAAAACTTTAAACTATCTTCCGCAATTAAATCCTTTGACAGCTGTATGTGACTTTTCGTCTCAAAAGATGGCGACGAAAGCAAAATGCTTTAAAGTTCTCTTTCTCAAATTTATAAAGAATAACTTTTAAACAAGTTTGTAGGACTTCATATATTTTGTGAAGACCTTTTTTGACACTTCACGAAAAATTCCAGGGGGACGTAATTTAAAACGGAATGGCATCAACGACATTAAGATCTTGGAAGGAAGGCAAGAATTTCAGTTACTATAAGTCAAGTGTATTCTGACACTTTAGATGTGCGAATTTTGTGCACTGAAGTAAAAGATACGGCACCTTGTTGGAACATCCAAAAACTGATTTATTTTATCTTTCAGAAGATATGCATCTTGGGGAGCGTCTCTCAAACAGCTTTTTGCAAATATATCTTGAAGTGTATACATATTTCTCAACACAATAAATGCTTCAAAAATAAGTCATTCTAAATGTTTGAAAAGAACTTATTGATAAGAATAAACATATGTACACTTCTATGAATGTAAGAATATTTTCAATGAATATTCTGATATAAGGTTGAAACCCAAGTTGTATAATTATACAATTCTAAAAACAGTTTTAAACTACTTCTTACACATTTTAAAATCTTTTCTCCTTTTAAACATAAGTGTATACATATTTCTCAACACCATAAATGCTTCAAAGATAAGTCTTGAAATGTTTGTAAGAACTTATTAATAAGAATAAACATATGTACACGTCTATGAATCCGAGAATATTTTCAAAACATATTCTGAAATAAGGTTGAAACTTAAGTTGTATAATTATACTATTCTAAAAATAGTTTTAAGCTACTTCTTACATGTTTGAAAAGAACTTATTAATAAGAATAAACATATGTACACTTCTATGAATCTAAGAATATTTTCAAAACATATTCTGAAATAAGGTTGAAACTTAAGTTGTATAATTATACTATTCTAAAAACAGTTTTAAGCTACTTCTTACATGTTTGAAAATTTGTTTCCTTTTAAACATAAAAGCAATTTAAAGTTTAAAAAAATAAATATTCCAAAATTTTTTCTGCTTACATTACAAATATATTTAAGTACTCTAAATATATCACATGCATAAGTTTCTCATACAACTAATTCAACATATTAAATTAACAATACATGTTTTCTGCCAACAATCATTTAAAGGGAAATTATAATTTCAGATGTTAAAGGAAAATTCAATATCTATGCAATATATATAGCCAAGCTAGTTATAATAAATTTGCTATATTATTTCGAATGCTTACAGAAATAAGTGTTTAGATATTTGCATAATTTCTAAAAAAATAAAATTTTTAATAATAAATTCATTTAAATTTTGAATAATGGGAGGTACTGGATTTATTAGATAGAACTATATATAATAATTTTACTTGAAACAGTTCAGTTTTTTTATTATTTCATACAATGTTTAACTACATAAATCATTATCTTTTACTCTAAAAGAACTATTTTATATTGATAAATTATTTTCATAAATTCTCCAAAAATTTGCAGTTTTATAACGGTTGTCATATTTTAATGAAAAGTAAAATGATTTAAGATACGTGTGTTATAATGCTTATCAAAATTCCATTTAATAAATTACTTTTATTAGTGAAAATTTCTATCTATACATTCAGTTATTAGTTATAATTGCCGTATTTAAAAATCAAATAAGCACATTTGGTAATGACTAAGAACATGTAAATAAAGAAAAAGATAAATATACGTTACATATTTAAAATCTGTTTAATGTTCTTCATTTAATCTTCATGTACTCTGAAATTACTTTATATATGATCATAACGCAAAATTTAGGTTGTATATATGTTGATCATAAGGTAAAAATGATGTGCATTGAAGAAGTAATTTATAAATTTTATACAATCATTTTCTTATACACGTAAGATTGAAAATATTGTGATCCATGATTTTCAGTATTATCACATGCATTCTTAATAGTTCTTAAACAGTATATTTTAGTAAATTGAGAAATAAAAACCTTTTTTAACCACGTTGTTCCCAGAGACTGATATTAATTTCAATGTAATACTCAATATCTTGAATTTTAATAATATAAGATCGTTATTTTAGAAAAAAATACTTGCAGTATCGGTTATATAAAGTTATATAATAAAAGCCTATTTCTTACATACTTAAGAAGAGTATGATATTTATATGCTGATATCGTCAGCAATTCCAATTTTAAAACTTAATTTGCACTATTATGTTTCTCTTGCAAAACTTCATTTTGTCTGTAAATTTAGTAAGCGGTTGGTACATGGTGTTTCAAAAATGACCGGTATATTTGAAGAATCAAAAACTAAACGGACAGAGATAAAAATAAACAGTTTATTGTAATATGCTTGGGACAACAGTAAATTTTCGGGCAAACTTTCAAAATTAGTAAAAATATTTCACAACAGATGGCGCTGCAAACTGAAAAAGTCTATATTTTCCACATATCCATCATGCACAGCAATAATATGGCGTAGTCTCAGAATGAAATCATTAGAAACCCAGTGTAAACGTCTCAGGCCAGGCAATTTTCTGTTCTTAGGAATAAACCATTTTTGCAAAGCAAACTTGCAATCTTTGAATATCATACGCTTACAGCAGAAAGATGGCTTACAGATTCGCGAACTCACAGAGTGCGTTTTCTTCTATACTTTTCAAATCGCCATCTGTTGTTGAAAATTGTAACTATTTTCGAAAGTTTGTCTGCCTGAAAATTTACTGTTGTCCCAAGCATATTGCAACAAATGGTGTATTTCTTTCACTATTCGTTTAGTTTTTATTGATTTTTCAAATATACCAGTCATTTTTGAAACACCATGTATAAACTTTTAAGAGATATCTTTTACCTTTTTAATATATCAGCTGTGTTTCCAAAATAATTATGCAAACATTATTAATAAACAGGTAAGTTATGCAAAAGTTATAAATAATTTCCAGCTATTTATGATACAGGAGGAACATAATTTTTTCGGTATATAGATGGCCCCCTAAATACACAAGTTACTTGATTATTATTAAAAAAAATGGGTTTCACTATAATCTTTATATGGTCAAAGTTAGCAAAAAAATCAAAGTACTGTTTAAAAATTTTAAAATCCGAATAAATGAAGAGAAAAAAAGGTAGAACCATAAATTATCACATTCTGGCTTTAATATTTCATCTTAATTCATTACAGAAATGTATTAATCGTCTCAAAGAAATAACGCGCGATCATTTCAAAATAGTTTATAAACCTTCGATTGTAGCTTAACACTTGCATCTGCGTAAAATAAAAATTGTAACATCATCTATCTTTAAAATCTATATTAGGCTCTA
>CM063503.1:54937516-54977516 GCA_032207245.1 Pardosa pseudoannulata
CTTGGGTGCAGCTCTGTTTGAGCAGAGTGATTTTTGTATCTTTATCTTGTCTGTTGTTGACTAATAAAGATGTCCGTTTTTAGCAGCACTAATATAAAGTTTTAATTAGACTTGTGCTGTTCTCTTCAATATGACCCGACTGCATTTCTATTACTGTTAAGCTGATTAGGCATCACCTTTCAGTTGTATAATTCCTGGATTACATATATATGTAAGGAAAATTCTCAAGGGTTTTCAAAACTTAAGTCAAGGGCTAAAAATTCCCGCGTCCTTTTGTATTTCCCTTTTTAACCTCCAACTTAAATTGACCACTGAGGCTACAGTTTACACCCTCAGAGAAGGGGCCTGACCAATTATAACTCTACATGGCCGTAGCGGACAATTTAGGAAATTTCCAAACAAAAAGGAGATGCACGCTGTCGGAGGCAGATTTTTTCCCACAGATTTTGACTGAGATGTTGACCCAGGTGTTAAGAGTCTTCTACATATAACTTCATGCTAGCTGACCCCTCAGTTTTTCCTGTCCCTATGATGAAGTGGGAACCCTTTCCTTCAACGTTATCTTAATACATGTCTTTAGCTAAAACAGTGTCAGTTTTATGGGCCATGACTGCAACCCCCCCTCGTGAAGTCTGTCTTATTTAATATATATATATATATATATATATATATATATATATATATATATATATATATATATATATATATATATATATATATATATATATATATATATGTGTATGTATGGAAAAAATCTCGTTTTTGAAAATGGTATTCTGTTAACAATTATGTCAAACTTAATACTTTTATTTATTCCTTCAAATTTCTTGCATCGTTACTTATCAAAAGCTATTTAACATTTACAGCGAGTTGAATAATGAAGAAAAAAAGGTTCTTCTTAAACAGGAATTGATTTACTCATTACATGTCTCGTTAAATTTACTTTAAACGTTACTCCTTTCTTTCTAACACTAAATCATTAACCTCGAATGCTTGTCTCTTAAGATAGAGATTTGCAGCGAGAAGGTTAATTTTCTTCCTGTAATGTAGTAGAAATCGACACACACCTAAGACACTAAGATCCACGTTTAAATTGAAAAGACTAAGCAGTAATTAGCTTTTAATTGTTTCGTATTTCAAAGCATTTTTCTTACTTTGCGTATAATTAGTTAGTCATTAGGAGCATAATAAATAAAGCTCGGTTCATTGAACCTAATTATATTTTATAATAGGGTTTTGAACACAGAAACTTTTTTTAATGTAAAAAAAAAATATTTGTAGCTGATTTTTTTCAAGATGTTAAAGAACAAATAAAATCAGAAAAGCAAAACATTTCATTCTCTTTGTTTTAAAAAGTAATTTTTTTTAAGATGAACCCGATTTATTTTTGTTCTTATTAGAAAACACTTAAAAATCAATAAGATACCAAAGTATTTTAAATCATTAAGGTTTCGTAAGTTTAAGTTAATTGTTGCGAATCCAGCTAAATTTTAAATAACTTTTAGCCTTTACGTCTAATTGATAAAAAAATTATCAGATTCTTCTTAAAGTAGCAGAATATTATTTTAGAAAGACTGCTTCATAATATTAGTGAACCTGTTTATCTTTAGAATGGAAGTAAATTTAAAAAGAGATGATTTCAATGAAAACTATGCCATCTTTTTAAAATAATAATATATGTGTAAAAAATACGAAAGTTTAAGTTTAAAATAGAATGCAATCAGCAAGCTATTTTTCACCTTGTTCACCATACATGGACTTCAAGTTGAAAATTCAATAGGATTTTAAAATATTTCTGAAAGAGAGGTCTTTTTCCCATTTCAATGATTAAATAAAGCTTTCTTTCATATTATATGGAACTTGATTCATAAGTTAAAGACCTTAAAATATTCTTTGAACATATATTATGAAGAATATCCTAATAATTCAAAATTTATTGGATGATAATTCGAGATGCTTTTGCATATTATTTGTTTATTATTCTCGATTGAAAGTTTACCTCATCTTATACTTTGTTATAACCATCTTCAAGTCTAACAAGTAAAAAAAGATAATTAGGCATTTGCTTTTTGGTGAAAGGTTTGGTTTGGTTTGGAGCACTACGGTCTACTGTTTTGCTCAAGAGGGCTAATGAGACCTTGACCTATTGCTTACAACCGATTACGAAAAGCTACGGACATCCATGAAAGAAACAGGATTTTAAACTACGATCTCCGGTACCAAAGAGCAGCGCTCAACCATTTGACCATCCTTCGGTCTTTGGCAGAGAGAACATTTGATTCTAACTAAGAGTTCGGAAATATGGGAAAACAAAAGATAATATTTTTAGGAAATATTTAATTTTTATCTTTCTTACTAGTTTAAAAAAAAAAATTGAGTAGTTTTCAAAAACAGTATTTTAAATTATTGCTAATCTACCGTTACTCACTATCTTCAATTAGTTGTAGTAGATTAGTATGAAAAAAGTTGGATAAATGTTAAATAATACTCATTCAACTTTGTTAACCTCTGCAATAGAAGCTTGGATATCTCAAGACCTTTAGATATCAACATTGATCTCAATTGCAGAGAAATTGTTAGTGTTTTTCAATTATCCCACAATATAGTTTACAATCGAGAGTTAGCAATATGCAAGTCATATACAGTAAAATAATTTTATCAAAATATTTTACCTTTGATAATGAACAAAAACTTGCTAATGGACTTGAAACTTGATAATGAACAAAAATATTAAAAAATCCGTATTTTCGGTTTCAGGTGATCAACGATATTTATACTAAAGAGATTTTTTAATTGGATCAATATTAGCCAATCTTTCGTATCACAGTAGTGTTACGATGAGACCGACAGAGCGTCAAGGCCAGCCGCACGTAGTGGGAAAAAAACTAATTCTTTCTGTTGAATTTCTGTTTATTATAATTTTAATAGAAATATTAATAGGATATAAAATGTAAAATGATTTTTAGGCTATGTTGCCAAAATTTTCACACTCGATCGAAGATCTATCAAACATGGCGTCTAGATGAAAAAAAAAAATGGTGCTCGAACTCTTTCAGAAGATCCAAAGCTCCAAGCTCCTTCTCCTTTGCTCTCTCTCTCCGAACGGGCATGCAGATCTCTCTAAAACAGTTCGTTAGGCAGAGTAGCCTTGGCCGAAGCGGGCTACTCCATGGTTAGCAACCCATTTTGACCAATGGGGTCCAAGGAGGGTCACTCCGCTTTCACCTCTAGATCGGTTTCGCTCTATCTTTGTTCAACAGTAACTCTTCGTTACAAGTAGCATTATGTGTTAACAATAAGTGGACACAGTAGAATGAACCTTTACCGTATTTAAGAAATTTATTTTCGACTTTTGAGTTATTGATACCATTAGCTTATTAATCTCAGAAACAGATTTCAAATTTTACTCTTATCGAGACCAAGAAATGAAAATATAATTTTAGAAAATAATTTTTTTTTCAATTTAAAATTTTGCATTCTGGTTAATTAAAAACCAAGTACAAAAATTTAAACAATCATGCTTACATTAATTTATAATTCTTTTTTACTATAGAAAAATATCTGAATCTTTGGAATTCTAGAACTTTCTACTCTGGTTTTTATACTTGACAATATTATTATAAATTTAAATGTTTAAAATCCAAATTTACTTGGATCCTTTGGTTTAAAGCACTAATGAAATAGTGAATGTAGTTACGCTTCTCATTGATAGACAGCAACAATGGACCTTATTTTATACCTGGATCACTTTGTTAGTAAGTAGAATTATGCTCTCGGTTTCCGATTCACTCATCTCAGAAGACAATTTCAGACTAAAATTAACTTTAAAATTTCTGTTTTAAGGTATCTAGGTCTTTCTCAAACATTAAAAACTAGATTTTTAAAATCTTTATTTTAGAAAATAGCAAATATTTTATAGAGTCCAAAAGTGTATTGCTTTATAGGAATGAGTACTTAAACACAACTTAATAAAGAGAATACAATGTGTCTTAATCATGAGCAGAAAATTACAAAGCCATTCAAATATTCTCAAAATGTATTTTTCAGTATTTAGGTACGCTTGTAAAATTATCGAATTCTCTAAAAGGCGGGAAATTTTATATGTATATTTCTATAATGTCAGTTCAATCAATGAATACAATTTCTTTTATAAAAAATGTTACATTTTTATTCAGGGAATTTGAAAAAATTGCCATTTCTCTAGACTTTCAAACGTTTTAATACAATTCATGTAATACACTTTTATAGATGATATATAAAATAAAAATTTTACTTAAATACCTTTTTATCAGTAGTATTGTATACTTAATAAAATTAAAAGCAATAGAAAATTTCAGCTTACCAATACATCATCGTGTATTTTTCTACTGTGTATGGTAAGTATTCGATTCTCTATATTTAGTTAAAAAATGAAAATAAAATGTTTGTGGTGTAATAAGAAAACAAGCATGTAATTTACATTAAAGTATTTTAAAATTTCGTTTATTTAAAGACATTAAGTTTTATAAGTTAAAAAGTTTTCATATTATGTATAGTTGGAAACGTGTAAGTTCCTATAAAAATGTACCATTTATTTAGTATATACAGAGAAAAATACTGAAAATTGAAGACTTATTAGACATTTATAAGTAAATTAATATTACTGAACATTCAATTTTCAATGCTTAGCTAATTGCTTAAAAATATTTCTGAGTACCACAAGCTTACATTCCATTCCATTTCTTAAATTCAAAAATTAAAACGCTACACATTCTTAGAAATATAACGACATAGTGCATCAACACGTAAGATGTATTCCAGAAGAGTGAAAGATTTCTTTTTTATCTTTTCTTATACTCTAGTAAATAGAAACGACAAATCTTTCACGAACTAGACTTCTCTCTACAAATTATAAAGCCTCCAGTTTAGCAGAAGTAATTTTTACGCTATTTAAGCAATAAATGCAGCGAGTGAGTAAAATGAATTTTATGGATCTTCGGCTTTAAATGCTTCCCTAAAAAAAAAGTATTCAAATAGTTTGATGTGGAAAATAAAGATGAGATATGTCATTTAAACACCAGTATTTCATGCATGGTTTAACACTAAAAGCATTTTTCGCAGTGAGCTTGGACAAAGAATTTATTTTCTCACTCTTTTAATTCAAACTGTCATGCATGCAAGTGTTAAAATTGTATTCATAATGAAACTAAGTTTAACTGTAAATCAAATTTACAATATCAATGAAAAAAAGAGATATTCAATTTTTATCACTGGAAAATAAGTTGACATCTGAATAGACTTTTCTGTAAAATTTTTAGTTTAACCCTCTAAGCGGTTCGCAAGTACAATTCCACCAAACCGATGACGTCTTCAAAACGTACAATTTTCGACCTTCAAAAACGCTCTGAAAATGGATGTAATGTGCATTTTTGCCAGTGCTTTCCCGAATGGAGTTTTGCGGTAGGAGGATCAGGTAGATTGTTTAGGCACTGCACCCCTCTTTGACTGATATTTATTGAGAGATGCACCCCGTGAGGCACAAATACGCTGATAGCTTTTCATGATTTTGCAAATCTCTATTTCGAAGTATTTCGTTTGCGGAGACAGATTTATCTCTAATTGTACCTCTTAAATACCTTTGTTGACTTTCGTAACAAAATATAAATAAGTCTTAAAGAATATTTTTATTTGTACTTTTAGAACCCATTATTTCTTATGGGATGATCTTCAGTACTTGGCGAGCTTTATATATGTGTATTAAAAATTAACAATCTATAATGTCTATTTATATATCTATTTATAACTGGAAGTAAAGGGACAATAATGAGGGCGGGTATCCCGTGTTCCATTCTAGTCGGTAAAAAATCATAGAACGTTTTGGCCATTGACGCAGTAAACCTTTAGCGTATATCTGGAGACTTTTTTTCCTCGATGTGTTCCACTCGGAGGGTTAAGACTTAACATGTAGATCAGATGTCTTAAACAGTGCTCCGAGGAACTCTGGGTAACGCTAGTGGTTTTAAAAAGTAAAAAGAAACTAGCATACAGCCCGTCATATGACGGGATCAGTAAAATTTTTAGTTTTCCAAAACTGTAAAATACCCTATGAGGCAGATGATAAAATTGTTTGTTTCTGGCTGAGAATTATCTAGTACAAGCTCCTTAATTTGTTTATCTTCACACTCTTTTAAAGTCTCTAGATACTGTGAATGAAGTTTAGAATCACTTTGAATTCATTTAGAAAAATAATTCAAAGTTTTCTTAGCTACGTCGAAATTACAGTTAAGTTCTTCCCAATATTTTTGTCAGTAAGTATTTATACTAAAGAAGGTAATGGAAGTAAAGGAATGAAAATATCCTTTCTACTACACTCTGGAGGTAGATAGTATTTGTTGTTAATACCTGTGATAAAATTTTCATTACAACAAAAATAATCGATGGTTAAATTTAAAATTGCCACATATGTACCTGATCTATTATTTAAGCCAAATATAAAAGGAAATTATTTACGTAATATCAAAGTTTGTAGGAAAAAAATGCAGACGATATTTAAATAATTTAAAATAAATGATTAAATGATAGGGTTAAAGGAATGATGTCATAATGCTAAAAATGTTATTTTTACCTATTTATTATGTGACAAATTGCTAATTTTAATTGAACTGCTCTTATCCTGGGTAATTAGGGCTTGAAATAACATTGGAAATGGTATTAAATGCTAGAAAAGGGGAAAATGGTGGATTTCATACGTTGCTAACCCTAACTCATCAAGAATTCAATATGGACCCCTCTATCCATTCCAGGCCCAAGCGCTTCATAAATTCGAGGACATACGGATAGATAACTTAGGCTATCATTATATAGGGGATGCAATGTAGGCTATAGTTTAAGCTTTAATCAAACGTCAACAACTGTACATGTTCATTTTCGATTAATTTTGTGCTGATTTTAGTGTAATAGCGAAATGTTTTCGACTGATTAAAAGCCTGATCACATATGAACCCGAAGAAAATTAAATAGGTTGAAAATTTTTCGATATCACACCATAAATCCGTACATTCTTCATTTAAAAAATGAATCTTAATCTTAATCGGTTGGTTTTTCAACGCGAATAGGTTTATGTGTGATATGGTATTTAGATATTGAGTTAATACGATTCGTACGATTATTTTTACCTGTAAGAAACAAGGTAAAATTGTGCTGACTGTGCTCTAACATTCTGTTTATGACTTCTGTAACAGAAGTCAGGAATGACACAACAATTTCTATTTTGATACCCTTTGAAAACCTTAATGAGAATAGATTTTAAATATGTGTAGAGACAAAAACTAAATATCGGAGCATGCTTATTATGAAGCCCGCCTGAAGATAAGAAAGGTAGAGCTAGATTTCAATTGTTTATATACATCCCAATCACTAGACGCTATGATACCATAAATGTTCACACCACTAGCAAGTGGTTATACAGATAAACAAAATAACATTATACAAATTTTTGATGCAGCCGCATCACTTTATTTTCATTTTCACTCCTAACATTAATATAATGCACTTAACTTACACATATTTTTTAAAAAGGTTAATAAATACACCAGCTAAGAAATCACATTACAAAAGGATTATAAATCCTAAAGACTTAAAGACCACTTATGTAGGGAAAAGAAATTTAAAATAAATCTCATGTATAAATTATATATATATATGTATGTATATATATGTATATATATGTATATATATGTATATATATATATGTATATATATATATATATATATATACATATATATATATATATATATATATATATATATATATTGGCGCGAAATGAAAATGCATTCGCACTCTTATCTGGCGACTTGGCGTTTTGGCGGAATTCAAGAAATAGCTTTCTTGGACGCACGATGATTATTTTTTGTCTCGTGCTTTTAATTTGATAATTTGATTGGCTGCTCTCCGGATCTGGGCAAAACTATAAAAGCCGAATGTAACTTGCGTTTTTGTCATTATTTCTTTGATTGTCTTAAATAAAAGTCTAGTTGATTTTGAGTGCTTTTGTTTTCTCATCTATTCATCTACGTGACAATATATATATATATATATATATATATATATATATATATATATATATATTAATTTCTTATTATCAATAATAGTTTGAAATAGAATGTTGAGTATGGATTTTGGTTTGGTTTGGAGCACTACAGTCCGCTTTTTGCAACACGAGGGCTAATGAGACCGGGACCTACTGCTTAAAGCCGATTCCGAACGGCTACGAACATCCATGCCATAGTGGGATTCGAACCCATGAACTCCGGTTCCGAAGGCTAGCACCCTAACCATTCGGCCATCGTTCGGCTGTTGAGTGTGGAATAAATTTTCTTTTATTATCCTGCAATCTGATTTAAAGTACACCAGATAAAGAAACAAGATATATTCAAAATAATACTTCAAGAACTTTTAATAATACGCCAAAGTAGGATACTAATTCTTCATAAATTTTTCGTAAATAGTATGAATTTTGTGCAATTCATTACAATTTTAATACCTTTTAAAAAGGGATGTTTTTCTTCTAAGTCTTTAATGAGAAAAAATTCTTGCTTAAAAAAATCAATTGCAGTTAAAAGAAATATGCTGAATATCGTATTGAATTTTGTTATATTAAAAGAACTGTGACTTAATAGAAGAAATGACGGGTGAAATTCTATGTGCATTTAGTTCCTCTAGCTTTATTAATAAGAGAAATTTTGAGATTTCAAATACCAAAAATCAGTTAAAACCTATTCTATAAAAAGATTTCAAATTAGCCACCGTTGGTTTACAACAAGCATGTCGGATTCCGTAATGTTCCAATCGCCATTGATATAACTCGACTGCGTTCTGCAGTCAGAAGAAAGCATCATGGCGTTAAACATTATTCCAGTTAAATTCAAATATGTACGAAATACATTAGATAAAACGCTCTTAATTTAATAAACCATAATTAGAAGGAGAAAGATGTTCCAGGTCGTTGATGTTTTACTCATACGTGAATTACAAAGTTAGGCTGAAAATTGTTACATGTTGCCCTATGTTGTTTGGATTGGTATACTATAAAGAAATGTGCGAGATAAAAAACATTAACATACGGAACGGTGTCTATATATTTATAGTGATTATATGGATTTTTTACAAGTTTATTATTATTTACAATTTTATTAAGAATTATTTCAATAGATAACGAGCGAAAACTTATCATGGAGTGAACAGCAAAGTTATATTTTAAACTACTGTTTAGCCACTGAAATTAGTTTGAATCATGTTTAGTTTCTCGTTTAAGTATTAAGTATATAGTATATTAAGTTTTAAAAAAAATAATGAAACAAATTTATTTTGAAAGTCCATTGCTCTATTAAAGACGGGTGAACATTACAACGTCCGGAGAGTTGTTACTTTCTCTGCCAACATTATCAACCAATATAAATGTATATATTTGAGCACTATCCCCACACCCACACACACACCACTCGCGCGAACTATATAAATGTATATCTATAATTATACATTTATATATTTATGTATACATTTATATATTTATGTATACATTTATATATTTATGTATACATTTATATATTTATGTATACATTTATATACATATATATATATATATATATTTATGCATACACACATATATATATATATATATATATATATATATATATATATATGTACACATATATACATATATATTTATGCATACACATATATACATACATATATATATATATATTTATGCATACACATATATACATATATATATATATTTATGCATACATATATATACATATATATACATATACATGCATACATATATATACATATATATACATATACATATACATACATATATATACATATACATATACATACATATATATACATATATATACATATACATAGATTTTACATAACAATATAGATTATATTGAGTCTAATATTAAATGAACCGTACCACAGTGGCTCTATCCAGTGCAAATGGATAGAGCCTAATATTGAGGCCAATGCTTTTACATGAAGTTTACTTTTCGACAAAAGAGTTAAATTTGTAATACTTTCGTTTACATTTCAAACTGTCATTAATTGCATTTTCTATAACTGAGTCTAATTTTTTTATTGTATTCGGGGGTACTTGCATTTATTAATCACTAGTCGAGACAAAGCAGCAGACTTTATTGACCATTTTATTAGGGAACACATAATAGACGGCCAATATGATGGGACAACACAAAATAAATCCAAGCTTTACTCGGGAATCGAACTCAAGCCCGGCGGGTGGAAGCACTATACGTCAACCACTTTACAATCCGGACAGCTGTATTAGATTATCTGCGTTACTTATGGGTACGATCTCGCACATAGCAGGTTTAAATAACACATAAACGCTTTATATTTTATAATTGGCGAACTTTTAAATTTAAATTACCACTTAATATATGCATATTATACATTTTGCAGTATAATTTTTCGAAGATCACAAAAATAGTAAGTATAAAAATTTAGTACTCGTTAAAAATATCTAACCTACAAGTACTTTACAGTAACCTAATGTAAGATTCTTTTGGAGATAATACCACAAGCTTTCTGCGCCTATTAAGGTATGTGAATATCAAATGTAATAAGAACATTACAATTTATTTCAAATCACGAAAAAATTATCTTGTTTTTAATTTTATACTCTAAGGTAATTTTTTTTTAAAGTTTAGAATATGAAATACATCTAAATTTTTGGTTTAAAGAATAAAACTTAACTTTCACTTCTTGTTGCTAGGAAATTTAGTTCCTAATATGCATATTTTAAAAGTTATCTTGCGGGTAAATAAATTCCACTACTTTCATTTGGTGCATAATTTTATGTTGTTATAAAATATATACAACTTGAAATGACAAAACCAAATATTTTCAAGATGGAGTATTATTAACGAACTTTATTCGTTATTGAAGAATTAATTTTAAAGGAAGCAGAATGCTTTATGATGAATAAAAAAAAATCAGTTATACTGACGATTGTAATTCTCAGAAGGTACAGTGCCCCCATGATATGCGTGATATAATGTACAGCTGTGCTAGATTATGTGTGTTACTTAAGGGTACGCTCTCATACATAGCAGGTTTAAATAATATGTAAACGCTTTATATTTTATCTATGGCGAATTCTTAAATTAAGTTACCACTTACTATATGCATATTATACATTTTCCAGTATAATATTTCGAAGATCAAAATAGTAAGTACAAAAATTCAGTGCTCGTTAAAAATATTTAATCAACAAGTACTTTACAGTAATCTAATGTAAGATTCTTTTTCAGATAATGCCACTAGCTCTCTGCGTGTATCATGGTCTGAAGAATTAGGCAAAATGAGACCTTTCTGATTAAATGTAAGAAAACATTTCTCATCTTAAAAAGTCATTAAAAATTCTTGGTGTAAAAAGCAAATTTTATACTTTGTTTCATAAAGTTCACGAAAGAACTCATTTTCAACCATAAATGGGCGGAAAATGACTGAAGGTAATTTATTTTTCATGAATATTTAAATTCAAGTTTTCCTCATAATGAAATTAAGTTTAAAAAATGGCAAATATTCTGCCAAGGGAAACATTTTTTAATTAACTAATAAATATAATTTTGGTTCACTCAAAGTCATTAAACTAGGAGTAAAGTAATATGCTTTTATATTTATCATACATTTTGATATTTCAGAATATTTTTAATAACTTATAAAAATAACTTAACATAGGACTTAAATTGAGTCTTATACTGAAAAAAAGGTTTTAAACTACTAAAGTAGTATATGATTCTAAAAACAATTATTAAATACTGAAATCTAAAAGTTTACAATAATAAATTTTATACGAAGATGTTTATAAGTCATACCGGTACAGAAAGACAAAAATGAAAAGAGATAAACTTTTGCAGGAATGAACAAATGTAAAGACATCTGTGAGTGAAATAGAAGATTTTAAGACTTCCAAGTTAAGCTAAGCTTAGCTTAAGGTGACACACTTTAAAGGCTAGAGTTAAGGACTAAAAATGAAAGTTTTTCTGACTCCTATCACATTAACTATACAATCTTTATACGACTATTTTTCAGTATGTAAATAATATTGAAACTACGTTTAGATTGTTAATTTTTTTTTTGAAAAATAAAGGATTAATTTCTAAGAAATAATATTAAAGAACATATTGTAAAAATACTCCATAATATTCTCTTAAATTCAATCATGCAAAGAGGAATGAATTAACTTTTACAAGAATGAACTAATGTAAAGTCATGAGTGAGTGAAATAGAATTTTTAAGACTTTAAAGTTAAGCTAAGCTTAGCTTAAGGTGATACATTTTAAAGACTGGAGTTAAGCACTAAACATGAAAGTTTTTTCTGACTCCTATCACATTAACTATACAAGCATTATACAACTATTTTGCAGTATGTAAATAATATTGAAACTAAGTTTAGATTGTCAATTTTTTTGAAAAATAAAGGATTAATTTCTAATACGAAATGATATTAAAGAACATATTGTAAAAATACTCCATAATATCTTCTTAAATTCAATAATGCATACAAATAAACTTTTACAGGAATGAACTAATGTAAAGTCATGAGAGAGTGAAAGAGAAGTTTTTAAGAGTTTAAAAGTTAAGCTAAGCTTAGATTAGGGGGACACACTTTAAAGTTCATTTTTAGTTAAGCACTAAAAAAGAACGTATTTCTGACTCCTATCACATTAACTCTACAAGCTTTATACGACTGTTTCGCAGTATGTAAATAATATTGAAATTTTACGTTTAGATTGTCAATTTTTTTTGAAAAAATAAAGAATTTATTTTTAATAATAATGCGAAATAATATTAAAGAACAAAATACAAAAACATTCCATAATATCCTCTTAAATTATTTAAAAAACAGTGCAAATGCTCTAAAAAAGTGTTTACTAAGCTTAGATTAGGGTAACACACTTTAAAGTTCATTTTCAGTTGAGCACTAAAAATGAACGTTTTTCTGACTCATAACATATTAACTCTACAAACTTTGTACGACTGTTTTGCAGTATGTAAATAATATTGAAACTTTAAGTTTAGATTGCCATTTTTTGAAAAATAAAGAATTAATTTTTAGTAATAATACGAAATGATATTAAAGAACATATTGTCAAAAATATTCCATAATATCCTATTAAATTCCTTAAAAATAAGCTCAAATGCTTTAAATAAGTGTTTACTACATCCCTCAAATATTTTAATACAAGATTTGTGTATTTTTAAAATTCTCCGAATTTGAAGAATATTTACAATTTTTTCATTTTTTAAATGTTGTAATGACAGTTTATGCAAAACCTACCTCAGAAATTAATCCCTTGATATGACATAATTCATTTAATTATATATCTTTGTTTCAACAATTCCCTATTTTCTATTTCTAGTATAAAAATTTAATTTTAGTTTAAATTATTATAATCCGAAATACTTTGATACATTCATATAAATAATTTTTAATAGTTTGCATAAATGAAATATTTGTGTTTAAATTACACTGAATAAAAATAAAATTTTAAAAATAGAATAGAAAATAAGTATTTCTTTATTATACAACTACCTGGAACTACCTTTACATTAAATTATACGAACCAAATCATTCAAGACATTCTTCTTGAAAATTAGACTCAAGTATGTTAATGGCAAACTTCTCAAAAGGTATCAAATACCTTAAATAGTTTTCTAGTGACATTCGACGACCATCTTCCTCTGAAGCCCATTTTCTAAACTATTTCTAGTAAGTAATAAGTATTTGATAAAAATTTAGCAAACAAAAGTAAGTACAATAGTGGTTTAAATACAAACTTTCATATCATGTACGAGTTAGCTTTTTTTTGTTGTATAAGTTTTGTATATTATATACATGAATAAATAAAACCCATTTCAACGTAAAAAGCATAAAAAGTGATTTTTCCTTTCAATAATATTTTGAAGTATTGAGTAGTTTCTCTGGTAGGAGTTCGATACTAAAACTTTTGGTGTTAGAATTCATATAAAAATGTAACTCCATATAAAAAGTAAAATTATATTTCTTAGGTATTTTAAAATAAGTTTTATGCATTCTGAAACAGAAGTTATTTATGTTGACGGAACATCTCGAGTCAAAATTTCTTTAGTAATTGCCAGTATTTTTGACTCAATATAAAATTAAAAAAGTATGTTAAGATAAAAAAAAATTCCCCTACATCATTAATGAGGATCTAAGTTTATAAAAGAATATTTTTCTTATAAGAAATTATATATTTTTTTAAACAACATAAAATATAAACATTAAGTTGAAAGAATATATAAGTCCGATTGCTCACAAATTATCTTTTAAATTTGAACTTTTTTTACATCGATCAGAAGATAATTATTTGTATTCCTTGAACATCAATTATCATAAGAGCAGTATAATTTATTTCAAATCACGACAAAAAACTATTGTGTTTTAAATTTTTTACTTTAAAATATTTTTTTAATTTTAGAATATGAAATACATCTAAATTTTTGGTTTAGAGAATAAAACTTATCTTTCACTTAAAGTTGCTATGAAAATTTTGTTCCTAATATACATATTTTAAAAGTTATCTTTGCGGGTAAATAAATTTCACAACTCATGTGGTGCATAATTTTATGTTATTATAAAATATATACTACTTGAAGTGAAAAAATTAAATTTTTTTTCAAGCTAGGGTTTTATTAACGAACTTTATTCGTTATTGAAGAATTCATTTTAAAGGAAGCAGAATGTTTAATGATGAATTTAAAAAAAAAATAAGCTATACTGAAGATTGTAAGCCTCAGAAGGTACACTGTCCCCATGATATGAGTGATAAAATGTACACCAGAAAAAGTGGTAATAGATGCGTCAAAGTTAAACTTTGTCATAGGTCTTATTTTGCTTCATTGTAAAAAATATATTGTAGCAACCTATAAGAAAACTGGATTCATAGTTGTTAAATACAACTGTTAATCTTAGTCAAGAATTATATCAATGAATAACTCACACTAGTATCCTAAATAAGGCCAATTCTTCAGTACTACTGAAGAAAATATGATTTATATGTTATGGAAATAATTCTAGATGAGACATCATTCTCACAGCGGATTCCCACAATTCCAACGAGCTAAGTTATCTGTTTATCTTGAAGTTAATCAAATGGGCTAAGAGATTAATATTTGTTTTGGCACATACTGAGAATAAGAATATTTTTGTTGCATCTTTTCGTCTGAATAAGAATAAAGTATGAACATTGAAAGCGTATATTCTGTTTATTCTATTTTTACTTTCTGGTGTACGTAGTGTAAGGAAAATATTGTAATCATCCAAAAATTCGACCTTGAGGTTTTGATTGATTTTCACGATCTGGATCTCTTCGAGTCCGAAAATACCTTTTTTTTATTTGTGTGTGTTGTTATGCGCGAATAACGTTTAAACGAGAAACTAAATTCGTATACGTACATTAGAGCAAATTCAATCAAATATTGAGTTATTTCCGGTGACACCTGAAGTAGTAGATATTAGACATTCTGATATTATACATGTGGTTTTACGTACTAATTACATTTGTTGAATTCAACAAATTATTTGATGCCACTTGAAAGCCAGAACGAAAAGTAGTTTCCCCTTTTCTTTTTTATGAGTATACCAGTAAGTGGAAGAGAGCTTTCTATCGACTTTTAGTTAAAATGCTTAAATGCTGTTGATGTCTTAAAGCAATATTATATCTGTAACCAGAGAAAATATTTCTTAAAGATTGCACGGAAAATTAACCTCTATTTTTTCCATGATTAGTGGACAAAAAAAGAACTTCTAATCGGAATGTTGTAGTGAAACCATTAAACGAAGTCCAACATTGTGTAATTTTATATTTATTGACGATAAAAATGCATCGGATTTCCAATCATCTTTACAGTACAAAAGCTCTGCATTAAGGTATTCAAGAATAAACATTTGTCTTCGATATTGGCCCCAAAGCGAGTGAATCACCCGGTTTATTTTCCATAAGATTTAAATTTGTTCCACAGTTTTGGGAGGCAGAAGTAAACCTTGATTATTTAAAACAGCTGAATAATGTAGACAGAAAATCAGCATTTGTTTCAATGTGGTCATATTTGAGAGACTAATACTAGTCATAAAGTCTGTTCATATAGAAGCCCTTGAGATCGCACTCGATAGCCGTTTTTTACAATACTTATTTATTTTCCTGCCTCCACTACTTTACAATGCATAATATTATTTGGATTCCACTGAAACAAATAGTTACATTACAATGCCGTCGCTGCCAGTTTGGAGAGACTGACCGAAGAGCGTAATTTATTCAAGCGACCTTCATCTTCGATCCGATTGGACGGGTGGGGTTTGATACACCCATTCTTCAATTGAAGGAAGTTAAGTAACCGGGTTTTTTTTTTGTTTGTTTTTCCCCTCAGAGTTGGCAGGCTAGCAAAACAGAGGAGTGTGGAGGAATCATCTGTAGCTGAAGCTGTCTTTCTTTTTTTTCAGTCCCATGATCACACCTCATAAACGTAGTAGTTCAACAATCTGCTGAATTTGTAAATTCCTAATTAATTATGTGTCAGATTTAAATGGTGTGTTTAAAAAATTCTCGTCAAATTCGCTCATTTATATCTTGTGTCAAATTTTCTTGAATTTCTCAACAGACATGGTTCTTAGCTTCACATGTTCTATGTTGTGTAGTTGTGTTTTATTCTCCTTTTTCAACTTCTAACACATCATGCCATAATATATGGTTACGTAACCAGGATACGAACCTGGGTTATCACTATCTATTCATTAAAAGTCAAGGGAGTCCACACTCCCCTTTATCCTCGGCACGCCTGTGCATTTACGTTTACTAAAAACAAGACAATTCTGTCT
The DNA here is from genome assembly GCA_032207245.1 of Pardosa pseudoannulata. NCBI lineage: Eukaryota > Metazoa > Arthropoda > Arachnida > Araneae > Lycosidae > Pardosa > Pardosa pseudoannulata. Next base: position 54,954,427 of record CM063503.1, read on the forward strand.
CAGAAAATATAGATTCTACACATTTTATTAACAGTTCTCGAGTAAGGAATTTCGACGTTAATGGGTTAACAGCATTAGTGTCCCTAATAATCGGACTATTTCACTGCTGTAATTATATACACCAGCTAAAGATTTTTTCCCCTTAGCTTACATATACTAACTCAATACTTTCACCAATAATTTATTTTTCTTGGAGATAATTAGTAAAGCAAATTATTTTCGATATTCAAAAGGAAAACAAATCAGAATCTCTAAATGGTACAATCTTTATTCAGCAAATTTCGTCCACTTTCGATTATTTCTAAAAATAATCAATAAAGACTATTTAATATTATTAACGCATTTCAGCTGAATACGTATTCCATTAGACAGAACGATTCCTGCAAAATGAGTAGAAGACCATAAAGTGTTAATTATAAGTGACGTGTCAGAAGCTGTCATTATTGAAATAGCTCAGCATAAATATTTTACTCTGTTTTACGCGTTGCGTGATAAGATTTGCAAAAATAAGGTATTTTCAGTCATAATTTCCGATGCTTTCATCATAGGAATGAATTATTTATATACCTGTATGTTAGGTTTTAAGACAGTTCTTTGTGAGACAGCCTAAGCAAGAAAGAATATTTTTCAAGTACTCTAAATATGACAAATGAGACTGGGATCTTCATGCAATTTTTACCTGTTTTCCGATATAAATTTTGAAATGTTCTTCACTGGAGAATCTGCAGTGTAATTTTATGCTGGAATAGTTTAAATTTATATGTCAAGCGTTATTATAATTTCCTAAAATTTTACTCACGTGTAGTAGTCGTTAGGATAAAGTATAATATACTCTTCTCAGGGGTATAAATTTCTTTGAATATAATACTGTTCTGAAACTTATGTGAAATAGTTTTTTTTTTTTTGTATAACTTAGCATAAACATATTTTAGCCAGTAAAATAAATCTCCTAAACTTATTTCAGAATTAGTTTTCTTTAATATGAGCATGAAATTCATCTCAACTTGCGTGAAATCCCTGTATATAAATTAATTATTATTTGGGTTCCCATTTTAAACAATGCTTTGGAATAACACTGTTTTGCGTTTTTACCTTATAATTATAGAACCCATATTTATGATAGTACTCGTGTTAGCAGAGATGAATTTTGGTAGAGATAACGCTTATGTTTTCAAGTAGAATCATATCACCGCATGCTAAAGAAATACCTTTCTTTTTTTACCGTCTTATCTGTTTTACCAAAAATAATTAAATCTATATAAGGCAGATACATATTTTATAAAAATTAAATTACATTTTAAGCAGCTAGTAGAATGAAAGTATAACAAATTTCACTCCTCTACTACTTTCAGAATTTTGTCATTGTCGATTATTGCATGCATTATATTTAGTTAAAATATTTTAGTTTTTTACAACAAATCACTACTTGATTTTTTATAATGTCAGCATTTCATTTTAGCACAAGTCCACTTTATTTTGACTGGCAGTTTTAGGATCACGCTGAGAATTCATATGCAGTGATTAAATTAGCTTTCATTTACATTATCTGTACATAGAATATTCTGTAGCGGAAGACACTAGAATTTTTAATTACTAGGTTTTTATAATGTCTTGTATTGTCAATAACAAGACCTTGACTTTTATACTACATTCCTAGATTTGACTCGGAAGTAAATTTTACCACAATCTCCACGGAGGAAGACAGCAAATCAGTCTGTTCATTCAAACAAATAGCGGAAAATCTAAATCGAGTGGCGAAGTCAAGCCAAAGACTACGTGCGGTGAAACCAAACGTCACGCTCTATCTATTCCAAAAATCCAATAACATTATTGTCGCATCCTTGCTCATTGTTTTCTCGCGGTATAACGAGTATCAATTCAGCGAGGCGGATGTTGGTTCAGCAAGCGCATAAGGTCCATCTATTACTTAACTCTGTCTGGCGGTACGCCAGATGACAGAGTTAATAAGATAAATTAGGTGAAAGGATCGTGGATTTGGAAAAGGTTGGATTATGTTGTTGTCGAAAAGAGGTAGATTTCTAGTATTTGGCATGAACCCAGGCTTGCCTTGGTCACACGCAACGTAGCTCAGTAATTATAGATTCTCGTTCTTGACTTCGTGACGCTTGTAGCAGGATACATTCGGGATTCGAAATGGATATCATTCAGCATACGACTCCTAGAGGAGATGCGATTATCAATTAATCCTCATTTGTTTCGTAATTTTATGGCTTTTACATTTTTTTTGGCACAGTCATTTTTTTTAATTACGTTAAAGAAGAAAAGTTTTAAACTGGACTAAAATAAATGGATATATTTCCGTGAAAGTTTGCAATAATTTCTATGTATAAAAGCATGAACTGACACTGTATGCGGCTTTTTTGAAATTAAGTTTTTTTCATAATCGGAAACTAAGGTTTTGTTCAATTCTCTTTAAAAAAAATATAGTAAAAAGGGAAACTGAAATATTAGTTTTCATAGTAAATGTTGAATAATTCATTTATATGTAATGTGTAAAGATATATTAAAGCTCATTCACTTTATAAGTTTAGAGAAACACTATTTTAGATGATATTTTTCATTAAAGCTGTAACAATTTCAATGAAATGATTTTTTTTCTCTCTTATAAAAGGCCTAGAATAAAAACATTTTACTTAACACATCATCAAAAACAATTAATAAATTCTTATACACCGCTAACTTATACATTTCTTATAGCAATGACTAAATATATATTTTTATATCGATTTACAGCCCAAACTCTGGAAACTTTGAAGTTTATCCTGAAAGCGGCAAAAATGTCAGGTACATATAGATATATCTAGGGGTGTCTTCGTTTAAGGTTGTAGACAGCGAAAAATAAATGCCAGCTTTTCTGACCGAAAGTGTCGCTACTGAAACATGTTCAGGTCAAGTGTAAGTAATAGAAGCGTGTCCCAAACGCTTGATAAATGGTTTTTACGGACACGTTTAAACCCTCTCCGAAACATTTTCAATCAAGTTTCCCAAAAGTAGTTTTGAGTTTCTTACGGAAACATCTTAGAAGAGTTGTTTTGCAGGGAATGCAGTAGAGTGGTAGCTACTCTTTTATTTGATTCCAAGAATTCCTATATTTTATAAGAATTTATTCAGGACTATCCTTATTACAGCTTTATGTAAAATAAAATGCTTCCTTTTGATAATCAAGAAAAGCATCCTATCAACAAAAAAGAAATTTTATAAAAAATTGCTTATTTAAGATATAGTTTTGAGTTACTTACAAATTGCTTTAACATCTTTTAATCGAATTGAATTAACAGAACATTTGTCTACTTTGACTATATTCAAAATGTCAGAAATATAATTTAGGTGAAATTTAAAAGTTGAAATGTCTTGCAGTTTATAAATACTAGTTATTTTTTAAATTCACCATTCAATTTACTAGAATAGTTTTAATGCTACTAACATTTATCATAACACAGATGAAAAAAATTACTTATTTCTAAATTAGAGTGTGTTCATTCAATGACTTCCACAGACTCCGTTCATTGGGGAGGAGGTCAAAGCTGTTGGCAAAGGGTGAATTTCGGGGACTGCCCCCCCCTCCAAAATTCTACAAAACTGTCTTTTTAGATCTTTTCATGGAATGAAAATGGAGCAAGTGTGTGGTTGTGTCATCTGCTTAGCTGTGTACAGACAACATTGTGTTTAGTGACGTTGAGTTAAACAGAAGGTGCAAGTTTTATTCGGTAAGTAAGAACAGATTGACTAGCACTGTTAGCAACTCATCACAATATCAATACACAATTTGAAGAAATTGTGATTTTTTTCTGTAAATCTTCAAGGCGAGCACATTTTATAATATACAGGTAAAAGTTTGAACAATTCATTTTCTTTCAAAATTATTCTTTATTTTGTTTGGTTTAAAATTTAGAATTTAATACCATGTATAGTTTATATATTTTCAATGCTAATTTTTCTATTAAATTCATTGTGCAGTTACTTCAATGCACATTCTAGGCCAATTTGTACATTATATCTCTTTTTAGTCCTTTTGATATCTTAAAACCATATTGTATTGTTACCCATTCGGGGTCCCCCCAGGGGCGCACCTCCTTTAGGTGTGTACGGGGTTCACGATCCCGGGGTGCCTGAGTGATCTTTTCCTAGTGTCTTCCCTGGTAGACAGAACTTGCCTCTGTAGGCTTGTTCATTGCTGGGGTTGACCAAATTAAGCTTCGAACCATGACGGGCCTCTCGTAGGTCAGCAGCAGCTTGGTAGCTGTTATGGGTTGCTGTTGTGATTGACTGGCGTCAGTAGTTGTTGCTGCTGTATGGGCATGAGCCTGGGTCAGCGTAAAAGAAATTCTCTTACCCATTGGGGTATATATACATACATAACAAAATTTGTAGTTTTACTGAAGCATAGTTCCCTAAACACAATGTCTTTCCCCTTGGTCCCCCTCCGAATATAATTTCCGTCTACGGCGTTGGAGGAGGTGAAACTTTGTGTATAATACCCATGCCATTTTGTCAAGTTATACAAGCGTAGATATATTTTTGATTAAAATGTAACACATGTCTGAAAATATGATACAAATGCGTAACCAGAGTCGAAATAATTATATTTAAACTTAAAAAAATATGGACATTTATTTCAGTCTAAGTCCAGGAAGAGGGAAGGTACAACAACCCCCTCCCGTTAAAAAAATCTCGTGTACGCTCTTGCGAACACGTTAAAAATTGTTATTTCTTTTTGTACTGTGCAATTGTTGGAATATTCAGAGGCTTCATCCAAAGCTGAACCAATCAGGAATAGTAGTATACATTTTCGGATGATTGAAATGAAGGCTACTTTAACTATGATAAAAAATAATTTCCATTATGTATGCAATGTCAGATGAATGCCTTTTGTATATTTGGTTCATATTCAGATATGGAGAAATTATATGAGATCATTCTGTCAACAAGCATGAGTTAAGTTGTTGACTCTATCACTGTAGCCAGAGGTTGGTATTTCTGTCAATTTTGTTAGAGTTTTATTAATTTTCATTGAAATGGTACGTCTTATAACTTTAAGGCCAGAATTTGTATCGAAATAGGTATACTTTTAAGCACTATATTAAAACACTATATTAAAAACTATAACTGGGAAAGCTATGATTAAATGTGTCGTTAGTGAAATGACTAACGTAGTTATGGAAACAAGTAATATATATTGAATTACTATATCTCAAATACTTATTTCAGTTATTAATAAAGTAAAGTTTTCGTAGTCATCAAAATATAATCTTCTTTGTTGCAAAATAAAGAAGAAACGAAGATCAATTTTTTTTTTTAATTTATGCTGTATTTTTCATTGATTTTAACTTTAGGGAAATACTACATCTTGCAAAATAAAACCTCTTTCATTTTGAAAATATAGTTTTTAATACCAGGAACATATGGTATTAAAACATACATAGTATAGGTTATTTACTGAATCAAACTTTAGATTGAATTAGCAACTAAAATTATTTACTACACATTCTGCAATATAAATTTTAACATATCCGATTCCCGATATCGGCTTATTTTCCAAGTAGCATCTCTACTTTTAAAACGGTATTAAAAGTTCTCCAACATTCCCATGCAGTGCATATTCCTTCAGAATAACAACGCTGCATAAACTTCATTCTCTTCAAGTCTGTTTTCCCAGACAGAAAATGGATTTCTGAGTAAAAATTTATTCTCCGAAAGCCTAACAATAATTCGGCATAAGCTAAGACAGATGACTCAAGAACAAAATGCAATATTCCTGCAAAATATATTTCTTTTCTTTGAAATCACACTATATATCATTTCAAGCACTGGAACAGTTGCGAAAGCAAGCCAATAATTTAATGCCAAGTTTCTCCTCTTGATTAAAACGGCAGGTATCTCATCGCCCAACTTTAAAAGCGACCAAAATAAATTGTAGCACAAGTTTGGTGGGCATAAATATTTATACACCAGTTTCAAGTGAAAACTCTAGAGGTCTCCAGTTTCACGAAAATCGCCGTTTATTTCTCGCAGCGAGGAAAATTTTATTTTCGTCGAGGTGTCGAAAATTGAAACCACGCCCACAACTCCGCTTCCCCTATGAACGGTAATTGCTTCTGACGCCCGATCCATTTGTCAGAAGATTCCTCCCCCCCCCCCTCTCTATTTTCAAATACTGGAAATCCCCCTAGTCTGAAAATCCCCACCGTTACAAAAGTCTGCTACTCCATTAGAAAAGAACCGATCAATGGTATGAGCTTCCGAGAAATAGCGTGCCTATGCCGATTGGAATACAATAACTGGGGCGAAATACTTGTATTATGATTAACTTGTGGTCATTAATGGCGAAGACTAAAGTTACACCAGTTTACATTCGGAAATGAATGGGAGGTATTTGTGTATGCTTGCACAAGTTTGGGTCTTAAATTAAAAGGGTTGGCGACCCTAACTAAAATGCTATAGATTAGAAGATAAATTACCTCAGGTCTTTCAAAGATTTTGATTTGCAACTCGCACAAAATTAATTACATTTGTTTATGGTAGCTTACGTTAGAGCTCTGGTATGTTTTCTTTTCTTTGTTAATATTCTCATCAAGATATAATTTTGTGAACTAAGTTGAAAAGTCCCACAATGCATCATTGCAAATTGTAACACAAACCTAACTTACCTTATGTAGTTAACATTTTATTGAAAAGTTGTTGAACAGTTTTCACACCGCAAAAAACATTGAATAGAAAAGTCTACTTTAACTAATTAATAGTTATAAAATCAAGATAGTTAAATAGGTGTAAATATGAAGTATAATCTGTGAACTTAAATTACAAGGAAGGGTTGATTAAAAATGCAAAGTTTAGAAAAAATCAAAATATAATTAATCGTGACATAGAAGTGAGGGAGTATTCTTAAATACATTCTAGCAATATTTGCAAAACAGTAAGTTTTAAACTTTTAAATTACAAAATAAAAAAAATCCAGGTACATAAAAACAGGAAATAAAACAAAGTGTTCATAAATAGAAAATAAAAGCGATGAAATGATACGCAAACTAGTGATTTTATTTTACATACTGTAATTTTTTACAAAGTCTTAAGAAACTGAGAAATAATTTTAAAATTTGTACAGGGAAATTATCGCAGATTTCGTTTACAAGATAATTTCACTATAGGTAACTACTGTATATTGGAAAGAACCTACACAGTTTTAGCTTTGGCAACAATGTCTTTAATTTATAATCTATTCAATAACAACACAGATAAATAATTGGAAGGTTGGATTAAAAAAAAATATACTGTATATGTTATTTACAAATTTTACAATGACTTCACCTATTGAAATCTGAATTATACATCAACTAAAAGTCCTCTACATCCTATGACCACACCTATATAATCCATCCTAATTTCTTATAACCCTGACATTTTTTTTTAAATTTATGCTCTGTTATATTACCTTTATCCTCTTTTTAAGAAATACTTACTAGTATATCTTTGATATCCCTCATTTATCCCACACTTGTCTTTACTATGTTGTGATTTATCAATCTTTATTACCTGACAATTGTCTTTTGACAGTGGATTGATCTATATCCGTCCCACTCAGAAAAAAAAAATCTGTGGCAAAATTGAAGACTTTCTATAAAATTCTCTTTAAATACGACAGTTGAAAAGCCACTAGATTTTCAGTATTGAAATACTATTTTTATGAAGTTTTTGTTAAAAAAATGCATATTTAATTTTATTAATTCATTTGTTTCAGTTCCATAAGATAAGGAATACATATAAAGACATTGTCTTTTGACACTCGATTAATCTATATCCTTCCCACTTAGAACAAAAAAAATATGTGGTAGAACTGAAGAGTTTCTATGAAACCCTTCCCTTTAAATACGAGAGTTGAAAGCCACTAGATTTTCAGTAATGAAATACTATTTTTAAGAAATTTCTGTTTAAAAACTACATATTTAATTTATTAAATTTTTTGTTTCAGTTCCATAAGATAAGGAATATGTATAAAGACATCAAATTTGAAATTTTAAAAACCAGAGTTACAAATTATTTTTTAAAATACGAAGAAGTTGGTTTCTATCATTTCTACAAAATATAAATCAACAATACCATGATTTCTGAATTCAACCTGGGAAAACAATAACAACTGCCCTGTCAAAACAGTGGAACTACAATCGAAATTTCACCTCACAAGGTTTCCAAAATTGCAGGAGAAAGTAATACATTATTCAGAATAAAAATAAGCGATTTGACTTCAAAGGTGAGCAGAGAGAACTTTTCTTCTTCTTCTTTTTTTTTTTTTTTCTTTCATTTTCAGATAGAAAGGACAATGATTATGTCAAGGTGAGTTATGATGGAAAAGAAAGGTATCAGTTCTTTCGAAATTTTGATTTTATTTATTCAACCAAAAAAAGTGAACCTTAGTGTAAGTGACCATGTAGAAAATATTTGAAATTCTGGGTAACAACCTAAAACCTTTTCCATACCTTTATGTAAAATATTCTTCCACAATAGTTCAAAAAGATAAAGGATTTTTTGTCCATTTTATATTTGAATTGGAAAGCTTTTACAAAACTTTTGTTTTATATAAGAAACTTATTTTAAAAATCACAAAGTGTGCAGCCATTAACTGTTTTTAAAATTTTCGAAATATTTAGAGCAGGTATTCTCAACCTTTTTTAAGCTACCGCCCCCCCCTTATTAGCTGTAATGTGTGCAACGCCTCCTTTGAAAAAATTCCTTTATTTAAAGTGTATGGTAGGAGAAGTACTCAACTATAAGCGGGAAAGTGTTTAAGCAATTTTCTTCAATATTCAATCAAAATCGGCTTTAAGTAGTAGGTCCCGGTCTCAGTAGCCCTCATGTTGCAAAAGAGTAGACCGTAGCGCTCCTAACCAAACGATACGAATGCTGTTGATAAAATATATTTTGCTCTATGTCAGCCAAACTTCAGGTAAAGCATAAGGAATGAAAATAGCTGGTTCTGGTGCCATCAAGTAAGTATGGTTGATTATTGGTAAAAATAGTGTAAATTAGATAATTAATGTAATAAATTTATTTAGTACTTTTAACCCTCTAAGAGGTTTGCACGTACAATTCCGCCAAACCGATGATGTCTTCAAAGCGGTTGTCACGTACAATTTTCGACCTCCAAAACGTTCCGAAAATGGATGTAATGTACATTTCTGTCAGTGTTTTCCCTATGGAGTTTTGAGGTAGGAGGGTCAGGTTGATTGTTTGCACACCTACTCTCTGAGGCACAAAGACACTGATAGCTTTTCATGGCTTTGTAAATCTCTATTTTGAAGTATTTCGTTTGCGGTAACAGATGTATCTCTAATTGTACCTCTTAAATAGCTTAGATGACTTTCGTAAAAAAGACAGAAATCATTCTCTTAAAGAATATTTTTTTTGTACTTTTAGAACCCATTATTTCTTATGGAATGATCTTCGAGACTTGACGAGCTTTATGTGTATTAAAAATTAACTATCTATAATGTCTATTTATATATCTATTTAAAACCGGAAATAAACGAACAATAACGAGGGTGGGTTTCCAGTATTCCAATCTAGTCGACAAAGGGTGAAGTAAAAAATCATAGAACACTTTGGTCATTGACTCAATGAAACTTTAGCGTATTTTTGGAGACTTTTTTTCCTCGGTATGTACCACTCGGAGGGTTAAAATCAAGTTTGAACACCAAAATCTGCTCACATCGCTGCCCTACAGCCCGAAACACGTTCACTGTCCACCACCAAAGTCCCCATTGAAAACCAATGATTTAGAGCAACAAATTTTATATAATTACCTATAATGCTTCGATTATATAAAATAGGTAAAACTGCATGAAACAACCTATAGTAATTTTGAAGCGTTAAAAAACTCAGTTTCAAGCTATTTTTAGAAGAACAAAAGGAATTCGTATCCAGCAATTCTACAAAATTTTATTCGACAATACCATGATTTCTGAATTCTACCTGGGAAAACAATATCAACCGCACATTCAAAACAGCGGAAGTACAATAGAAATTTCGCCTCACAATGTTTCTAAAATTGCCAAGGGAAAGTAATACATTATTCAGAATAAAAATAAGCGATTTGACTTCAAATGTGAGCAGAGAGAGCCTTTTTTTTATCATTTTTAGAGGGAAAGGACAATGATTATGTCAAGGTGAGTTATGGTAGACGAGAAAAAGTTATCGGTTGTTTCGAAATTCTGAATTTATTTATTCAACCAAAAAAAGTGAACTTTAGTGTAAGTGACCATGGTGAAAATATTTGATATTCTGTGTAACAACCCAAAACATTTTCCATACCTTTATGCAAAATTTCTTTCACATGAGTTTAAAGTGATAAGGGTTTTTAAGCATTTTATATTTCAAGCAGTAGGGACTTTTAAATTCGATGAAATTTTACTTGTAAAGAGAAATATTTGTAATACACTAAAATATATATTGAATAAGTCTATAGTTAATTCCTTAAATATTACTATAAATCAGAATACCTAATTTCTTAGGCATAATATTTATTCTTTCTAAATAAATAATATTCAATGTAATGTATGTTAGTATTTTTTTACTTTTAAACAGTTGAATGCAACAAAACATATGATAGATTTTTTTTAAAAAATACAATATGTTCATACATTTAAAGCTCTAATATTCACAACTTTTTATAAATCGTAATAAAATATTTTTTCCAGATAAGATTTCATAATATAAATTTGATATAATATTTATATATAATATTTTCATATAATATTTCATAATATGTTAATATATATAAACCTGATGAATATTCAAATATATGTTCAAGAGCATGCATATTTATATATGCTACATCATACACATTAACAGTTCTATAAAAAATAATTTAAACGTTGAACACTAAATACTGGTACTGCGTATAGAGTATACATTTCAAGATATGAACAAGGTATCTATTTTAAATTATGCCATTCAATATTTCCTAAGTTGGAGGTTAACCCCTTAATGCACAATTTTTTTGAAAAAGGCCGGCCGAAAAAAATCAATTTTTTTTAATGTAAAAAAAAAAAAACAATTTAGAAAGATGAATTTAGAAAAAAATATATATTTTATTCTTGAATAAGTGTTATAGCTTACAATCCCATGTAAATGATAAATATCAATATAACGATTTTTTTTTCTCGTTATTTTCAATTCTCGATTGCATTCGAGTGTGAAAAATTATACAAACATAAAGTACAATGCCGCTCAAATTATCTCGAGTGTGCACAGTTTGGCCAGTTTAGCGTGCTCGATTTAACTCGAGCGTGCACATTAAGGAGTTAATATTGTGTGTATATCCTAAACATTATTCAAGTATGCAGGAGCTTTTCCATTTGACCGGAGTCTTCGCTATCATAACAAACAAGTATATTTAAAAAGAAATTCTTACGACTATATATTATCAAACAGTACCTGCATTGTGCTGGTTCTATAAATAAGATTATTATCAAAACACCAACTCTCTCTTTTTATAACACTCAAATCATAATTAAGTAAAATATTACTGTGCCCAATTATTAGATGGATTGTTGGCATAGTGATAAGGAATTCAGGGTTACCATTGAGATAGATGCTGAATTCAATTTTTTTCTCTTGTTGATGTAACATGTTACCGACGAGTACCAAGTGTTACCAAGTGTTTTAAAGAAAATTATCAATTTGGTTGTTTGACAGTCAAGATACCATCAGTGTTTGTTACTCCAGATTAATCAGTTTACCTTAGCCTTTAACAAGTTACCTTTCTAAGAAACAAATTATCGCTTGCAATAAGTTGGTATTGGTAATTTGTTTTCCCATATAATTGGAATTTCTTATAAAAAGAACCTACTAGGGTAAATTTTCAAGTACAGGCTTTTTTCAATTTAACTAATATACTAAATCGTAATGGTGTAACTAATCTTTCAAATTAAATATCGTTCAGGTTGTCCTGAAGAAAATAGTGCTTAATCTTTTATGATAAATTGTGTAATTTATTGTTTATCCTGAAAAAGCAACATTTTCAATAATAAGAAATTTACACACATCTTTGAAAAGTTTCGATCAGAATTTTTCTTGACACCATTGTTCATATATTCAATATTTCAATCAATTATGAAATTATATCAATTATACAAAAATATATTAAAGTAGAGAAAAAAAAGTAAAATACTAAATTACAATTAATGTATAAAAAAATTTTAAATTTCAAAAAACTCTACGTGTGGACGTAGCATATAGAATGATATAAATATTTAATGAGACAAAATTTTAGTATTTAATATATTTAAAATGCTAACAATCATTTAATATCTAAATAAAAATAAACAAGTTGTTTTTACCACTATAACTACAAACAAATTCAAATGCATAGGCCTGAAGTTCATTTTTTTTCTGCACATGCATTCTGTATGCAGTATTTTATTCTTTGAAAGATAAAATTTGAGTTTTGGTCGTTCCCTGCTAGAGCGAGCCATTTTCCGCATTGCCAGCCTCTTCATAAATTGTCAACCATTGAATTATTCCGCTGATACCGCAATAGCAAATGACGGGAGAAGGTGCAGATTGAAAAGCACAATACATTCGCGTCTCCCCCTCACATTTCAAATTGGGGAATCAACCGATGGATAATATATCCTTTACCCTCCTCTTCCGTATAAAGTCTAAACTGGAAGCGCAGTTTGTGAAGTTTTAGAGTATAAAAACTCGATCTATATACGTGATAGAAAGAAAGTTTCAAAGCTAGAGTTTTTCGAGAAAGATATTTTCCCCGCGCTACTTTCTATTTGTTTCCGTCCATCACAGAGGGTTACATATATCTATATCTATATATATAATAAAATGGATGATGCGATCATTTATCCTCGTAAAAATAAAAGCAAGAGGAGAAATAAATGTTGCTGATAGCGTGACTGCAAGTGGCTGACTTTCGAATAGAAACAAGGCCTTACCGCTTTGCAAAACTTGTTTTAAATTTGGGATCTCTCTATATTAAACATAAAGGTACACAAGTCTAAAAGTATCTAAACACAATTTTAGTACTAAAACATTAAAAACATAATAAAGGATCAATTAAGATAAAATATATTAAGCACTTATTGAATATAACTTTTAAAAATACGATATAAATGTATTGTTTTAAACACGAGTCATAAACCCAGAAAATAGTGAGCTACATTAAATTCCTGCCTAATGTTTGTGCATTCATTTTTTATTTTTTTTTTGTCTAATGGTTTATTATATTAAAGAATATACTAGACACACTAGGAAAAGAAAATAAATAGAATGTTTTAACTAGAAATAGATATATAATATTAGAATATGAAACCTGCTAATCGAGAAAAATAAATCTTTTTGGAATGTAAAACCTTTTATTTATTACTGTCTTTTTTCTTTAAAACTCTCGGTGATAAACAGCCTTCCCTAAAGATTGGGCTTTGAGATGTTTACCACGAAACAGTTTACTCCCCAACAGTAGAACAAAGAAAAAAAAAGAGAATATAGTCATGAGTTAACATTTAAAAATGTCCATAGTTTAAATAAAAAAACGAAACCCTGGAAGAAGTTAGTATTATACTTGTTGTTAATATCAAAGTAAGAGAAAAAGGTTAAAACTAGCGAAAAAAGGTTTAAAAAGAAAACCAAAACTAAAACGAAGCCCTAAAATTGGTGATGATAATTAGGTTCCATGATAATATTAGGAACAAGTTGCTTTAACATAATTAAACTTAGAGAGGGGGGGGGGTTCTCGAAGCATGGGTCCAGCCCATATTGTCACTTTTAAAAATACTAAAATATGTAATAGTTTTTCTTGTGCATATGTTAAATTATTTTATATAAGCATCATATTGAATCTTGATTGCCAACGCTTTATAACAATTTGCTTTGTAAGAGTGTCACTCAGATCGACGGACTTAAACCCATCTTTATGTCGGAGTCAACTTAAACCTCGTTCGTGATTAGTTAAAAATATCTATAATCCTTCTATAAAAAAAACTAGAAGAATCAGTAAGTTTTACAGCAGCAAATCAAAGGAAAAAACTGAAGACTAAGGAAATAAATTCTGTGTTGCTCATTTTGCATATTCGTTCTTTTAAACTTGCCATATCAAAGAAAATTTTACTAAATAATGTTATTTAAAAATAAAAGCTATTTTAGATCGCTGTAAACGATTTGGGTAGGCTTTTATTCAAGTTTATTTGAAGTTTCATTTTAGAAATAATTATGTGGTAATACTCGCTTATGCAGAACATTTTTTACCTTTAAAACTTGTTATCTTCAATAATTTCTCCTTAAGTAATGATTTGTAGTTAGTTTAAATAACATGTACATTAAGAATAAAATATTGAGCTTTAAGCTACTAATAAAAATATTTGTTGGTACATTTATATATCTCTAGCGTATTTTTAAACATATATAGAAAAGTACGCAACTTTATAGGTCCGCAGTGAGATATACGGTCGAAATAGCTAGGAACTAAAGTGTTAAAAAGCAACTTGAATTTAGTAATTCAGGATGATTTAAATTTAATTTCAAATATCTTATAAAAGGGTCATGTACATTTTAAATGAATCTTTAGTCATCCGGAATGTTATCTGTTTCGACAGGCTATGAACCTTCAATTTTTAAGTAATATTATACATCAATATATAAAACATTTAAAACCGGATTTCTCTCTTACAAATTCGCAAAATATTCATCTAAATTTATTCTAATGAAAAAATTAGAAAAATCAATATGTTAAAATTAAAAAAAATATATTTTGTATTACCATCTGCATGAAAACTAAATTTAGAATACGAGTCTTAGTATACAATTCAAATTGCAGCAATCTGAAAACTACATTCTGTAGAATGAATTAATACACTAAACCTATAGGTATAAAATTTAAAAACTCATGAAAATTAGAAAAAAATAGAAGCAGAATGAAATTATAACTAATGAGTCACTAAATATAACTAATTACCAGATTTATATTAATTCATTCCATGCTAATACAAATATATAGAAACCAAAGAAAATTTTGGTTCATCAAATTATTAATTTTTAAATTCTTATAGTGATATAAGAAATTTAAATTTTGTTATATTAAATGTTTTATAATTTTTTACCGCAACCTATTAAAATAAATAATTTTATAACAGATAAAACAAGTCCTGGATATCACACAATTTTCTTACAATTATATTAATTATTTAAAAAATTATGATAGGTGAAAACCCTCATACTTCCATCATGCACCGATTTCTTTAGGAGGATAAGACTCCTTAATACTTGCATATATTTTTACATATTACCCCTTCATTTATTGAGCCCCTTACTCTGTACTTCAATTTGGATAATATTTTAATAATAATACTTCTTTAAATTATTCTATGTTCAAATTCTTCTAGTTTTAATTGCATACCGAAAGATAAAGCATAAAATTGAAAAGCTAGACAGAATATAATTTCTTATGACAAATTCACTTCAGGCATTTTTCGACAATCTTAATTAAATACGACACATTTGAAAAAGCGTAAAACCGAGTTTTCATAACTTTTGTTTGAAAAAGATTTCTCGCATTTCCCTTTCATTTTTTAGTGGTTTGAATATATTAAGCGAGTTATTCCAGCCACTAACACCCTAGTAAAGCATATTTTCTCAGGATTGACAATGCAATAAGTACGTTCCATTCTATTTATTATTTTCTCCCATGTTCTCTAAATTTGGGTTTATTAAAAATAGATCAAAAACTAAAACATGAAAGGGAAAATTATATACCTCAAATTTATACTTGTGTTCAGGTTTTGCCAAATTAATACAATCTAATTATACCCTAGTATAGCGAATCTACATTCCATTTAGATAATTTTTTTAAGTAATTAAAATAAGGGTACCGGCATCCCAAAGTTAACTTTCTAGGTATGGAACATTAAGAATAAGAGATAGTTTCAACAGCAAAAAATTTTATAACAGATTTCTTGTAGGAAATTTTTGACAATAATTAAGTTTTATTAGCAATTCTAGGATGCATAGAGTAAGTATATTATAGACGGGTGCAAATCTAAAATAAATAATACTCTTCTTTATTTTTAAGTAAATGGACATTAACCCTTTGACATACAATGACGACTAGGAGTTGTAATTTTACTTGCCACAGTTGACTTTCAAGAGTCTAATTCGTCAATGACTGTTTTGGGCGGATGCCTTGCAGTATATTATAAGATTACTCGGTTGCTTCACTAATCCGTCGATTTCGGTTTGTTTACATTGTTGAAGATTCCCCCAGCTCCCTAATTCTCAACAGTACCAATAACAAAATTGCCTCCACAAAATCAGTAACTCAGAAAAAAGTACATTGAATGCAGTATAGCAGAGATCTCGAACGGCAAGTTTCCTAGTAGACATTATTGAAGTCTGATAGACCTACCCAGTGGTCTAAAAGAATATTCCTCTATACACGAGTCCTAGTGGCCGAACCATTCAACCAATCGAAATGAAAGTTTAGATATAATTATTTGAATGTATGGGGTCCAGATTGGGATGATTTAAAACAATAAACCTCTCACAGTTACGGTTACAGTGACAAAATTTCGAAATTTTTGAATGGCAATATCCACTTTTTTCGTATTCAAATTGATCAGAGCATGGAAAAACTTTAAATGGCGTTGAAAGAGACAAGTATGACGTAAATTGGCTGCGTAAAACATTTGTAAAGAAGAGCCTCGTAAAGAACTTACTCACAATAAAATGTAAGGTGTATTGATGCCCTTTCCATAATTCACTGGGATAGGCAGTAGAAGCACCAATCACAGAACACTCTTGCAAAGCACTGCTTGTGATATAAGCAGTGTTTGAAGATTGTTTCTTCATGTTCGTGCTAATCCGTCTAGTTTCGTGTATCAATGCATCTTCTCTTTTATTGGGATTGGTTCTTTACGATGCTCTGCTTTTCAAATGTTTTACGCCGCCAATTTAAGTGATATTTGTGTAGTTTCAACGCCATTTTAGGTTTTTCTAGGCTCTGATCAATTTGCAAACGAAAAAAGTGAGTGTTGTCATTCGAAAATTTCGAAATTTTGTCACTGTAACCTTAATTGTGAGAAGTTTATTATTTTAAGGCATCACAATCTGGACACTATATATTCAAATAACTGTATCTAAACTTTCATTTCGATTGATTGAAATGTTCTTTCACTAGGGACTCATATATAGGGGAAGTTTATATTCAGACCACCCGGTATATATTACGAAAAATAAGAAATGATAGTGAGTCTAATGAATAATATAATCCAAATTGTAAAATAAAACGTTCTCTTTCTAGTGTTGCACATAACTTTTTAAATGAGACAAGAAATTAATAAGAAAATAACTGAATAACTAACTACTGCAATTAAAAAACGTTAAAATTATTAAAGTGAACTCTTTTCCCTTATTGTGTTAATATTACAAATCAGTACACTGTAATACAGTAATTATATTACTGGGGGTAAGAACTTGAAACTTAAATTTGTTTGCAGCTCTACTGTTAATGACTTGGAACATGTTGAGTAATTTATTCCGAGTATTTAAGCTAATTCTAAGAATCTATGAATATCCCTACCTGCAGTGAGATTGAAACCAAGGAAGTATGACATCGAAAGACAACGACTTATCTATATGAGCTATTATCTTTCCTAAATATTTACACACTAAAAATTGAAAAACATAAAAAGATTTAATTATTCTCTTATGAGTCATAGTAAACACATAATACTTTGTCAATAATTAATAAAACAGTGAATTAGCTAAAGAAAATTATTTTTATATAGTGTATTGTTTTAATAAGAGAAAAACATACTTAAAAAGGCCGTTGAACGCTACAAGGTTTTTGTAAATTGTTAAGGTACAACAAAATATGTATGTACAAAAAAAAGCTATGCATTAATGGACTAAAGTTGCTATGCAAATAGTAAATATCTTATTATAAATAATTATTTTTAATTTGTTATGTATTGTTATTACCAGTTTATTCTTTGTACCTTTCCGGAATCATAAAGAATACTAAATCTAACCCCCGCATATAATTACATCAAAGATATGCAGCTATAAAAAAGGAAATTTTATAGATTAAATGTGTTTAAAACTTATAATGTTGCATTAGCATTACAGATAACCCAAGCGCTATTCCCTACCGAAAAATGGCATAAAATAATTTCTGGCTATATACCTTCCAAATAAATACACCATCTCTCCTTAACCACAAATTTGACACTTTCTTTAGAGCCTTGTGGAAAGAAATAGCATCCCTCGCATCAGAAAAGCACTTATACTAAATGCAGAGATAGTTCCCCACATTGAAAAAGGCACAGAAAAACGCTCCCTCCTGCCTTATCAGCGCGTTGCAAGACCAGTTGTAGGATGGCTGTTAAGAAGGGACCGTTTGCTTCGGTGAATGACAGGACTTCAGATAACGAATACCAAGCTAAATTCCCCCTGACAAATGTATCATAGTTTTAAGCTGTAAAAATGAACATTTAACGTGGCGACGACATTTATATAGAGAATCGAAAGGGATATTTTTCTTTTATTTCCCCCCCCATTTTTTTTTTAGTATTGTTAGTTTTGTCTAGTATTACCAAAAAGTTAAGATGCGAATTATAAACTGCTTGTCACTTTTAGCAAAATGAGTTTTAATGGTATTAATTTTTAATAATTTATTGAACTCATAGATCTAACGAATACCAAGCTAAATTCCCCCTGACAAATGTATCATAGTTTTAAGCTGTAAAAATGAACATTTAACGTGGCGACAACATTTATATAGAGAATCGAAAGGGATATTTTTCTTTTATTTCCCCACCCCCATTTTTTTGGTATTATTAGTTTTGTCTAGTATTACCAAAAAGTTAAGATGCGAATTATAAACTGCTTGTCACTTTTAGCAAAATGAGTTTTAATGGTATTAATTTTTAATAATTTATTGAACTCGTAGATCTAACGAATACCAAGCTAAATTCCCCCTGACAAATGTATCATAGTTTTAAGCTGTAAAAATGAACATTTAACGTGGCGACGACATTTATATAGAGAATCGAAAGGGATATTTTTCTTTTATTCCCCCCCATTTTTTTTTTTTTGGTATTGTTAGTTTTGTCTAGTATTACCAAAAAGTTAAGATGCGAATTATAAACTGCTTGTCACTTTTAGCAAAATGAGTTTTAATGGTATTAATTTTTAATAATTTATTGAACTCACAGATCTGTTGACAAAGCTAGGAAATTAAATTGCATTCATTAAAAAGAACCAAAGATAGTTAGCATCCATAAGATATTCAACTTAAAACAAACTTCTGTTTAAAAGGTAAGAAGAACTCAAAATCTGGTCAAAATAATTTTTTATTAACTTAAATTATTGATCCTAACATTTTTGCCTTTGCATTCAATATTTGAAATCTGTATCTATATTCCAAAAGTGATTTACATTTTTTACCATGAAATATAACATTAAATGAAACGGTTGTTCTTTCAGTGGCAATTGTCTATTAGCATCAACACAAATGATACTATTGAATTATTTAATTTTATTTACTCAATGGTGGTGAGTCAAGTAACTCGATGGTTATACGTAATTGATTTGATTTTCAATGCATGGAAAGTTTTGTGCAGGCTACAATCATTTTCCTAAAAATCCTTTTAACCCTTTTTTTCAAATTCCCCATTTTTGAACGTTAAGGCTTTACTTATTTAAAAAATAGTTTTAAAATTGGTATATAGGTTTTCTACAATTTAAAGGATGAGAGTGTGCAAGGATTTATGGTTTATTTTTTACAATTCTTAAAGCGTGAAGATTGTGAATTTAATGTTTTAGTCTTTATTGGTATTTTTTTAAAAATTGCATATTTTTTATTGAAGAATGATGTCAAAATGTCTCATATAATAATTCTTTTATAGGGATATTACAAATATATATATATATATATATATATATACACACACATATGTATTCAGATATATATACAGATATACACAGATATATACATATATATATACATACACGCTCACACATACACACACACACGTGTGAGTGTGTGTGTGTGTATATATATATTAATTACTGTTTCATTTATAAGAGAATTTTTTAACAAATGAAAACATTAAATGACTGTTTCTCCATGTTTAGATTTTCTTCACTTTTCTGTTTCAAAAATACTAAGATTTTTTTAAAATTTGAGATAGAAGTTTAAATTTTTCGTACGTGTTCTAAATTATGCTTGTGGTAAAATTGTGCATGGATTTAAATTTCAGGTGTTTAGTTTTTAAGCATTATTTAGATTTCATCGTTTTACACTATCTATATATTAACAAAAAATTACACTGACTGTAACATTAGAGGTATCTAAAAATCTATGTGCAGTCTTTTGTAATATCGTGTATTAAACATTAGAAATATATTCATAAATAAGAAATATTAAAAAAAATTGTGAGGATTTTTAAAAATTTAATTTTTTTCATGTTTAATTAAATTTGCAGTTTCAACTATTTTTTTTTTCCAAACTGTATTTCTAGTCGAATATTGAATTGCATAATATCCTCAATTGAAATAATTTTAGATATTTTAAAAAATGCTATTAAAAAGGTACCCTTTAAAAAATGTTCCCTTCTTAATGACAAACTTAAGAATATTCCCTTAAAAAATCAATAATGAATACATAGTGTGAAAATAAAAATTCGGTGAATAACCTCAACTCGACTTATAAACCCCATTTAATATAGCTACTTCAAATTTTCATATACTTCTTATTCCTTGTAAAAAATCCAAATTAATTTCCAGCTTAATATTCTTTGTCTAGGTTTAAGCCACATACGTAAACATTTCCGCGAAATTAACTATAATAAGTACAGAAGTAACTTTACTGAAAATCCCTTTATGTACTCAAATTATAGAGTGACTGTGTGCATACGTGGCTGTTCTTCTGAATCTATTTATCTATTAATAGACCACAAAGAGCCATCTTAAGAAAAAAGGATAATCATAGCCAAAATATAAAGAACATAGTACAAAGAATGTACTTTACGATCTACGAGAGCTTTTATTACTAGCTTTACGGCCTCCCTTGTTTTACGGCGGCATATGTCAATTTTAAGTGCCTCTTTCCTACCCAAGTACCCATTTCATGCTGTATTTAATACTTCTCGATTCAATGACATTTTGAAAATACTGCCATTAATGGTTTGCAAAATATTAAATATAAATATATATGGTATGATCGTGCCCAAGAAGTTTAAAAATCTGTAAGAGGATTTTACCCCTTTTATTCACGAAAAGAAAGCAATTCAACTCACTCATGACCAAATACGCTGATATAAAGCGATTGCTTGTAGAGCCATTTAAATTTTGTTTTGATCTCGCAATTTATATGTTTTTTATATGAATGCATTTAATATTAATGAAACCCTTAAGATGACAAGGGCATTTTAAGTTTAATGAAATTGGGATTTCTATCCGATTGAATTCTGAAATATACAAAGATCGAAAAGCTAAAGGAATATCAAATTAACGTTTATAATTTCTACCAAAACAAATTCATTTATTTTTAATTAATAATTTAAATAGTTAAGCTAAATATATTCGTATTTTATTAAATTGAGATACCCTAGGTGCATGTTTGAGAATCATTCACCTATGATACTTATGGTCTATGTACTTTGTGCAGTGCAATTTTTTTAAAGTTAATATTTCAAACTACAGATATCTGATGGTTCTTAACACACTGTATGCGGGACACGTACTAGTACGTGACACTTGAGCGCCGGTTACGTACTAGTACAAGTTAGTGTAACAACTTGGTTTGTTTGTGGGTACAAAAATAACGGTATATACAAGAAAACGAAACCTAATGTTTTTGTCTACTACATAGATTCTGGAAAAATTTAGACAAATAAAAACTAGTTTTTACATTATTAGTTTTATGATTGCTCTTTTCATTATTTATAATGTAAAAATGTTTATATATAACATAATTCGAAAAAATTAAAACTATATACTACTATTTCTATTTGATTTTTCATATTTACGATACTATTATAAATTTATTCACTGAAAAATATATTTTTTGTTTACAAAAATCTTATGGTTGCTATTTATATATTTCTATTTATATATATTTGTTTATATATTTCAATATAAAATACGAAAAGTTGGTTAAAAAATTAAATAATTTTTGATCTATTGAGATTTAACTGAATAACTAAATTTACACACAAAACGCCCGCTCCTAGTACAATTCCGCTGCGAAATGTACCCGCACACAATGTGTTAACTTAAAAGAAATATTAGAGCTATATTGTGCGATGATAATGGGTATCTTACAATGCTATTTCTCCATAGTAGCTAATGATAATAAAGTTTGATTCTAAGGTTTAAAATATATCTAATAATAAAAACACTATTTTAAACATGATAGGAATGCGTGTAGAAGAAGCTAATTTTAAATCAACGCGCGAGGACGCGTACCGGGGTTCTTAGACCTGAACGTTATAAAAGCATTCCAAACAAAATCATCCAATAGAAATAAACTTCCAAAATTTTCAGTAGCTGTCTTATAGCTCTTCTAACCCCAATAACATGCATTTCCGCAATTTTTAATGAATATTTTTTTCAGAAAGAGATATTTTAATTTATTTGGAGTGCATTCGCATACACTTTTGCATTTTTTGTTTGTGGCAGGAGGAGAGATGCTGTCAAAAATACACCTTCATACAATTAAAATGATGAAATATAAAGATGAACTGCAAGGATGTGATTTAAATTTTTAACTTGTGTGCCTTATGTTTATGCTTTCGGAATGCCAATAAAAATATCTACATTCTAAAATACTCTTAAAAATTAATATTTTAAATAATCCGAAATATATTTTAAACTTTAATAAAGGTATACTTGGTAATACAAATTTTCTATTCATAATCAAAAGCAATATTGTTAATATTTTGCTCAAAAAAGTTGCACCGGGCCTCCGAGGCCAGGCTCTTATACTTGCGTATCTCCGGGAAGCTAAAAGCTAAAATTATTAATATTTTGCATTGAAAATGTCACTATTTATCCATAATCAGGCGAAT
>CM063503.1:54982516-55050016 GCA_032207245.1 Pardosa pseudoannulata
ATTCTATCGGATGAAATATAAATATTATTGAATAATTATTTACGTGATTACAATAACTTTATAAATATGATAGAATAGATAATTTATAGATAAACATAGTAATATGGGCTGTTATCGACTTTCATCCTAAAATATATCATCTAGATCTTTCTTAATAGTAGAAAAACTAGAAAATATTTTGAAATAATTTTCTTTATCTGTTATATAAACAAATTTCTATCGGATGAAATATAAATATTATTGATTAAATTATTTACGTGATTACAATAACTTTATAAATCTGATAGAGTAGATAATTTAGAGATAAACATAGTAATATGGGCAGTTATTTTCATCATAAAATATATCATCTAGATCATTCTTAATAATAGAAAAACTAGAAAATATTTTGAAATAATTTTCTTTCTTAGTTCACCTATCTATCAAATGCAAACACTTTTTTTTTTGTATTTCGTGATATTTTTATAATTTCGTGAATAAGAACACTACATAGAAATTTAGAGCTTATAACGCTTTTAATAAAAAAGAAAAATTTAATTTGAAAGTATATAGACAAAATTTATTTAACAACATTAATAATTTCTTTTCTCTATTTTGACTACATTAAGCATAAAAGACAGAGATAAATGTATTTTCCTTTGCAAAGAATAAAGCTTTTAACTTTTAAATTTATGTTTCGCTATCTATGACTAACACATTCGAATTTATTAAATTTATTCTCGTGCAGTATGACATACACAAAGCTTTCAGACATAATTTAAAAATAGTAATGGATTTTTTCTTTTAAAATTATATAATTTTTAAATTACTCCAGTTTATATTTCTAATAAGTTACAAACAAATTAAATATACATTTCCCCTTCACGTAAAAAAAACTACCCACTTTGAAAAATATGCAGTAAACAAAAGATTTAAAATAAAATGCACATAATACTAATACATAAAGTTTTACTTCGAAAAAAAAATTCTCTAAGCGCCTAAAGGATTTTTGATAAACCTTACAATGGGATGACCCAGTCGCATCAGCTTCTTAAAACCATTTGTTCCTTTCAATAAAAAAAGAAGATAAAAGATGTTTTCAATTCCTCTTGAATCCCGAACAGCCAACATCGAAATGGATAAATGGATGGCACCCAAACAAGGATAAGAAAAAAACACAGGAAACCGGAGACGCTCCGGAAATTTTGGAAGGAAAGCAGAAACACGCATCAATGAAAACGGGCGAGAAAAAGCAATGTTAAGGATTGGGAGCAAAAGAAAGTGACCTTGAGACTTCAAAAGTATGTCAGGGCCTAGGTTACATATATGTATAGAAGCCAGTGGTTTTCAACTTAAGAAAATATTAGATTTCTTGACATGGAGCTCTTTACAATGTTTAAAAGACATTTGAGGAATATTTACCAATTTTGTTCGATGTAACTAAGATTTTAAATTTATATTTCTGAATACAACGGCGGTGTTCTTGCTACAGCAGAGGAAGTTTTATGGTTGATAGTTTTGACAGATGAAGGTATTGAGAGATATCTTGCTTTTAACAAAAACGTAAAATGTTTTGGAAAATAAAAAGAATTTTTCAAAAGGATTTTTTTTTTTAGTTTTACAAAAAAAAGCTATTATTTTTAACGAAACTTAAATAATACTTTTATATTTAACTTTAATTAAAAGTAATAATACTCCAGATATAAGAGCCGTAACTAGGGCTTGGCAAAGATGGCCAAGGGCGCATTAATGATAGAGACGTCACACCGTGATGAAAATGGGGTCTGAAAGAGAACGATTCGCCTTGAGTAGAAATAAGGTGAAAAATAATTTGTTTTATTATAAAATCTAATGTGTTTAAAAATTAATTTCTTATTTTTAAAAATGTTTCTAGAGGCTAAATTTGTTATAGATTTTTACAAAACGTTTACCAAACAATCCTAATATGCCTTTATATAAATCCGGATTCTCGTTTTAAATTTTAAATTTATTAATGTTATTAAAACTAATTAAAATTTAAAAATTTGCCAATTTTTTAGGAAAATTTAACGTCTAAATAAAACATTTCCCTCAAATAAACTATTCAGTTCATCAGGAAAATAATTCCCACAGAATGATTAAAAATTTTTAAGTATTAATATGGTAAAAATAGAAGAAAAAATTAAAAATTAATATACAAGGAACATTTTAAGAATTAAGAAAATATTTTGTGAGTTCATTCTGAATATACGGTATAGAAAAAAAAGTTTACATATTTTCTCACTATATTTTGTGGTAGATGGGCTGACTAGTTTCCTAC
This sequence comes from Pardosa pseudoannulata, assembly GCA_032207245.1. Classification (NCBI taxonomy): domain Eukaryota; kingdom Metazoa; phylum Arthropoda; class Arachnida; order Araneae; family Lycosidae; genus Pardosa; species Pardosa pseudoannulata. Next base: position 54,984,795 of record CM063503.1, read on the forward strand.
CACGGGCGCTAAAGGACCTAGTTATGGCCCAGCCAGATATTAACTGTCGGTAACTTAATGTACTTGATTTAAATTTATAGTAAAGATATTTCACGAAAAATTATCAGTATATAATTAATACAATTAACTCTTTTTAGAAACATTTAAGAATTACTACGTCCCATCTTAATTGAAATTTTAATGATAACGCTCTACCTTTTAGTGAGAAGAGGTATTTTCGAATAAATAATGTTATTTAAACATATTTTATGTCCAAATTTTGTCAAAATATTACTTGCAAACTTTTATTTAAAGTAAAATATATAAGTTACATTTAAAGTGAAATAAAAACTTTTGAAGAGTCATCTTTCGTTACGGAGAAAATATTCTCAAAAATTTCCTTCGTAATTGTAAATCCCTTAGCTAACTCGAGGAAAACAATTCTTAAATTTAATATCCGAATGTTTAATAATTTTATGAATACTATTTTTTTCTTTGGTACAAAGTGGAATTCTGATATTTTACATTTAGTTGGTTCCAGGCAAAATATTAAGTAAAGAAATTAAGTAATTGTTTTGTTTAAAGAATACTAACAGTAAGTATTCTTTAAACAAAACAATTACTTTATTTAATTACCGAATGATGCATACCACTTAATTCTTCAATAATAACATAAGTAGATATTGCTTCTTTTCAAGTTATACTGAAGGCATTCTATACCCTTACCCATAAAAGTTTATCTCAGAAAGATTTATTTAATTTTTTTTTTTAAGATTTAGCAAACTTATATTCATATATTCTTTAATTATAAAATCTTGAAACACATCGTTGAAAGAACGAAACTTTAACTTAGGTAGAATGTTGGATGCATAGTCCATAATTCAGTTATAAGCTGAAAGGAAGCAATATCTGCTTATGTCATTGCTGGAATAATATGTAATTTATTTAATTTTCAAAGATTAAAGGCTAGAAGTTTAAAAGGGTAGTTCTTTTTCAAGTATTGTGTCTCCCACCACCTTACTATAAAATATCATAAAATCCCTCTGTACCAAAAAAGAAAATTTCTTTCATACTAATAACTCGGATATTGAATTTTAAATTTATTTATGGACAGAGGGACCATAAATTATACTAAAAATGACTGAAGTTGTCATGCAGCTTAAGAACACCTTTAGACTGAGGTTATTTACAGAATAAATCATCGTGTCAGTTAAAAATAGGAAATATATTTGACTGAAAAGAGTTTTAAAATCAAGCCTATTTTAACATTCTTACCGAATATTTTTCAGGGCTATTTTTGTGTAGCATTCAGCAGTGCAATTTTCATCTGCATATCTAAACTTCCGGACGGAGTTTCTTTTAAGTTAAGAGGCATTTTCAGAATGGCACTTGAACAAACAGCAGTATAATACATTTGCTAAAGAGGTTTTGTTATTTTATTGCTATTCAGAATGAATATAAATTGTTGATACATTTACAGACCTAGTTTGGAGGGCCAAATATAAATGCTTAGATACTTAATGTTGCAGCAACTTTCTCCTAGTATGAAGTTGAACTTGACATTTTATCGATATACAGTTCTTAAAAGTTTTTGAGGTTTCAGTAACTAAAATATAAGACAAAGTAACAATGGAGTAAAATAATATTTAAACATAAAATATTCTGTTTTGAAAATATTTCTTTATTTAAAAAATGATTGGTTTTGAAACTTTTATCCTTTTTTAAAATACATTTTTATTTAAAAAAATACCTCAGTGAATACATATTCGATTTATCTATATTCATTCTTTTGAATAATAATTCTTTCTTAATTACATCTTGGTTAACTTTGTGAAATTTAGAATGGACTAAAATATTATAGTGAATTATAGAAAGAACCATTATATTCAAACTTCTTGATAGAATATTAATATTTTATTGATTAGATCCATGATTAGGATATAAAAGTACTCATTTTATCTTGTAAACAATGTATTTTATAAAACAGTTACATTGTATCACAAAAACAATCTGAGAAAATTCTTCCATTTTTTATTTTATATTTTATAAATACATGTAGTACTACCAGTCTTTATTGGGGGTATTATTTAAAAATTATATATGTCATCATAAACATTAACATAAAAAAGGATTGGTTTTGAAACTTTTATTTTTTTAAATATATTTTTGTTGAAAAAATACCTCAGTGAATGCACATTTGATTTATCTATATTCCTTTGTTTAATAATTCGTTCCTAATTACATCTTGGTTAGCTTTGTACAATTTAGAATGTACTAAAATATCACAATGAATTATAGAAAGAACCATTAAATTCAAAATTCCTCTTAGAATATTAATTTTTTATGGATTCGAATGTAAGCACCATGATTAGGATATAAAATTGTTCATTTTACCTTGTAAACAATGTATTGTATAAAATAGTTACTTTATATCACAAAAAAAGAAACATCCTCCATTTTTTATTTTATATTTTATGAATACATGTAGTACTATCAGTTTATATTAGGGGAGTTATTTAAATATTATTTATGTCATCATAATCATAAGCATTAATATTTTATGTTTATGATATGTTTAATTAAATAAAAATAAACAACATATCAATAATAAATTATAATTGATGGTGAAATTTGAAAGTTAGGAATTCTCACAATGGGACTTATAATATTTGTACTCATATAATTAAAAAATATTTTTTTAATTTTGGAGTGCTTTCGGTCTATTTTTTTTCAACACGAGGGCTAATGAGACCAGGACCTACAGTTTAAAGCCGATTCCAAACGGCTGAGAACATCCCTGCCACAATGGGATTCGAACCACCGAACTCCATTACCGAAGGCCAGCACCCTAATCAACCCGCCCTCGTTCGGCTTGTACCTATATATATAGAAAAAAAATTGTATTTTTAAATATTGGATTTTAAATACTTTTCGCCCTCATTATAGTCACATAAAAGAAGTTTTAAAAATGGCTGAAAACTACTATTTTAAATATAGAACTTTTAAAAGTATAGTTTTTGAAATTTATTACATGTCAATATTTTTAAAGTGCATTTTGAACAGGAATTTTGAACGTAATGGTTCTTTCTATAATTCACTATAATATTTTAGTCCATTCTAAATTTCACAAAGTTATCCAAGATGTAATTAAGAAAGAATTATATAAAAAAAAGAATATATACAAATCGAATATGCATTCACTGAGGTATTGCTTTAAATAGAAATATATTTTGAAAAAAGATAAAAGTTTCAATACCAATCCTTTTTTAAATAAAGAAATATTTTATGTTTAAATATTATTTTACTCCATTGTTACTTTGTCTTATATACGACAGTATTAAAATATACTGAAGCTTTATGCATGTTTTTTTCTGATTACATGCAAGCATATAATAATAAGGCTATATATTACTGAAAAATATAAACTTATTTAATATAAACTTAAGTAAAACAAATGATCAGAAAAATATATCTACTTTAGATAGCTTATGTATAATAGAAATATAAAGGCTTAACGTCATCATTGACTAAGTTATGCTCTCTTATTACTGATACATTTAAACACTAAAAAATTATACTTCTGAAACCAGATATAAACAACATTTATCTTTGTTATGGACTTGAGGTTTATACCAATAACATAAACTTTATAAATATATATTCTTAACGTTTCATTTAAAAAATATCTCGAAACACTCATAACGATAAAATCAACCCTAAAACATGTTCATTTGAGCAAATATTTTAGCGAAAGTATAAAAACTGTTTCAATTTCTCCGAACTAAGCTGTTTGAACCTACAACTACATGAAAGGTTACATTTCAATGATTATAGTTTGCTAAAATATTTGGAAAGTAACCAAATTCTTAAATTGTTTGAAAAGTATTTTAGTAAAGGAAAATTTTGTTTCGATTTCAAGAAATACATTTGGGATTATTCGACACCTGCAAAGGATTTATATTTTTCAACAAATATTAAAACTGCTAAAAATGTGCTATGAAATGTTAAACCAAATTGCATTTTTTTAAAATTACAGAATTGCCAATTTATATATATTTTCATTTTGTTGTTAACGTAATTTTGTTAAAATTTCATTTATCTTTGTATATTGGAGGAAAAGGGTACTGTGTCACGAATTTCAAAGGAGAGTACAATAAAGTTTTTTTTACAGGTTGGAGTTGGTAATTTTTAATTAAATTCTTTATAAACGTCTTTGGTGTAATGTGGAACCCATAGTTGTTATAAACATAAGAAAAATTAGAAAGATTAAGTTGTATGACCAAATAGAACTAGGGTAGGGTTGTCTTCACTTTAAAACGATGTTTGCTTTTAACGTTTTTTTTTTCATATTAATAGTTTTTTTAAGTAATGCTTTTTATCACATAATTAAAAGAGAACAAAATTTGCAAGAATCTGAATCTAAAAAATGGACAAGAGTTGTAACAAAAAGCATTTATTTTCGTATACCTATCCATATGTATTATTTTTATAATTAAATACTGTTATGTACTCTTAAGGGGAAAGTAGACAATCACCTTAAAACTATAGGGGAGAGTGAGGCACCTTGGGACATAGCCCACCCTGGGACCTTTTATTTTCAGGCTTTAATTTGCAACCAGGAATTAGTGCTCATGTGTATTAATAGATGACATTTCTCTTCATTTCTCAAAGAATTTTGATGAAGATAGTGCTTATAGGTAAGGAACAATTTCATTTTCTTTGTTTTGAATAACCCAAAATTACATCAATGTGCATTTTAAAAAATAATTTTTTTGAAAAAAAATTAAATATTTAAGAAAAAGTGTATTTTTCTATGCTAATAAATAAACTGTATTGTTAAACCTAACTATATAATAGTTACCAAAAGATACTATGTAAAATGGGGCAGGTTGGGACACACATAGATGGGGCACCTTGGGACACTTTAAAAAGAAAACAAATATCAATTCAAGCAAAATAATTAATATTTTGGTGCCTAATTTTTAATTGATGATTTAATTCGTCAAAATATTAATTTATTAAATTTACTAAAGAAACAATAGGCCAAAGGTATTTTGGTATAAGGTATTTTGTTAGAATTTAAAGAAGAATTTTCTGGCTTCAAATATAAGATTTATTAAAAAAAATGTATTAACTTGAACAATTTTCGGCCATTTCTCTTTTATAACAGTTAATAAAAATAATTTGAACAGTATTTTGTATTTGTTATTTAGTGTCCCAACCTACCCCATACAGTAGGGCAGGTTGGGACATTGGAAAGGTATTTTATTTCTTTTATTACTCTTTAACTAAATGAGATATTAAGTAGATTTAATGTTTATAAGAAGCAGATATGATGACAATATATGGATGCATACTTATTTTTTTAATTAGCTTTACAAAAATTTCATAAAAATGTAAACTGAAAAGTGTCCCAAGATGCCCCGGTCTGGACTACTAATTTTTTTTTCAAGTACTAAGCGTATTGAAAACTCTTCATTTTGACTAATTTCATTCAAAAAGGCTTTTAAAAATATTAACTAGATACCTCTATTAGAATTAAAAGTAGTGTCTTGGTTTCCCCAGAATTTAAATTTGAAGTTTTTCCACGTCATTCAGTTGTGGTTCGACATTTACATCCAATTGGGTCAGTGCATCCCCCCTTCCTTTTTTTATGAATCAGCCTGAGGAATTTCTTCATAACTCTTTGTAAAGCTAGATTATACATGAATAGCGAAAATATGTATAGATTTTTCTTGTTATAATTGCATGGTCCAGAAATGTTTGTAATTCAGAAGTGATGTTTTGAATGTTAATCCCTGTACTATTAAAACATAAAAAAATATATACAATTTTTCATAATCAAAGCTAGTTACAATCCATTGAATGTTTACTGACAATAATTTTTAAGTATCGTAAAAGGAGTAAATGAGAATATAACCTTAGTGATGCTAGCATTCCTGTTGTCTTAAACCCTTCTGGAATTATGATTATTTAGAAAAAAAGTTTTCAATAATAGTGAAATTACCAAAAATTTATCGAAAATAAAATTATTAAAAACTTAAAAAACATTATGCAATTTAATATTTTACCGTAAATGTTTTAATATCTAATTAGTGTTCCATATATATATATATATATATATATATGAATATATATATATATATATATATGTATATATATATATATATATATATATGTATATATATGTATATATATATATACATATATATATATATATACATGTATATATTCATATATATTCATATATATATATATTCATATATATTCATATATATATATATTCATATATATTCATATATATATATATATATATATATATATATATATATATATATATATATATATATATATATTCATATATATTCATATATATACATATATATTCATATATATTCATATATATATATATATATATATATATATATATATATATTATATTTATATATATCATATATATATATATATATATATATTCATATATATATATATATATATATATATATATATATATATATATATATATATATATCTTAAACTACCTAAGTCAAGTATAATTAGTTTTGGTATAACTTATTTGTATAAATAAATTCAAGCATTTATTTTTCCGAAAAAATGCAGACAATATAGTTAATTATTCCATTTTTCTTCGAGCACCAAAGTTATCAATAACCTTTCATTCTGACAGACTTCCTTTAAAATGGCGTTTTTAAAAAAAAATTACAGTCAAAATTAACAGCGTGGAAACGACTTGCTTTCTCCAGAACGTAAATTTGAAGTTTTCCACGTAATTCAGCTCTTCCCGCGATTCGACGTTTACGCACAATTGGCTCAGTGCCCATTTATTTTGAATCAGCTTGTGGTACTCCCCATACCTCACTCTTTGTAATGCTAGATAATATATGAATATCAACTATACTTACAGGTGTATTTCGTTATAACTGTACAGAAATATTTGGAAATCAGAAGTGTAATGTTTTAAATGTTCTAAAAAACCTCTTACTAAATAAATATCAAGTACTTTAAGCCTAATCCAGAGTTTCTTAAAATGTGGGTATCGGGACATGAAGCAGGAGTTGACAAAAATTTTAGCAATTTTGACTTTTCTTTAATTCATTTTTAATAATTTTATAATTACCAGGTATTTTAAAATATGTGTCTGGAAACAGATAAAATCAATACAAAGAAAAAATGGAAAAGTTTTGACGTATTTTTCGACAATAGAAACACTTATCTTACTTGGTTTGCATGTGAAGCTATCAGTTCGTCAAACGCCAAACGTGTGCAAAATCAAAGTCTTCCTGGCAGTAAATACGCGCTGGGGTTTACTCAGTAAAGACCATACTTTAGTCATGGTTTTAATTTACCAAAATAATAGAATTTATTATCGTATTATAATTTTAAGCGCATTCCTTATTTAAAATTTTCCCATTAATTTTTAATTTTTAGGTGAAAAACAATGGCTAAAACTGGAATAGAATATTACAGTTCAAATGAAGAAACTGAATTTGACTTTGCATAATGCTTATGGGGTTCCAAAAAACTCTCATAAATTTTATAGGGTACACACACCAAACAGTTTAAGAAACCCTGGTGTACTCAATGAGAATATAAATTAAGTTATGATAGTGATTTATAATTGCATAGACCAGAAATACTTAAAAACCTGCTATTTTTATGCTCATCTCGGTAATGTAACTATACTTAAAATACATAAATTCATATTCGTAATCAAACAAACGTTTAATTTGAACAAACTTAGACTTAGATGACCCACACCCACATCCAACTGAAGAAGTTTATGGATGCAAAAGCCTAAGTGGGTGGGGAGAACCTTTCGACATTATTCATTTTAATGTTATACACTGAATTATTAACTTAAAACACTTTTTTTTATCACTATTACTATTTTTACAAGTATTTTCCCTCATTTTAAATTTTTTAAAATTTGTTTTGTATATAAGAGTAATTTGAATTCAATATATTATAAATTTCCTCCAACTTCTTAACATGATTACGATTATTGTCTATTTTTTTAAAATATTCGATCTGTGTTTCGTTTTCGTATTTTTTGATACACATCGGAACTAGATTACATCTTACTTGCATGTAATGCTGAGGGGTGCCTATCAATCCACATTTACAGTTTGATGAATCTAATTTTCCAATTCTGTACAAGAAAGTTGGGAAACTTCCATGACCGGTAATGAAATAATTTAATACGTTATTTTCGAATTGTAACTTTTGTTCTACTTTTGACATTATAGTATAGGTTGCTTTTTCTTTTTCACTATTGTCCCAATAATCTTGCCAATCTTTATTTATGTTTTTTCTTCATATATTTTTAAGTATTGATACCGGGAGCTGTATTGGTTTGTAATTTATTGATTTCGTGGCGTTTTTTGCTAAAATACCTGCATATTCATTACCGATATTCCCGTGTGAGCTTTGATCCTAATTATATCAATTGTTCGGTTATTCATGTTTTTGCATTCTTTTTGTACCTCGGTAATTAATTTTGATTTCGGTACTAATTGTTCTAGGCTCTTGATTACTGAAAGACTGTCAGTATATAAATATATATTGTCTTCACTCAATTCTTTTATCTTTCTGAGCGAATCAAGTATTGCAGACCCCTCAGCCTGAAATACAGTATTATGACAATGCAATTTTCTTTTACAGGTATATACTATCTTATTTCTTTTTATACGAACATATTTTTGAACGAACATAACTCAAAGTTAGGTTCGTTCAAATTAAACTTCAACAAAAAACAAATTTCATTTGATATTTTTATGCAACAAATTATTGCTACGCTGGAATATTTTTATTGGTTAAATAGAAATTCTAAAGGAATAATTATAACACTTTTCCATGTGATCGAAAGTATAGTCAGTAGTAAATTATTTTACATTTCTATTAAGCGAAAAACATGGCCCCTAAAATACTCAGATTCGTGTAGTTTCAGTTATTTTTCTGCAAGATAACAAGATGCATGTTGTACACTGAAAAACCGCTTTATTTTTCTAGTATCATACTTCAATATATACAATCAGCACTTATTTGTATTTTTAATTGGTCTTAATATAAGATATTTTACCTTTTAGTTACTATCTAATCAATTTTTTGTTATTAATCACTGTAAGTACTTACTAAAACAACATTAGTAATCATTTAATTTCACTCAGTATGTCTAAGAAATACATAAATACACACGTAAAAATTATTCCAAAAAATAGTTGAGTTAACCAAGATGATTTTCAATGGTTTTAAAATATTATAGTTCTTCGAAATTATTTTACCTTATTAGATAGTTCTAAGATATTTTACCTTTTAGTTACTATCTAATCAATTTTTTTTGTTATTAATCACTGTAAGTACTTACTAAAACAACATTAGTAATCATTTAATTTCACTCAGTATGTCTAAGAAATACATAAATACACACGTAAAAATTATTTCCAAAAAATAGTTGAGTTAACCAAGATGATTTTCAATAGTTTTAAAATATTATAGTTCTTCGAAATCAAGATTCTTTATGAGATATTGCACAAAAAAAATAATCGTAAAAGTAATTTATTTGAAAAAATATCATTAAAAGTAATTTATTCGTCAAAAAATTACTCGTATTTAAATATGAAAAGTAGTTTTCTCCATACACAAACTATCTCAAACCACTTGAGCCAAACTGCATTTATTTTAGTATGACTTTACAAACACAAGATTTTTAGTGATAAATACTGGAATTTACTATTACAGGAAGACGTACACATCTGGTTAAAAATAAGGCCTTTTTAAGCACAAAATCTTAATTTTTCATTCTTACAAATATCCTTTAAGATTGTGTTCATTAAAAAATTAACTAGACACCAGTACTGGAGTAAAAGGAAGAGATTTAAAATATCTTGCTTCTTATACACCGTAAATATGAAATTTTCCCAGTAGTTCAGCTTTTGCTGCGTTTCGACGTTTACGCACGATTGGCTCAGTGCCCATTTATTTAGAGTCAGCCTGAGAAAATCCCCGTACCTGACTGTGTAATGGTAGGTGATATATGAATGGTAAAAATACTTACAGGTGTTTTTTGTTATAATTGCACAGCCCAAAAATAGTTGAAAACTTGATATTTTTATGCTCATCTCGGTAACGTAACTATATTTAAAATACATAAATTCATATTCGTAATCAAAGTTAGGTTCGTTCAAATTAAGCTTCAGCCTTAAAACAAATTTCATTTAATGTTTTTATGCAACGAATTATTGCTACGCTGGTATGTTTTTATTGGTCGAATAAAAAATCTAAAGAAATAATCATTACACTTTTTCCATGCCATCGAAAGTATAGTCAGTATTAAATTATTTGACATTTCCATTTAACGACAAAAATAGGCCCCTAAAATGCTCAGATTTGTGTAGTTTTAGTTATTCATCTGCAAGATGTCAAAATGCGTGTTGTATTCTTAAAAACCTCTTTTTTTCTCTACCTAGAAAATATAAATACTATCATACTTCAATGCATATTATGCATTCAATGCACTTATTTATATTTTTAATTAGTATGAAAATGAGATATTTTACCTTTCAGTCAGTATGTAAGAAATTAACACTTTTTTATAATCGCTAAGTACTTACTAAATCAACATTACTAAACATTTAATTTCACCCAGATGTCTATGAGATACATAAATACACACTAAAAAATATTGAGATACCTTGGTATTCATAAATTTTAATGAACAAATGTGCTTTCAAATTTCATTTTATGAAAAAAACATGAAGTAATGTTCATTTGGATTTCAATTTCATTTAACAGTACGTTATTCTTACTGTAACCAAATTTCTCGCTACATACTGATTTTGTTATTTTAGACCTATATACCAGTATATTTACATGTAATATATATAGTTATTTCAACTGTTTTTGTTCCTGGCATAAGCATTGGATCTTTTGGAAAGCATATGTGATAAAAAGCAAATATTAGCGGTTACACGAGACATCATATACGACTGAGAAAGTAATAGAGACTTACGGTTTTCCTCTCAAGATTCATATCGCAGAAAAAGCACACTCCATCTGCTTTATGGGAGGGGCCCTCTGTCGTAAAATAGATGTGCTCTTTATGTTTTCTATCTCTTTCCAGGCTGCATTTTATGTTAACTTCCAGGAGTTTGATATTTCCAAAATATATCATTTTATTCACAACATGAGAAATGGAAATTTTATTTCACAAAATTTGATTTTCAGGGTATATTTAACATTTTACTTCTAAGCAAACACAGATCAAACAAAATCTGTTGCATAATCTTATTATAAATGAAATCATAAGAGAATAAGGCTTAATTGGTAGTCGAAATTTTGTATTTGTATATAGATATTCCTTGCGCAACAGTATCAAGAAATCTAATATGCGGTTACTAGCTTAAATGCCTTACTTCTATAATTTAGTTTTATCTTTAACTCTTTGCCTTTGTCACCTGAACTTAGTTCAGGTAACACAAATGCGCTAATTTTGGAATGTCCGATCTGAGTTTCGGCAAGAGAAAAAACGGTATTTAGATTCCACGAAGCCCGAAATCGGTTCGTCCAATGCATAATATTTAATTTGCCATTTTCCCATTAGACAGAGACACTCTCCGTAAAAAATTCGACAGTTTTGAGTTATTTGTTGCCATCTCTCATTACTGTAAAGGATTTGTGAAATTCAAAGGAATCTCAGGGACATGGAATTCATACTAGTTCATATAGATAATAATATTGTTGTATTAGTTTATTATATTTATCCAGAAAATTATGTCATTTGATTTATTTTGCTGTAATTTGAGTAAAAATTACTGTAATCCATTAACATTGAACATATACTGAAAATAATACTTATTTAATTTAATTTTTTTTTCAAAAATAATCTTTTTCTAACATTTTGATGGTAATAAACAACATTAAAGAGAAAAAATATTTTTGCCATGTTTTTCTCAAATATATTCGAGAAGCAAGGGGTTGATATTTTAAAGTCTGCAATTTTGTGGGAATACAGAATCTGTACTAATTGTTGGAATTGAATACACCTACCTCTAAGAGGCTGAAAATCCATCAAAGATATTTAAAGAAGAGTATTAATTATAAATACCAATATATGTGATATTATGCACTTGTACGTCTTATGTAGTACTATGTATATGGAATAAAAAAAGTCAAAATTAGTAATACACTGCTGTAGATTTTATTTAGAATATTTTTTTTGTCTAATTTAAAGAAATAATTTAAAGAAAGCCTTATAGAATGTTTTACGCATTCAGTTTTATTTGAATCAAAATAGAATAGGAGACTTTATTTAGAAAAATTGAAATAACGTGAAGAATAGAATTAGAATTTCATATTGACAAATATAAGCAAGTATAGAAAATTTCATTCTGTAAATACGATTCGAGAATTTTAAAATATACATATGCTAACTTATTTTTAAACTGGTGTAGGTACTGGAAAAGGATTCAGTTTTAACACTTTGCACTCCATTGTCCCAAATATTGACATTTAAATATAAACTTTAAATCTTAGAGTGCAAAGGGTTAATACAATGTCATAAGATTAAATATATGAAATGTATATGCCTTTAAGCACCTTGGGCATATGGTTGTTTTGTATCTTCTTAATATCTTAAGTGAGTCAAGTTTTTCATAACAATAGTTTTTAGTTTATAAAAAGATATTTCAAAGTTGTATTGATTTGGAGCGCTACGGTTTACTTTTTTGCAACACGAGCTCTGAGGCCTGAGCCTACCACTTAAAGAGGATTTCGAACATTCATGCCTTAGCGGGATTTGAACTCATGATCTATAGTTCCGATGATCAGATCCCTAATCATTCGGCTGTCGTTAGAGAGTCAACGTTCGAATAATTAAGGACACTTCTTTGAAGCTTATACTTTTCCCTATTGTTACTACTTCCAATTTTATCTTTTTGTTATTATAAAATTTGTAATCATAGGTACTTTTAATACTCTAAAATATAAGAGTTAGGTTTGGGTTGCTACAGTCCACTTTTTGGAACTAATGAGACCGGGACCTACAGTTTAAAGGTGATTCCGAACGGCTACGAACATCCATACCATTGTGGACTTCGAACCCACGAACTCCGTTACCGAAGGCCAGCACCCTAACCAATCAGCCATCGTTCTGCTCTAAAATATAAGGAACTTTCTAGTTCACATGTTTTTTTATATATAAGTTAATAATGAACTATGTATGTAAATAGTAATTAAATATTAATATGCACTTAGAATTAAAATACCTCTGAAATAAAACTTTCTTGGGAGTCTTTTTCATGTATATTTTCAATTTTAATTAAGTTCCAAAAATTAAGAAAATTGCCATAGTTTAAAATAATCTTAAATTTTAATAATTAAACCAACTTCTTCTATTTCCGCTCTCTGTCATAAGGCACAAAAGCAACAGTCATTAATTTTCGTGAATGTACATCATGAAGAGGAAACTCTCTGTTGCAATAGGACAATTGAATATTTCTCGCATATAATCTTTCTCACCTTTAGTGGCGTAAACTTTCAAATTCAAATTAATTTTAACACTTCACATTAAAGTTACAAACAAGTAGATCACGAATTTTTTTCCCCATCAAAATACCTTTTACGTGAGGATTGCATTCGCGAACGGTTAAAGCGCCATCTGGTGAGAAAACTAGGTAGACGTTCAGAGCGGGTGTTTGTTAATTACAAAATCAATATTTGTCTCCAATGGAGAAAACTATAAGCCAAGTGTGGCAAATGAGGACGTAGGTTTTACAAGAAGTATCCATTTGTTGTTCAAAAATCATAAAAATGAAATCCGACTCCGAAAAGATTTTTGCTTTTGAATCACGTTTTGCATCAAGTATGGAAACTCTAGATATAAATGCAATTATCTTTTCCTCTTCTGAGCAGTTATGAACAATAATTCACACTATTTCTTCTAATAGTTTCAGTTTTTTTCATGTAACTGATTAAATATTCAGAACAGTTAAAAATATTTCTGCAGAAATATGTGATAGTTTCTATCTTTTTGTACGCACTCTGAAAGAATTTGATAAAACTTTAATATAAATGAATTATAAAGGATCATTTTTCTTAAGTATAATTTTAATATATTGTAAAATCATGCATTATTCTGAATTTCTAATCACCAGATAATAGCAAAAAATTATGTCTATGAGGCATTTTATCTCATTTTAAGAGCTCTGAAAGAATGACAAAACTTTAATATAAATGAATTATAAAAAGGATCATTTCACTTAAGTATAATTTTAATATGTTGTAAAATCATGCATTGCTCTGAATTTCTAATCACCAGATAATAGCAAAAAATTAAAATGTCTATGAGGCATTTTATCATATTTTAGGCGCTCTGAAAGAATTTGACAAAACTTTAATATAAATGAATTATAAAGGATCAGTTTATTTAAGTATAATTTTAATATATTGTAAAATTATGCATTAATCTGAATTCCTAATCACCAAACAATAGCAAAAAATTAAAATGTCTATGAGGCAGTCTGACTTGTAAATGGTATTGTCTTAAGAAGAATAAATAAAATCAAATGTAATTGATTTAAAATCGTTTCTAAACCAAATGTTTTCTTTGTAGTGATTTTTAGAAAATATTCATATTTTCTAATGCATATCAAGAAGTTTCCAAATTATCACTTAATTTTTTATCATGAGTACGCTGGTCATTCAACAGCTTACATCAATACTTGTTTTTAAAAAAAGTGCATAATTTTATGCTATGGCTAATATAACTGTCATTTGAAGATTTAATTGTACTTGCAACTGAAAATTTTCCTTTTAAAATGTGTATGACACAGTCTGACTTATAAATAGTATTATCTTACAAAAAAAATAAATAAATAAAAAGTAATTGTATTAAAATCGTTTTTAAACTAATTTTTTTCTCTGTACTGATGTTTAGAAAATATTCCTACTATTCTAATCTACATCACGAAGTTTTCAAATTATCACTAATTTTTTTTTGAATACGCTAGTCATTAAACAGTGTACATTAATACTTGTTTTTATAAAAAAATTGCATAATTTTATGCTATGGCTAATATGTCTGTCATTTGCGGATTTAATTGTCTTTGCAACTGGACATTTTCCTTTTAAAATGTCTATGACACAGTCTCACTTATAAATAGTATTACCTTACAAAAAAATAATAATAAAAAGTAATTGTATTAAAATCGTTTTTAAACCAAATTTTTTCTTTGCAGTGATTTTTAGAAAATATTCATATTTTTCTAATGCATATCACGAAGTTTTCGAATTATCACTTAAATTTTATGATGAGTACGTGGTCTTTAAACAGCTTACATCAATACCTGTTTTTATAAAAAAAAGTGCATAATTTTGTGCTATGGCGAATATATATGTCATCTGCAGATTTAATTGTACTTGCAACTGGAAATTTTCCTTTTAAAATGTCTATGAGACGGTCTGACTTATAAATAGTATTATCTTACAAAAAAAAATAACAAAAAGTATTTGTATTAAAACCGTTTTTAAACCAATTTTTTTCTCTGTAGTGATGTTTAGAAAATATTCCTACTATTATGATGTATATTATGAAGTTTTCAAATTATCACTAAATTTTTTTTATGAACATACTAGTCATTAAACAGTGTACATTAATATTTGTTTTTATAAAAAAAATTGCATAATTTTGTGCTATGGCTAATATATCTGTCATTTGCTGATTTAATTGTACTAGCAACTGGAAATTTTCATTTTAAAATGTAGTATTAGTGAAAACTAAAATATATTCCTTAACTTCAAGATGTTTGAAATATTTAAACCCCAAGTCAAAATAAAAATTTATAATTAAAAGAAATGGATGTGAGTAATAAAGTTTGAAAATACTCTTTTCATAACAATTTAATACCGCATTATCCATACTCCATGTTTAACGAGTGTGCTGCTCACCATCGCTTAATTTGTGTAACGGATATTAGATGTGCATTTTCCAAACACGTCGAAACTGTTAAATAGGAAATAAGTATAATTAGCTATTTACAATAGGTCACAGGGACAATCAATCTAAAATTATTATTTGAGGGGCACATTAATATTTAAAAAAGCGTTTTGAAATTCATGTGATTTTAGTTGGCTAAAAATGTAAAAATAATTTATACTTCTCTATAATTATATTAACGCAAAGAAAGCTCTCACACCCTACATTGAGCGATGATTGCGTATTATACTAATGAAATAGAAGAACACTAAGCTTAGAAACTAGCAATTAACTCCTATAGCTTTTAAATATTCAACACTAAATATTCTAAGAAATGTTTAGATTTTATGATTTTCAAATAAAATAACGTTTAAATTATAGACTGAAACCACATCTTTAATCATGAGTAAAATGGATTACCACTCTGAAGGTTATTTTCTGTCTACGACATAACAAAGAAGAGTAACTTTTAGATAATGCCATAGGAAAAAACCTATTCTTTCTTAGTTACGAACAGGATTATAATTTTAATCCTAGTAGAGCCAAATCGAACGAAATTTGTATATTAACAGTAGCTCTACTGTTGAGTAGAATTTCTATCTTTCGTTCGTTATTGGAATTTTAAGATGTAAAGACTATTTTATGTATACGGGTTCACAGCTACCACATGGTAGTGGTTTGTAAATTATGCGTACATTAACTAAAAAATGGAAAAAATTGGATCAAAATTATATTTGTATTTATTTTACTCTCTTATATGTTTCTTGTCATTATTTGTTTAAGGGGACCGTAGAATATCAAAATACATTTTGCTTTTCACCAATCTGCTTGAAAATTTTTATCCCGCATTACACATACTCTATGTTTAATCAGTGTGCTCACCATAGCTTAATTTGTGTAACGGATATTAGATGATCATTTTCCAAAGACTTTGAAACTGTTAACTGGGAAATAAGTATAATTAGATATTTACAATAGGTGACAGGGACAATCAATCTAAAATTATTATTTGAGGAGCACATTAATATTTAAAAAAGCGTTTTGAAATTCATAAGATTTTAGTCTGCTAAAAATGTAAAAGTAATTTATACATCTCTATAATTAAACTAACGCAAACAAAACTTTCACACCCTACATTGAGCGATGAATTGCGTATTATACCATCCTTTTCTGGTGAAGTAAAATAACCTTCATCTTAGAAACTAGCAATTAACTCCTATAGCTTTTAAATATCCAACACTAAATATTCTAAGAAATGTTTAGATTTTATGATTTTCAAATAAAATAACGTTTAAATTATAGACTGAAACCACATCTTTAATCATGAGTAAAATGGATTACCACTCTGAAGGTTATTTTCTGTCTACGACATAACAAAGAAGAGTAACTTTTAGATAATGCCGTATGAAAAACCTATTCTTTCTTAGTTACGAACAGGATTATAATTTTAATCCCAGTAGAGGCAAAACGAAGGACATTTTTATATTAACAGTAATTCTATTGTTGAGTAGAATTTCTTTCTTTCGTTATTGGAATTTTAAGGTATAAGAACTATTTTATGCATACAGATTTACAGCTACCACATGGTAGTAGTTTATAAGTTATGCGTAAATTAACTAAATAATGGAAAACAATTGGATCAAAATTATATTTGTATTTATTTTACTCACTTATATGTTTCTTGTCATTACTTGTTAAAGGGGACCGTAGAATTTCAAAATATATTTTACTTTTCACCAATCTGCATGAAAATTTTATCTCACATTACACATACTCTAAGTTTAACGAATGTATTCACCATAGCTTAATTTGTGTAACGAATAATAGACGAGCATTTTCCAAACACGTCAAAACTGTTAACTGGGAAATAATTATAATTAGATATTTACAATAGGTCACAGGGACAATCAATCTAAAATTATTATTTGAGGGGCACATTAATATTTAAAAAAGCTTTTTAAAATTCACATGATCTTAGTCTGCTAAAAATGTAAAAATTATTTATACATCTGTATAATTAAATTAACGCAAAGAAAGCTTTCACACCCTACTTTGAACGATGAATTGCATATTATACCATCCTTTTCTGGTGAAATAGAAGAACCTTAAGCTTAGAAACTAGCAATTAACTCCTATAGCTTTTAAATATCCAACACTAAGTATTCTAAGAAATGTTTACATTTTATGATTTCCAAATAAAATAACGTTTAAATTATAGACTGAAATCACATATTTTATCATGAGTAAAATGAATTACCACTCTGAAGGTTATTTTCTGTATACGACATAACAAAGAAGAGTAACTTTTACATAATGCCGTATGAAAAACCTATTCTTTCTTAGTTACGAACAGGATTATAATTTTAATCCTAGTAGAGCCAAATCGAACGAAATTTGTATATTAACAGTAGCTCTACTGTTGAGTAGAATTTCTATCTTTCGTTCGTTATTGGAATTTTAAGATGTAAAGACTATTTTATGTATACGGGTTCACAGCTACCACATGGTAGTGGTTTGTAAATTATGCGTACATTAACTAAAAAATGGAAAAAATTGGATCAAAATTATATTTGTATTTATTTTACTCCCTTATATTTTTCTTGTCATTACTTGTTAAAGGGGACCATAGAATTTTAAAATACATTTTACTTTTCACCAATCTGCTTGAAATTTTTATCCCGAATTACACATACTCTATATTTAACGAGTGTACTCACTATCGCTTAATTTGTGTAACGGATATTAGATGCGCATTTTCCTAACACGTCGAAACTGTTAACTGGGGAATAAGTATAATTAGTTATTTACAATAGGTCACAGGGACAATCAATCTAAAATTATTATTTGCAGGGCACATTAAAATTTAAAAAAGCGTTTTGAAATTCATGGGATTTTAGTTGGCTAAAAATGTAAAAATAATTTATACATCTCTATAATTAAATTAACTCAAAGATTATGTTTAAAGAGTTAATAACAACTGAGATACTGGATTAACAACTGATTACTGAGATAAGTTATTATCAAATATATAAGGGTATTAAGTTTTAATTTTAAAAGTTAACAATTTGTATTTCAAAATGAGCGTTATGGAAAATATTTCACGCACACTCTTTATATATAATGCTAATATATTTTTCATATGATACAACTTTTCCTCAATTATTATAAGCTTTCGATAGAAATGTAGTTCGAAAAAAATTAAGTTAAACTAACCGTTTTTTTTTTCGTATAAAATATGTGTAATGTATTTTAAATTTCTAAAAGAATAGATTTTAACTATTCTAAATACATTAACTAACTTATTTCATATCCTATAAGGTTAAGTGTGGATAAATTTCGAAAGTGGGACAACTAAAAATGCACCTGAAGCTTTTCAAATCTATAATGAAATTAAAGATACTGCTTTAAAAATTTTTTAGGATAGTTATAGGTAAAAACTGAATTGGCCTTTAGTAATAGGCATATCAGTTAAATAGTGATGGTCATTAGAACGTATAAATTTAAATATATATACATATATAACAGTACTTTGACATATAATAGTAAGGATCAGATCAGTCCTTATATAAAAAAATAAATATAATGGATGCGTAAGAAGCGTTATTCTCCAGTACATTTTTCAACACTCAAAAAAATTTTTATATATAGTTAAAATTTAGAGATTGAAATTGATTACATAATGTACGTGCCAGAATATAAATCACTTTCTGGTTATTCTCAGCTATTACTTCCCTGTCACAACAAGGGACTTTCACTAAACTGGCAAAATATTTGACACAAAGATAATCTTCTGTGACCTTGAGACTGCGCCGAAATGCAAAGTTAATGTTGTTAGAATGTTTTCGCTTTCTAATTTTAAATTTAATTATCGTGTCAAGATCTTAACATACAACTGACTTACCTGGGTTGAATTTAAAGCAATCTCCTAATTTAGTAAAATATAGCCGCAAGCCATTATTTTTACAAATTTAACCTATATTTTAAAAATAGGATATTCTTGTTTATAATGAATTTTAATTAATCAAAAGTTAAACCAAAAAATTAAATATGGTCACTTATGAGTTATTTTACACAAATTTAACAATCAAAGAATACATTCCGATAGAGAACTTTAAGAATTTATAAATATACCTCGAAATAAAACATTTAAGCTTTACTTCGAATTTTATTCTGTTAGAGATCTTTCTTAGTTAGATTTTAGTAAAATTTTCAAAATCTAAAACGGGAAATTTTCTACATTTCTTGATCTAATACTATTTTTTTTCTATAAATTATAATGCTTTGGAACTTCTTTTCTTTGGTATTATAAATATATCTCAAAATAAAGCATTTAAGCTTTACTTCAAATTTAATTCTGTTAGAGAGCTTTCTTAGTTAGATTTTAGTAAAATTTTCAAAATCTAAAAAGAGAAATTTTCTACATTTCTTGATCTAATACTGTTTTCTTTCTATAAGTTATAATGCTTTGAAACTTCTTTTCTTTGGTATTATAAATATACCTCAAAATAAATCATTTAAGCTTTACTTCGAATTTAATTCTGTTAGAGAGCTTTCTTAGTTAGATTTTAGTAAAATTTTCAAAATCTAAAAAGAGAAATTTTCTACATTTCTTGAACTAATACTATTTTCTTTCTATAAATTATAATGCTTTGAAACTTCTTTTCTTTGGTAACCAAGGTATGTAGAAAAAATCTGAAGAATGCTTTTGAAAATAACCGGCTTTCATAAATTCAATAAAAAAACGCAGAGAACATACAATGGCATGCAAAGTAATGCACGCATATTTAAGTCATAGTTATTAAAATAGATTAGCTGAAGCATGCTTATTATTTGCACTTTTTAAATGAAAATTGCTGAACAAAATGTGCTTTCACTTTGTATTCAACATGCAAAAGCAAGGCGCTAAGAGAAACTAAAAAACACAACCTTTACATTGTTTAAAAATTCCTTTTACAGGGGAAACAAACTTTCCTGAATAAAGCTGCATAATCAGCAGCACCTTGCTGGGTGAAGCCCCATAAGCACGCACCTTAATTATAATCGTTATTCAGAGGAAAGCTTTTTCGCAGACAATTATTAAGCCTGAATCTGGTCTTCAGCAAATTGTTTGACTAAGAGAATGGAATTTTAAGCTTCTGTAGCTTTTAAGACGCGATGCAGTATCTTACTCATGAAAAGGAAAACCCCGAGGGAAAGGATAATACTGCTCAAAAACGGAACGGGACTGAAAAATTAGGGGGTAATTTAAAATTGGGCGCTAAGCCAAAACTAAAAGGCAAGGCACATCTTGAGGAAAATTCAAGATTATTATGCAGTCGACAAATTTTATGCCTTAATCTTTCTTGACGAGAAACCAGACAGGTATTTTATAGTTTTAAATACAAGGTATTTAGATAGCATTCATATGTTCTTTAAGAGGGATTTCTGCGAAATGAAAGAATTCAGTAAGAATGCTAGGAATTAAGCATCTAAATTGACTCCGAAACTGTTACATATTTGGGGAGACAGATACAAATTATATTTAAATAAACAATGTCATTCATGAAGAATATTTTTCAACTTTCATTCCATTACACAATTTCATGCATTTCCTACAAAATCTGTAATTCGTGTTTATTAGAAAATAACTATTAAAAACAGCAAATAGTATCTCAAGCAATTTCATGGTAAGAGGACACGTTCAAGATCACAAAGAAGTCTAATATGGCAACATAAAATAAATAGCACGAGCATTAATTTCTAAATTCAGTTGAGAGATTTACATTAAAGTATACTAAATAAAATAATATTATGAAAAATTCTTTCATGCGAAACAATAATACAAATACGTTGTAATCTTCAGACATATGAGAAAAAAACGCCAAAGCATATAATGCGAAATTTTCTTTAAACAGATATTTTTTATTGGATTAATTATTTAGATTATACCTTTTAATGCAAGTTTAAAGAAAATAGAGTGTTTCAGAAATAGTAATTTTTAAAAGCAAAACTGTATATTATACTAAGATATTTGAAATTAATTTTCCTAAACAAAAAACTGTTTCATCTGTTAGAATATAAGTTACATAAGAAAAGTTTCAAAAGCCGTTCACTGTATCATATTAATAATTATAGCTCAAACATTCAAATATAATTATTGAGTAAAACATTAATAGAAAACAAGGAAAGTAGAAAGCATGATTTTTACTGGAAAGCTAATAAGAAACTTACACAATTTATTCCTTATATTACTGTATTTGATAATATATCTATGCATTTCAACTAGTTTGGTCATGATACTTTATTCATCTTCGTGGAAACATGTTTACACTGTGAATATCTATATAATACTGATGGAATAATTTAACGGTTCTTAAAACATCGGAAAGCAAAACACATATACACCCATATTAAAACTTTTATATGTACTATATCATATATAATCTTATCCATTAAGGATTCACCTTATTTAGTTTAGATGGATTTACATTTTAGTATAAACCAAAGAGTGCTGAAAGCGTTTCTGATTTACTAAAAGAGAATCTCTCTTTACACTTACAAGAACTGCGAATTATTTCATAAACATTTCAGTATTACTGTTAACTATAATGTATGTGTAATGTTTTGTCAAACTCCAAAAAGAAGACATTAACTAAATGACTGAGGCTGTTCGTAAAATCAAAAATCTAGTCACTTCAAAGAGTAAGTAAAAAAAGAAAGTATTCAGAGTCCATCAAATGTTAATGTTACAAAGAAGTCAATATGAAGAAAAAGATCAGAAGAAGCTTGGCTTTCTGAGTGGATTCGATTATATCCTTTATACTAATAGCCTAAGTTATCTGTCCGCCTGTCCTCGCATCTATGAAGCGGTTGGACCTGGAATGGATAAGGGTAAGATCAGAAGAAGCTTGGCTTTCTGAGTGGATTCGATTATACCCTTTATAATA
This sequence comes from Pardosa pseudoannulata, assembly GCA_032207245.1. Taxonomy (NCBI): domain Eukaryota; kingdom Metazoa; phylum Arthropoda; class Arachnida; order Araneae; family Lycosidae; genus Pardosa; species Pardosa pseudoannulata. Next base: position 55,007,691 of record CM063503.1, read on the forward strand.
ACAGCCTAATTATCTGTCCGTCTGTCCTCGAATTTATGAAGCGGTTTTACCTGGAATAAGAGCATCCATATTGGATTCTTGATGTTAGGGTTAGCAAAATTCAAAACACATCTTTAAAACGTTAGAAATCCCCCTCCCCCCTTTTCTAGCGTTTAATGTCATTATTTCAAACCCTGTTTGCCCTGGTTAATAGCAGGCTATTAAGTTTATCACATAATAAATAGGTAAAAATAACTTTTTTTCTAGCATTATGACGTCATTTCTTTAGTCTTCTTATTTTAAATTATTTAAATATCGTCTACGTTATTTTCATACGCTTTATCACTGAACTAAGATATTAAGTAAATAATTTTCTTTCATATTTGGCATAAATAGATTAGGTACATATGTGATAATTTTAAATTTAATCATCGATTTTTTTTTCAACGAAAATTTTATCACCGGTATTAACAACATTCTTTTCATAAAAGTCTATGAGTCTATTTCACAGATTAATAAATATCTATCGTTTAAGTTATATATCTTTGAAAATTGAGAAGTTTATTCGTTTGTGTGTCTATTTTTCATACATAACCAGACGGTTTGACTAAATGAAATCAACGTGATTCTAAACTGCATTCACAGTATCCAGAAACTATAGAGGAGTATGATGATAAATTATTGAGCGTGTATCAGATAATTCTCAGCCAAAAAACAAACCATTTTTTTACCTGCCTCATAGGGCACTTTACAAATCTGAGAAATTAAAAATTTTACTAATCCCGTGATATGACGGGCTATATGCTAGAGATATATATTTTCATATTCTGTAAGATACCTCAAAAAACCACTAAAAGGGTTGGGTAAATAAACCAAATATCGATTCAAAAGATGCAAACAGCACTTTAAACTTACTAAGTAAAATCTAAAATATTAGAATTTTTTTATAATATATCAAAGCAAAAATAAGTTAAGACAAACGATAGCGAGTATTGGTGCACAAAATTATGTATTATATTACAAGCCCGTATTAAATGAATTTAATAAATTTAGTTATTTTTCATCCCTTAGTTACTTTTTTTAACATTTCTATCAAAGCAGTAATCAATCATGAAAAATGACAGCTTTTCTGTAAGTGATACAGAGTCTGAAATATTAAACATGAAAAATAAAGTGAAGAAAAATCGTTCGTCTTTTATTAAAAACTTCCTCACCAAACTTCTCTTATAAAAAAATTATCAGAAACTTTATATATGTTTATGCAGCCTCAATAAACTTGTTTAAAAAAAAAAAAAAAAAAAAAAAAACTTTACTCGCGAGAAATAATTATACATTTCACTCGCTACTACAACTATAGCATATATTTTTTAATCATGCAACTTTCAGTAGATTTGGAAGATTGTTAAGCTTAGATTATACCAAAGAACCTCAACTGGATATAAAGATAAATAGCAAGTCTTCACCAATTAATAAACTGGAAGGCAAAAATTTTTGGGCAATGTGCCAAAATCTATTCGGGTCTTTTAAACGTGAAGTTTTTCAATATGGCCGCTAGAAAAAAATGCGTTTATGGTTTCGCTTCCTTTCTTTAATAGATTTATTTTATTACTGTGTTATCTTTTTATGAATCGGGCAAAAGGAGATAGAATTTTGCGAGTGAACTCTCCGTTCATATAAAACTGAAATAGAATGCTACACAAAATGCACAAATGGAGGTTTTCTCTTCTCCCCCTTACTACAATTTTTTTAAATGCACAAAAAAACTCAAGGCAATTTAATTCCGGAGATAATTGAATATTCCCAACAATTTTTAAATGTCTTTACTAAAGCCATAAATATATTTTTAATGCTCTCAAAAAAGTTAAGTCTGTTGCGTGTATGAAACGTGCATTAAATAAAGATTTAACGTTTAATAATTTTATAAAATATGAAGGACATTCACAACATTCAGTTTAATACACCATTCTATAGCAATAAAATGAAGCTATAAAATATTATAATAATATCTATAGTACAAAAGTATTAATTTTTAAATTGTATCACCAAAATATGCAACAATTTAATGCATTTAATGTGTCATAAATTAAATGCAGTTAAATTATACATCACATATCTGTATGTATCATAAAAATTTATTAAAAACAGATGGTTATGAATAACCAAATCTCAAAACAGAAAATTATATAAAGTAACAATAAAATAGCATGTGCATCTCAAAAACTTATTTTATATATGAATAAATGACCTTTCAATTCAACAAACTAAAAAATTAAAAATTCTATTGAATTAGAAACATTTAAAAATATTTTACATGAAACATTTTAATTAGTAACTCGATAACGAAATAAGTAAATCTTTTTTTAAGAACAACCATATTTGTGATTTAATCTCATTTTTATATATCAGTAGAATATCTTAAGTTAAAGAGACAAAAATATTATGAAAACGAAAGAGGGGTTTTAAAGTCAGAAAAAGTGGGAAAATTAATATAAAAGTTTTTACAGTTTATGGTTATGAATATTCTTTAAGCAGATTCAAAAAATACACACACATCCAGTTTAAAATGATTTTAATTGATCTTTTCGTTAAAAAAACATAATGTAGCGTCTCTTTTAGTTTCTATATTTTAGATGTGTAAAAGAACAGAATAAATTCAAATTAATTATCAGATAATGTTACTCGAATAAATTTAGAATGTTTTTAAAGTATGAAAGAAATGCAAGTTGTTTACTAAAAATATCTTTAATAAATCTATCTATAATCGATTAACAATTATATTCTGAATAAACTAAGCTATAAGCATCTTAAGAATAGATTATTTTATGAGTAAGCAAGATATTATATAAAACAAACTCAATTTTTCAGTACCAAAACAGTAATTTGAAGCAAATATCAGAACTATCAGTTATACTTTTAACGACATTAAAAAATTACTTTTTGAAAGAAAACCAATTAAAAATTTGTTGAGTAAAAATATAAAAGGATTTTAAAAAACGCAACACACATAGCTTTTTATTAAATATACTTTATAAAAATTATGTATATTACAAAAAATATCTTAAAGAAACATAGCCATCTAATAATCTCAGTTTTATACATGTATAATATAATTTGATACCAATATATGAAATGTTCTTGACACTTTCTTCAAATAGAGGAAGTGTAGATAGAATATAGTTGTTATTTTATTTAAAAGGTTATTTAGGAGATAAAAAGTTAAGAATATTTTTATGATCTATTCTCCTCCAATAAAAAGTTTAAATTATTATAAAAGTGGTATTTTTCTTATAAGTATCCAATACACGGGAAAAATAGAAAAAATTGGAATTTTAAATTAAAAGGTATTTTAAGAAAACAATAGATATGTTATCAAAAGTAATATCAAATATAGAAATAAATATTTGCTGTTGTTTATTACACTGAAAACTTACACACACACACACATATATATATATATATATATATATATATATATATATATATATATATATATATATATATATATATATATAGTAGTCATATCAGCCGAAAACACCATTCTGTTGTGTCCGGTATTTTAATAAATAAAGTTAAACTGATGTTTAACTAATCTATAAAACTAATCTATAAAAGATATTTTTTTCGTGTACATAGAATATAGGAAGTTTCTGCATATATTAAAGAAATACATATGCCTAACAACGAACAATTATGTTGATAATTTTTGTAGCTAAAAGACTTAAGAAAATGGGAAAAAAATGTAATTAAACTCTTTCCCTTTTTTATGAGCAATAGAAATAAAATTTCTATAATAAGGGAAAAAAGCCACAGGGAGATATTAATATGTTTAAAGAAGTAAGCACAGTATAAGTCTGTTTGCGAAAAAAAATGTTCCCTTAGTATAACTGTATAAAATTAACTTTGGAAAATTTACATAGGTGATTGAGCACCCTCAGGGCCTACCTTATTGGGTGTGCGACTTGCAAGTGATGAACTGGGAAACAGTCTACCACGGGCTCAAAGGCGATTAAGAATTAAAAAATATTTTTAAAAAATAAAATAATAAAAAAGAAATAAAAATATAAAATAAAAAGAAATATAAATATATATAAAATAAAATAAATGGAATTAATAGAAAATAAGCTGAATTACTTAAAAAGTTAATAGCAGGGGAAACGCTGATTCGGTATGGAATCTTCTGAGATACGTTCTATTTATGTTCTGAGTATAACAATGAGAGTACAAAGCTATAGTAATAAAGGAGTAAGGAGAATACAGACCAATAATAATAATAATAGAAAATAACAATTAGCAATTACTAATAGCTAAGGTAAGTAGCAGGTAGGGTGCATTATGTATTTCCAAATAATAATAATTCCGGGGAATAATTCTATTAACTGCAGGATTGGTTAACTTAGAGTTAAAAATATTATAAAAATACCATGATGGCTTAATACATAACATGCTAAAAAAATACATAAACAAAACTCTTGAATAGACACTTCACAATTAACATCGTTCGTATAAGTGAAATTTTCTTATTATATATTCGTGTAAGTGAATAATTTATTATCTAAGACTTATGGAAGTTTCGCCAAGGGACGAAAAGTTATTCGTATAACTAAATAGACGTATAAGTGAGCTTCACGTGAAGGACATTTTACTCTATTTGTAAATACACCTAAAAACAGGCTCGTTATTTCATTATTACTTGCAACTTGAAAACATAAAAGAGTTATCTTGATATAAATCAAACAATCCTGTAAAAACCTAGAAACCTAAATTCCAGAAATTTTCTAACAAAGAAACATTACTTTAATTTCTAACGTTGAACTAAAATACTTTTATTTTCTGTGAATTTCAAAATAATCTATCTCAAAAGACTCGTCAAAAGAAGAAAAATGTACTACTCCAATGGCGCGCGTAAAAATCCCTAAGATAGATCTCTCTAGCAATTTGACTGATTGCCCATGATGCACGGATAATCAGTCCCATGTTCGCTTAAATCACAGATACCATTTCTCACAATATATTAAGACAGAAATGAAAGAATAAATCAAGTAACTCTAAAAATAAGATGCGAATATTACCTGTAATTTAGATTTATTGATGTACTTTGATAAATTTTATTTTTGTAAAATATTCAAAAAGCAAAATCAACGGACTGGAACTAATTTGAGGGAAAATCTGACATGATCATAATTTACAGCATCATTTTTGAGGTGAATTATTTTTTAAATGTAGAAATCAAAATTTTAAAATATGAAGCGAGGAGAAAAATAATGTAAGTGACAAAGTAAAACTTTGCTTGAAACTAGTGCAATTGTCAGATAATACTGAAAATTCTGAAAGTTTATCGTATAAATATTTTTCATAATCGAGTGAAGTATGTTTTCGTTAAAATATATTTGTGTTTCTTTTAAGATTTTCTGTAGTTATCTCCAAATTCTCGTTTTTGTTATTTCAAATATGTTGTAAAGGAATAAAAGGGATTTATTTTGATGACATTTTCAAATTTTACTTGTCAGTTAATTTAAATTTATAATTACTTTTAGATAATAATCTCATCTGAGAGCAGATATTATTTAAATACAATATTAAGCTTTAATTTAAATACTATGCTTACGAATTTAGTCTAAATTTTGAACGTTCAATAACATAAAATTCATTGAAAGAGTATAATCATGTAATTAAGTATGTATAATACATCCATATGCTTTGATTATAAAAAATAAGATTGCTTTGCACACAAAAATAAATAATTATCTAAGGTAAGGGAAAAAAGCCACAGGGAGATATTAATATGTTTAAAGAAGTAAGCACAGTATAAGTCTGTTTGCGAAAAAAATGTTCCCTTAGTATAACTGTATAAAATTTACTTTGGAAAATTTACATAGGTGATAGATATAAATATAGATATATACCTATGTCTTTTATTGTGGAATTTGTCAATGCTATTGAATCAACTGAGAAAATATGAAAATATGTAGGTTGGCATAAATGATACACCAGTTCTCAACGTCAAAAGAAAAAAATATTTTTAAATTCTATTGCTTATCTTTTTAACTTTGGAATCTGTATAAGGAAATAAAACACCTCAAAATGTCCCGATATGTGAATTCAACTTTTCCTTCTTTTAAACAACAATTTCTAATTACATAAAGAATTTCCCATTTATATATTCTCTAAGTGAAACGTGAAACTTTTATGCAGGCATTATTTACCGAGTAAAATCTTTATTTTATTTTATTTTTTATTTATTATTATTATTATTATTATTATTTTTTTTTTTTTTTTGCAAATGAATATATTTCAGAGCTACTTATGAAATTTCATGATATTTTTATGTTGTACCTATTCCTTGCACATAAATAGGTTTTTAAGTACATTATTCTTAACAGAAAGTGATCTAAAGGTCGTTTTAAAAGTCCTAATGTCTGCGGTAATTTTTGGCATTTCCTAAAACAAAAGTATCAACTTTCTTTGAAATCGATTCTTTAGTTTGGAAGAATATTGTACATACAACATTATTTTGATTAAAATGTGTAGGAAATATACTAAAAATTTTTATGAATAATCACAGCATTTTGCACACCTAAAAAAATACACAATACAGGGTTATTGAATCCTTAAGTAAAAGTAAACGGAAATTAAAAAGTTAATTGAAAATGCTTTAAATATGTTAACGCAAATTTTAACTTTTTTAGAACCATTGGAAGTTTCGAAAGAAATTTTTAAAGTTAATCTACGCTTAAACGCACGAATATACAAAGGTTTATAGTAAAACATATTTCAATTTCAATATCATATAAAGTTTAGTATTTTTCAATACAAGGGAAAAATGTATTTATAAATAATATTAAACTTACGTAAATAGAGATTTTTATATAGCCCAACATTGAATTTATTCAAAAGTAAAGATGTAAAAAAATTAATAATTTAATATTTCTAAAACAAACAAGATCCCCATAACATAAGCCTATTAATACATAATTACTGAAATTTTAACGGATATATGTACAGAAAAAGTACTTTCCATATAACATTATACACTTAATCTGTATAATCTGAGTATCTATTTTTTGTATTAAATTACATTTTTATCAATTTTATATTCTCTTTAGTGACAGGCATATCATTTGAATTTTAATAAAAATTAAGATTAATAGGTGTTTTTCCATGCCTTATAGCAACTTAAAATATTAAATTACCCATTTTATAGAGCGTAATGCAATTTTATACGCTGTTTATTACCTAATAGATAAATACACCACTAGAAAACTTTTAATCGAACAAAGGAAATATTGTTGCTTTTGTTTTATGCCATTGTCATGCAGAGAAAATTGAAATAAAAATTTCTCACTGTAAATGTCTTTTCCATAACAATAGATGAATTTTTCCGACAAAGACAATGGGATTTGCTTTTGTCTACTTTATAAAACACTTAAGACATTTTATAATTTATTAACAGTGATTAAAAATGCAACACGTTATCATCTCAAAAGTGTTTCTTTTCTCCACCTCTATTGATTTAATGAAATTTATTCCTTGAGACCACCTAAAGTATGGTACTGACTACGCTATGGTAAGACTTTTACACCATATAAACATTTTATTAAAGTCCCTAATTTTACAAAAGTATACTTAATTTTTCTCAAACTTTTTCACAATGTAAACTTCCATGTAATTTTTAAACAATTGGATAATGCTCATATGTATATGTAAGTGTAATATATATATATATATATATATATATATATATATATATATATATATATATATATATATATATATATATATATATATATATATATATATATATATATATATATGTGTGTGTGTGTGTGTGTGTATGTGTACACACATATATACATACATACACACATATGATTTTAAGATTGTGGGATGTATACACTAGAAAAGGTAAAAATATTGTTAATAATGAATTAAAATGTGAAGTACAAACTTTGGTAAATTTTTGTTCATGATTTTATTTTAAAATTAAAACTGGGAAATCAAAATACATTTTCTGAACTTCATGATTATTACCAGAAAATTTTTAAACTTAAAATGGAAATTAAATTTTATTAAAATGGAAATTAAATATCTTAACGGAAATGTACGTTGATCATTGATTTCGTTATATATACCCCGATTAATAATTTACGAAAGTTCTAACAACATTCTACGAATTGAGTTTCCCAATAACTCTCTCAAACTCTTGTTGAAACTTTCACAATAATGAGTATTCAGCGAATGTAAATGGGAGTAACAATTTTGATATTCTAACGAAGATATCTTCAAATTATGCAACGTGTTAAAACTGTAAATATATCTTGATACAATAAATTAAAACAATAAAAAAATAATAATCTTTCTTTTAATTTTATCTAACTAAAAGTAAATGGTGAAGTGTGAAAGAATTAGCCGAACAAAACCTTCGAAAGAATCGATTATGTTGAAAGAGATTAGAGTTCTATCAACCCCTTACCAATTAGCCCACTGTATGAGGAGAAAGGCGAGAGTTTAGGCATCGAGCCAAGAAGGCAGAAAGAGACTAAGGCTGCCGTAAGCTTTTCAAATCCTAGCCATTTACAGTTCAGATGACCAGTGTCTTAATCTTACCCCTCAGCAAGTAAGCATCCCTTTCGGACACCATACTAAATCAAACGGTGGAAGCTGCTTGGGCAAGCAAATCTTAACCAAAGGGCTCTAGGAAAACGTGAGATAAAGGTAAGCGATTAACCCCGGTGAGAGGAGCAAATTTGCTTTAGGATATATATATACATTGTTGACCTTTAACGGCAATATATTGTGGTATGTCTACTTATTGTGGTTATTTATATAGTTTTTCCACAATTCTAATTAGGGACTCATAACATTTTAAAGGAATCTTGGTGCAGTGTGTGTATTTTTACCAAGCATAAGTTTTGGAATAGTTATAATTGTACAAAATTGTGCGCAATATTTAAGATATGTTTCTGCTGTTATAAAAATATTCAATTAGAGATTATAATACAAACAAAAAATCAATATAGAAGGTTTATAATTGTCTTATTGCAATCCATAAAACTCTATTCAGGGGATTAGCCTAATTTAGTTTTTCTGCCTGTGTGTGTATATTTGCATTTCATATTGTTTTGGTTTGAAGTGCTACGGTCTGCTTTTTGCAACACAAGGGCTAATGAGACCGGGACCTACAGCTTAAAGCCGATTCCAAACGGCTACTAACATCCATGCCACTGTGGGATTCGAACCCACGAACTCTGGTTCCGAAGGTCAGCACCCTAACCAATCGGCCATCGTTCGGCTGCATTTCATATTGAATGAACTAATATAAATTGGGTAATTAAGTATCTGCGTCACTTTAATGACTAACTAGTTATTTCATTCTTTTACTTGCCTTGATATTTGTATAAGGTTTTGAGGTTTCTGGAATCGAAGAGATTTCTATAATAGTACATTTTAAAGAATATAGATTTCAGGTCTCTAACTTTTATGTTAATACCAATATTCTAAACTTTCTTGAGATTACAGTATAACAAGGATTTCTTACCTGTGTTAATCCTTCTACATTTTTCATTATTATCCATTGAATCTGATTATTTTATGATAATTTAAGAGGTAGAGCAAATCAAAAATGTTTCAGAATTTTTTGTATGATTACATTAATTCTTATAGTCTATTGAAGCAGAGATTTTCAGAATAAACCAAGATTCCATTGATAGATTTCACTGAAAAAAAAGTGGAATCTCTTATAAATTTCTTACATTCTGGCATTCCTTTATTGCAACCTCAGAGAAAAATTTATTACCACAGGCGGTAATAAAAGTAAGTAATATCTCAAAAACAAGTAATTTCAACAAAGTAAAAAAATTCGGATTTTTGGATCATTTAATCTTAATTTTAACTTACAGATAAAAAAGTTTCATTTAATCAAACAAAGTATTTTTTTTTACGAAGAGTACCTCAGAATGTTCTCATAGCTAAACGTAAAGGTGCAATTTCTAATATTATTATTATTATTGAGTATTTTTAATTAGATAGCATAGAATTAGATAGTCCTTTTAATTAGATAGCAGGTTAAGGAAAATTTCAGGAATATGTTCTAGCAACGTAAGGAAAATTACTTGGCTGTCTTATTGTCTTTCCATAATACAAAAAATTGAGTTTCATTATCATAAACTAAAATGTTTTTTTGTAACTGACAAATGATTTTTTGTAATTAATAGGTTTTTTATTCAAAATTATTTCACAGAAGACTTTATGGTCTGTAAAATTCTGTCATCTACTTTGGCTAAACTCATTAAAATATTTCACGCTAGTTTTATTCTTCGGAAAAAATTACTCTGTTAAACATTTTATATTATCACAAAATTGCTAAACTTAGTGACTATTGAGTGTATGGATTTCTGTGTCATTAGAATATGTAAACAAGATAGACATTTATGAATGATATACATATGATGCAAATATACTATTTATAAATTTTAGATATAATGTATTCTTAATATAAATAAGGATATTAAATTTTATAAATGCCATTTTACCACTGTTTCAATATTGGTCAGAAAAGTCACAAAATATGTAGAGTTAACACTATTTATGAGCGACATCAACTTTATGGAAAAGGCATACGCAGATAGTTTAATGTTGAACAATAAAAATAGCCTATCTTATAGAGGTTTATTAGGAGTAAGGTAATATGATAATATTAAAAAGGGTTTTATAGGGGATTTAGTTTGTAATAAAATCAGAATGGGCCATAAAATAAACCGAACAAGGATAGTAAATAAAAGTCACCTACGAATAAAACTCATGAATAAAAACAAAGAAAAAATCAGCTGTTCTGAGGCTCAACAAGCTCCTTCCTTTGTGTGAGATACCAAAGAACCCAGGAGAAAGTAAGATTAAGGAATATTGAAATTTCTGCCAGTGGGAATTTTGCTTTCTCTTGCAATTGAAGAAGCTTATTAAGCTTTCCAAACATCACCTGGTTGATTTTATTTCATTTGTGCCATTTATAGCCAGTTTGTTTCGTTTACGAGATAAATTTTGTCGTCGGAATGCATTAAGTAATTATAAAGTAGCTAGTGAAAATTTTACAACAGAAAGATATAGTCACGAGTATATAATATATTTAGAACCTTAAGACAGTAAATTATTTCGTATTTTTGACGGCAAATTTTCAATAAATAAAAACCTTTTGAATTTTAATAAATTAAACTAATTTTGATAATATAAATAAAATAAAATTTCATTCCCCACTAAAATACACTGATTTTTTAAAATCTTTTACAAAAAACTAACTAATTATAAGTCCCACAAAGACTCTCAGAATTGAATAAATTGATAACAAGAAATATCTCTGGAATTACTAAATTTAAAAATACCATTCTTGCAGTTAAATTGTGCGAAATTCTATTGCATCTCAGTTTTAACTTAGAATATTCTACTCTACTAAACAGTGTATAGCTTCCCCGATAATTTAAAAAACGATCATATCTGAAAGCGTTATTTTTGATGTTAGTAATATTTACTTCTGAAGATATTTCTGATTTTTTTTTTATTTCTGAGGGTTAAATATAACGAAATTCAAACATAAAGATGCATTTCTTTAACCGAAATATAGTTACTCCGATTAAAAAAAATAGTGACGAGAAAATTCACCTTTGATTCCATTGTCGAAATTCTGTTACAAACTCATTAGCTACTACTGTGCTGTGAAAGTTGTTTAAATAAGTCGTTAATCTGGCTAAAGAAGTTATCCAAATACGTATTGTTGAAGCTTCCTGGGCGCCATTGTTCAAAAGAATACTCGCCTAGTACAACAAAAGTTTTAAATTCAAAGCCCACTTAAAGTTAAGTTAAAATTCTGCAATGAAGTTGCTCTTAACTTGGAAATGAAATCCCATGAATGAAAGCAAAGCAACTGCAACTTTAAATCCCACGTGAAAATCCCTAAAACAAAATGTACTTTGTGCCTTGTCTTACTCTCCTAAACGTGAATACTTACATGTGCTTCGTTTTAGAGAGCAAACATGCTATCTATCCCAGGAACATTAGTTAACAACAGACTTGCTAGTGCAACCCACAAAGTGCACAAAAGGTGATATAAATTCTGTATCAGCCAAAAATGTGCCAATTTTATGATGTTTCAAAATATACTAAAATTATCTTTTCTTTAACCCTTTAGCTGACAGTGGTTTCATAGCGAAATCACCTATTAAACATTTTTCTTTTAAACTTTACTTTTAGGAGTACTTTACTTTATCTTTGTATAATTATTTATGGCCCCAACCTCATACATCTGTGATGTATGGAAGCCAATAATGTAGAATCAAGAGCTTCTGCAATTAAAAAAACTTTATAGATACATGGATGATTTTTCAATTTTTTTTTATGTTTTTGAAATTTTAAAATTACAACAGATGATAGCTCTACATTTAATTTATTTTTTCTTTTGAAATACATGCAATTAAACTTGCTGTACCTAAGAAGTCAGTAATTCAATGTATCTTTTTTATGACCCCAAATAAAAGAATCTATACAAACCCCACTTATAAATGGTTAAGCTATTTATTATATCATTTTAAGGATTCTTATTTATTGTTCTTCTAGTATAGTTAAACTTTTTAAAAAGTATAATGTTCAAGCTATACAAGGTGAGGGGTTAGTCAGTTAAACCACTCCTCAAAACCTCCTTGCCTAACGATGTATGATTTGTTAGGGTGCTGGCCTTCAGGACCGGAGTTCGTGGGTTCGAATCCCACTGGGGAATGGTTGTTCGTAGCCGTCCGGAATCGGCTTTAAGCAGTAGGTCCCGGTCTCATTAGCCCTCGTGTTGTAAAAGAGTAGATCGTAGCACTCCAAACAAAACAAAACCCTTCTTAGGTATCTTCTAAGACAAACCCTCCTAAGGAATGTAAAGAAAACTTATTATATATTTTACAAGGTTCATAGATAACATTTATAAACTAATTACACTAAATTCCAATGAATTTTTTTTGTGACCTTTAAAGGGTTAAGCTGCAAAAAGTAAAAAGTAAAAAAATAGAAAAAGTAAAAAGTAAAAAAAAAAGCCATTATTAAACGCGTTTAGTGTAATGCCTCTATGAGAACTACATAATCTTGGAAAAATATTTACAGAATTTTGAAGAAAAACAACATCCAAATACATTAGGAATATAATTTATGGGTTTAATGAAATTAAGTACTTTTTAAAATACATGCACATTCAAGAAGATATAATATACACATTAAACTAGCGCCGAGGAAAGATCACTGCTATAAAAAAACATTATTACCACCACGGAAGTTTCTAAAAAAGGCATTACATAGCTAATAGAAAATGTTGACTAGGCATTTAATAAGAAAACTTGGAAAGTTATTAAATTTGTGAGGGAAGCTGAAACAGGTATGCGAGAACCTAGAATATTCTACCTTGTTAAGATTCAATCCAGCTGACGCCAGGGTGTAAAGAATCTTCGCATGTCCTGGATGTTGTGATTATTGAGCAAAAGAATCACGTTTTTGGTAGAAAAAGTTTCATCCCTAAATAGAAAGCACACGTGCAGAAAGAATTTGAAAATATGATTTTTTTTTTCGTTTTATATTTTCTCGTGTTATTTCTCTCGGATAAATTTGTTTATTATAATGAAAATAAAAATTATCACAAGTGCAATGGTTTAATAAATAGTATAGAATTGTAATATTAGCCTCGCGAGTTTAAATATGAAAAATCTCAATATACCATTTACATATTGAAGGATCTAGCTGAAACTGGAAACTTAATTTAAATAATTACCCCTAAACACATGCAGCTATTCAGAAATAAATGGAAATAACCAAAAAAATTTTTACATAGATTAAAACACTTAAATGCATATCATTGTTTAAAGCATAAGGCAACTGAGATGTTTTTGACTTCATAGATTATGGAAAATCTTAACTTATTTAAACTGCAATATTTTAACTAAACAAAATTTATCAACTTAAATGCTTCATTAATGTAAACCATATGCTTATTTCTCTAATAACATATCAAAAACCTCATTATTTTAACTTTTATCTAAATAATCAAATATGCTTTTAATATAACTAGAAGTACTGTATTTGGTGATATATAGGTACGTTTAAAATATTTTTTGCAGCTTTTAAAGTCATAACGTTTATTTTACTAACAGAAAAGATGCATCTATTTTCATGCGAAATAATTTTTATTTCATTATATTGAGCATATAATTTAATAAAACGAATTTAAAAATTTTAAGTCTTGAAAAAAGGCGCAGTTTTTCTTAATTTCAGGAATAAAAAATATTTATGGAAGAAACATTCATTCACTGAACTGACGTCATAAGAATATTGCTAAAAAATCAGAGGGGTGAATTTTTTTTTTTTACTAACACACCTAATTACTGAAAAAACACGTTTTGAGGAAAACTCAAACAACTTAGTTTTTCTGGATTCTATGGTTGCCAACGTTGCATTAACGTTAATCTAAGTTTAAGTTTTGATTCATATAAGAATTATATGTTTTTAAAAGTAGCAAAACACTATTTTGAAAATAATAAGATTAAAAGCTTTAAAAGATTTAAAACATTACAGTTTTCTTAAATCTATATTAATAATGAATCTTCTACTGAAAACGAAATACATGGAAATAGAAGTTTTACAAATAGACCGTATACCAAAGTGAGAAAAGATAATAGCATAAAATTTTATAATGCATTGCTGTTTTAATTCTTATATTTAATGCCAATTTTTGAAAGCATAATTTAAAAAAAAACTAGAAATAAATAAGAACAAATGTCAATATTTAAAAAAATATTTTTTAAGATGACTTATTAAACAGAATTTACAGGTTGACTTATTAAATTGATTTTTTAAAATTCTGTTTAAACTTGTTCTATTAACACTAGATTTACGGATGTTGATCATATACCTATTTTTACTGAAGTGAGCCAATTTGACTCATACAAGAATATTGTGGTTTTTTGCAAAGAAAATAGTTCCAAATTTAAATGAAATGTTTATTATAAAAAAATTCATGGAAAACATTTTTTACAAATAAATCTGTTTTTGAAACACATTTTCTGCAAACATTTCTATTACATTCAACACAATGGTTTCTACATCTGTTTCTTTTGCATGATTGTTGAACTTAACAATTCATCCGTGAGTCAGTAGCAGGAATTTCTGTTATTGGAATGGAAGTGTTCTCGACTTCTTCTCTATATTTACTTTATACTATACTTTATACTTTATATTTACTTTATACTATATTTATTACCATATTTATTTTCATATACATTCTGTGAGTCAAATTGTCTCACAACCATGAAAATAGGTATACCACATTTGATAATACGAAATAAAGGGGTCTGCGGGGAAGAGGAATGAAAGTTTACATACATTTTATTACTTAACTAAAAACCAAAGTATGATTTTGAAAAGTGATATTAAAGTTTGATATATATATATATATATATATATATATATATATATATATATATATATATATATACATATATATATATATATATATATATATATATATATATATAGTGATCAAATTTTTAATGAGTCAAATTGGCTAGGTCCGTAAATCTAGTGTTAAATTTCTCTTATATTCTGAATTTCAAATTAATATCTAAACTTCTAATCTATAACAAAATGGTTTTCTTATTAACTACCCAGAAAAGATTCCATAATTTGAGATTTATTTCGACTATCATACTTAACTAAGAGAAATGCTTGAGAAGTCGGTTTCTTGGGATCCAAAGCTATCAATGATTCACTAGAACTTATCAAGATAGATTCGGAAAAAACTGCTATCAACTTTAAGATATCACATCTGAAAAACTACAGGATTCCTAGCAGAAAAAAATTCTTGTTTTTCACAAAAAGATGAATTTAAAATAAGCAATAACAAAGCAATTTCCTTTACATAGAAAGCAAAATGTACTGCAGTAAAATTAAATATTCCAGACACGTATATATAAAACAATGACTCGATGTTTTTAACAAAGGGTAATAAAATGACTGAATAAGTTTTAGATAGAAAGCACCGACAATGGGTATAAAAATTTCCTAAAGTGCAGATGATAAAGAAAATCTCTTTTGGGTATTATAGATTTATATGGGCGGAAATATGCACTTAGCCGTGTAATATACATGGGAGATGGTATAACCTTTAAGTGTTGACAGTTATAGTCCCTAAAATAACACTTATACTAGTATTCACTAAGCTTATGCAATCGATATTGCGACTAAAGTGCTCTTTGCAAAAAATATTAAAAAAAAGTTAGCACTAAAACCTCTTTTTAATTACAAACACTGCATGAAAATTATGATAACGGGTTCCGCTCAGTTCTAATTAAAAGCTTTTGATGCTATAATTTTTTTAGACTTCTTTAATAGCAATTTTTTATAGCATTCAGAACATTTCCATCTCAAAAAATGATATGAATATTTGTATATTTCATTTATAATGCATTAACAATTTAATTAAAATTTAACGAAAGAACAAGTGATATAATTAAACTAAAAGAATGCAGTTTCTTTCAGTTTTTATTCGGAGAAAATAAAATGTGTTATTTAAATATTTTACAACTAGGTTGTGGAAAAACTTTCACTGAAAAAGATTCATTTTAAAAATCCAAAATTTATTTGATGTTCAAAATATATTTAGAATGAATAAACTTAGTATATTATTTTTTTACAAAAAGGTATTTTCCTTTTAAATTTCAGATTTGACAACGTACGATAAATAAAATTTATTTATTGCAGATACTTCCATTCAATTATTTCAATCTGAAGGGAATAAAAATTCTTTTAAACAAAGCATTTTAGAAAGAATGAATTTAATTATACATAATATTTAACAATAAATACTAAAATATCTTTGAAATTTTGTACCATATGAAAATATTTTGAAACACAATGTTGTATTACCAGGCGTTCTTAGAGTATGTAGTGTTTTTTGCCTGACTGTATTATCTAGTACATAATATACAGATTTTATTCTTACAAGGTGTTCAGGAAAGCATTGTGAAATACTTGGACTTAAAAACATAGGTTTATCGGTTGATGAATTTTGCAGTTTTTCTTCCTAATAGCACATAAAACTCTTTGGTTCATTAAAAAAGCCTACTGTAGACCCACTGCTGTAAGGCTATCAACCAGCTGATTAAGTCTGCATGAATAACTAAAAGAGTAGTAATAACCAATTTCCAAAATAAATGAATACATACTCAATTTTAAATGTTATACAAAATTGAAAGTATCATTTACTAAATTAAAAAGAATTTCAAACTAACATTTAAAATTGTATGTATTCATATTATTTTGCAGAAACTACAGTAGGCTTTTTTAATGAACCAAAGAGTTTTATGTGCTATTAGGAAGAAAAACTGCAAAATTCATCAACCGATAAACCTATGTTTTTAAGTCCAAGTATTTCACAATGCTTTCCTGAACACCTTGTAAGAATAAAATCTGTATATTATGTACTAGATTAAAAAAAAACTAATAAAGGATTTTTTTTAAATCCGCACACAATGTTTCAAAATTTCTAAATTGTATTATAGAACAAGTTTGTTGAATAGCCCCATATTAACAAGAATCGTAACAAAGAGGTTTAGTTTCATGTCACACTATAATACATAAGGAAAGCGGAGAAACAAGTCAAATATTTCATGCGGTTTGAGTCATCTTTTGTTGCACAATGATATTAATCTAGTATGGGTTCCTGCTTAAATGAATTACACGGCTTATGTGGTTGACAATATTCCTGTAGTGTAAAAAATTGATAGGAAATAGTTGCTTTTCGTCTGAACACTAAGGTTTTTTTCAAGACCTTTTTGAGTAAAAGGGCAGGAGGATACTGGAGAAGTTACTGTAAAAAGGTACTTGAAATATTTTGATTAAATGATTTCCCGTTAAGAAATTAATAATCAGGACACTTGGAAATAGTCCAATCTGTGTCTTGTAGTTAGATATTTGCCTAAGGGAATACTTTTCATCTCAACAGTTATTGAAATTCATGCAAGTAGAGCATTGAAATTATTCGATTTACCTGTATTACTATGGATTACTTGACGAAGCATGTTCTTTTGTTGAACTTATGGTGTAATTTCTAGTTATAAAAACAATTATAGATTAATTGAAAGGAATTTCTTAAAAGTTGTTTACTTGAATACGTATGTAACATTATAAATCATGGAGACTTGCATTTGGTACCTGATTTTGTGAGAAATTAAATACATACAAAAGTCTTATAACAACAAAGATAAAACTAGTCCCTAATTGTAAGTAATATTCATTACCAGACTCTTTAATACTGCAGTATTTCAAAATAATGACAATTTAAATAGAGGTTTAAATAAATATCCTTTGTTTATTCCTGCTATAACTGTGTTGATTATTCATATTTTGTTTCAAATGTTCTTCCAAAATTATTCTGATAATTATGATCTTGAATAAAGGAATATTCAGAATTTAATCTGAAATAGTTTTGTTACCTCTTATTTCAATTTCATACTGCTCACCTACTTTCCATTCTAAAATATAGCTATTTAATGGTAAATTAACTTTGCTCTACCTACCTAAATCAATGATGTTTACCGATGCTGTTTCCACTCTTAAATTACCACCAAAACTAGATTTACTCTCCCATTTTCCACAATATTCCACCTCTCTCAACGTCCCGGCACAAGTCGACGACATGTAGACTGAATAATAAACCCTCATTGTCAGCAGGCGTCAGAATAGTTCCAATGCAAAATACTCAGGTTCAATATCACTTCACAACTGGAAGGCAGGAGCTGTTTATTCTGGATGTCATTTCAATCAAACCTTATCTTCAATTTCCTGACTGTTCAGCCCAGTATGTTAATTTGGGTACTAAGTTCGAGTTTTCGGTACAAGTATCGAAATTCCCAAGGATAGATTGATTTACAACACACAGAAAGTTTGGAGATATATAGAAAATTATGCTAAATATTAAAGTGGGACATACTCTAAAATTGTTTAGAGATTTTAACAAAAGTTTAGATAAAATTTTCTTTGGGGATTAGATTTAATAAAAATAATTTATAGATACACAGTACGTTCGGAAATTCAAAATATTTTCAACAACCTTTTTAGATTCCTGATAAAAGTTCAGATAATTTCTAATGAACTTTTTCAAAATGTTTTAATAACACTCTAGATTAGAAAATGCCATTTAATTTCAAGGAACGTAATTTCAAATAGAATACTCTGTCAAAGCAAGGTAGAAAATATACACCAAATGAAAATATCTGAAATTCACTTATTTTCAAGATATTATTTAAAATGTGTATACTATAAGCTAATATTTTTGTCAAATTAAAATACATTGTATGTCTCCTTCTGTCAAACCATAAGAAAAAATATGATCAGATTAACACTAGATTTACGGAGGGAGCTAATTTGACTCATTAAAAATTTAATCACTATATATATATATATATATAATATATATATATATATATATATATATATATATATATATATATATATATATATATATATATATATATATATATATATATATATATATATATATATATATATATATATATATATATACATATACATACACATTCTGTAAGCCAATTTGACTCACAGAATATATATGAACATAAATATAGTAATAAATATAGTATAAAGTAAATATAGATAAGAAGTCGAGAACACTTCCATTCCAATGACAGAAATTCATGCTACTGACTCATGGAAGAATTGTCAAGTTCAACAATCATGCAAAAGAAACAGATGTAGAAACCCTTGTGCTAAATGTAATAGCAATGTGTGCGGAAAATGTGTTTCAAAAACAGATTTCCTATGTAAAAAATGTTTTCGTACATTTTTTGATATTACACATTCCATTTAAATTAATTTGGAACTATTTTCTTTGCAAAAAACTTCAATTTTCTTGTATGTGTCAAATTGGCTCACTTCAGTAAAAATATTTATATGATCAACATCCGTAAGTGTAGTGTTAAAAGGTATTCGATATTTAATATTTAAAAATGATTAAACAATGTTAAATAGAGAATTGAAATCAAATCAGCCTTTATGGTATGAAATAAAATATGTTCATATTAATATAATTGAGGTTCACATAAAAGAAAAAGATGAAAAGCTTCTATTTGACATAAAAATTTGTTTCTAATTTTCGTAATTCAAACGCTATTTTGCGAGTAAAGGCTACGTTTATTACTTCGTATAATATATTATATTTTTAAAAAAATGTATTATTTCATTGCTTCATGTAACACAGAAAAATTTTATATAGTTACAAACTAAAAGAGAGGAAAGTTTTATTTTGAATAGAACAGGACATTTTATTTTATACTGAATCGAAAGTAGTCGTTGTAAATGAATACTTTAAAGCTCAAATAATACATTGGCCTTTTAAAAATCATTTCTTTTCTCAAAATAACGATGTTTGGCTTCAAATTTATTTTAAGGAAAATATTAAAAAGGAATGTTTTTGTATCACGTTATTCAAGTATTAAATTAGACATTTGTAGTAAAAATATACGATTTCTTAAAAAAACTAAACATCTACAGATTTGGTAAATTATCAAATATGTTTATAGCAAATTATGAATAGTTTGAGAATATTCCAAATTAAAAAATAGTGTTTAACACATTGTGTGCGGATACATTTCGCAACGGAATTGTACCGGGAGCGGGCTTTCGCGCGTAAATTTAGTTATTCAGTTAAATCGCAATAGATCCAAAATTATTTAATTTTTAACCAACTTTTTGTATTTTATATTGAAATATATAAACAAATATATAAATAGAAATATTAAATAACAACCATAAGATTTTTGTAACCATAATTTTTTCGAATTAAGTTTTTAAATTATGAAAAAATGAAAGACAAGAACATTAGGCTTCGTTTTCCTGTATATACTGTTATTTTTGTACCCACAAATAAGCCATATTGTTACATTAATCCGTACTAGTACTGCCAGCGTTCAAGTATCAATCGTCAGAAAACGTACTAGTATGTGTCCCGCGTACAATATGTTAATTGTCCGAACAGCTAAAATGGTACAATGATCGTGTACGTTGCTCCACGTTTTTTTCTGTTGAAAAGTTATTGTATAATTACAGATTTGCTGTTAAATTGATATAAAATCCTAGTTACTTTTTTAAACAATAGCAAATCGTTTAGTAAATATAGAAAAAATTTCTATTTCTTATCATATTTTGTGCCAGTTATTACCAATGAAATAGATCCGATCTAATCTAGTTAAAACATATGACATAGAAGTTTTCAAAGGTAACTGAATTGTAAATATGAATCAAAACCCATTTTAACTATTTATTTCTGAATGAGTACTTCTCAGTAACAAATAAACAGGTTTAACATACGTTTAATAAAATCTGCCACATTCTAAAAATATATCAAAAGCATATGCGGCTAAAGAAAGAAAAACTCGCTTCATTTTACTTTTGCTGCAGTTTCAAGAAGTGATAAGATTTTTTTAAAGAAATGATAGATTGCGAGGCAACCATGCTTTATTTTGTTAAGCGTAGGGGAATATAAGTAAATCTATAAAGTCTTGTGCAAACATAAATACGATGAATAAAATTTCAGTTGACAGTTTAGTTTCTAAAATTTCAAAAGGAACGACATAAAGCATTTAAAACTTTCGTTCGAATTTGAAACAGAAATGATAATTTTATCTATGAAGACAAGCAAATACTCAACTATAAGTAAATTTTGTAATCAATTGTAATCAGAAGAAAAACTTTTATAAATCAGAACACACAAAAATAAATCTTGAAAAAAGTGTTACATATTAAATAATTATATATTTTCTATATTTATATAATATGACAAATTAAAGACTTTGATATTCATATTTATTTCTGTTGAAGCATAATAAAAAGCCGCAGATCACAAACACCTTTTATTGAAAACACCAAAATAATCAAGAAATACGAGGTACATTGGGCTTTTATAGTTTTAAGATCCTGCTTCCAGCCAATCAAATAACAAGCAAAAACTAATTAAACACAGCCAATCAAAATACAAAAGATCAACTAAAGAAAACCTCATACGTCAAAGAAAGCTATTACTTATATACAACAATAATCGGCCAAGTCGTCAAGTATGAGTGCGATTATATATTTCAACAATTTCTAAATAGAGAAGTAATAAATTTGAGAATATTTTCCATTTAATTTTCAAAAGTACGCAAATGTTTAAAAATTCTGTATTTGGGAACGAATTTTCCCTTATTTAATGTAAATATAATGAAATATTAAATAACAACAAGAAATACTTCGTATCATGAAAATTATTATAACTAAAGAAATCAGCAATTGCTGAAACTCATATGTAGTAAAATTTCAACACAATATTTATGAATTACCATCTTTTGAAAATACAGTTGAACTTAATTTTCCAAATTTATTTGCTATTAAAGGAAAAGATACACCTTAGTGTGGAATTAGTTGTAGATACTTTCGTCAAAAAAGCACCTCATTAAGAACAGAAATATATTTTTCAGTTCAGAAAGAGTAATTAGGGGCATCGAGTCTCAAAATAACTCCTAAATTCTGTGAAATCAGATATGTTGTTATATTTTCGCTGTTGCTGTCAAGAAAGTAATATATTTAATATGCATTCTTCCTCATAAAAGTATTTTTGGTTCACTAACATAATGTAAGATGATACAGTCCAGAATGAAAATTAATAACTTGCTTCATAAGCTTTTACTTTAAATACTTTTTTATAAATAATAATACTTTTTACTTTAAATAATTTAATTAGCTTTTACAGTTAAAAATACATTTTCTTTCATATTACACCGATTTATCACCTCTTTTAGATTTATAGATTCATATAACAAAACATTGTTTTAAATATATACAAAAATACTGTAAGTGCATCATAAACCATACCTATAGCCGTAGAGTTCAGTAATAAAATCATTTAAGCATATTTTATAATATTTTCCATCCTCTAGTTTTTATAAACTGTAGGACCCAGCCTTTTATGGAATAAATGGAAAGTAATCTTCTTTGGGTTCATGTACATATTGGCCATGATAAATGTTCCTTCCCACTAGAGTCTTCATAATTGCTTCTTGATGACTCTCGAATAAGAAAGATTTCCATTTCTGCCTAAATAGAATCGTTATAACAAATTACTTTTCTGTGTTATCGTTTACATGTTTCCAGATCACAGAGCAAGTGTGTAAAACATTTCCTCCAGTACCAGTATTTTTTCGGTCGGTTCTGATTCCGAAAGCAATTTAAAAGAGTTTGTTACACTAATTAAACATAACAGAAAAAAATGTCATCTTTATTTTTAATTTTTCTAACATATCTCTATATCTCTATACTCTATATCTATCTATATCTATCTATCTATATCTCTATATCTATCTATATTATCTATCTATCTATATATCTATCTATATCTATATCTATATCCATCTATATCTATATCTATATCTATATCTATATCTATCTATATCTATATCTATATCTATATCTATATCTATATCTATCTATCTATCTATATATATATATATATATATATATATATATGTATATATATATATATATGTATGTATATATATATGTATATATATATATATATATATATATATATATATATATATATATATATATATATATATATATATATATATATATATATATAAGAATTACATCAAATATAAAGAAAATAGTTTCGCTATCAACTAAAAACTTGTTTGCTTACTATACATTACAGAACCTTATGAACTGAACAAATGGTTGACACTTTCAATGAAATAAAGATATATGGCGTTAATAGAAAATCCCAACTTTCGAAACAGCCTGACAACTGGCACAGGGATCAAGCAGCAGCTACTGAGTATGTACCTAGGCTTACATAAGCTGCAATACATTTCGTTATGGCCACCAGACATTAGCTACAGTCATTGAAAGGAGCATGTTTACAAGCTGTTGGTCAAACTAGTGACAAATTGGCAATGAAAGAGATTGAAGAACAGCAAATGTGTATGTGATAAGTTTGCTACAAACATGGACAAACTTTTACAGAGGCATTTTAATTACTTAACTAAGAACAGGGGAAGAAAATATGAGTATATAATTTTTTTTGATTAATTTAAACGTTTTGAGGTAAGGATATTATGTCAGTCGGTGAAGATCACGAATGAACATCCTGACCATCATTACCTTGAAGATTATGTTTTTTTTTAAATAGAAACACATTGTTCATCATAAATTTATGCCACGGAGAAAAGTGTTAATTAGTTGTAACATAAATACTTAGTGTGTTGGAGCGATTCTCGTCTCCGAATTGAATCTTACACCATGACAATTTCACACGTGAATACATACACATTCATACACAAAAACAGTTATACAGTAAAATATCATGTTCTCGTTGTTCTCATCAATTCATATCTCTGAGCCTAGTCACATCTGTAACTTTTGTTACAAACTTAAAATCCCTTAGAGAAACCAGTTTGCTAGCCGTAGTCTCTTTTAAGAAAATGAAACAAGACCTACGTGCAATCCTTGAAAGTGTTTTCCAGCAAGCCATCCAAAAGAGAAGAAAAACATTGGGAGCATGGTATTGCCAGTAAACAAGATTACTTTAAAGGGGACAGACAGTTTTTAAAATAAAAACTTTATAATACAAATATTATAGACTTTTGCGTCTTTTGAAAACATACCTCGTATTTTTATATTTTGATAAATGTTCAACTAAAAAATAATAATTCATTTTCGTTAGAAAAAAATAATTTGTTATTGCAGTATAAAAATTACGTTATTTTTAACAGTAAACCTTTCATGTGTTAACATCAGGGAAATCTCTACTCATGATTCCAAGATATTGAAACTTTTTTTAATGGGACAGAAAACTATGAAGCTGATGCTAAATGAAAGCTTTAATTGTTTATGATTTGAAGTTCCATGGATTTTTACTTCAAATAACTACGTACTAATTTTATGTAAATTATGATTAATTATAAATTAAGGTTCATAAGTAAATTATTTTTAGGTGACTTATAAGATATTACCTATATGCAGAAGTAAAAATACAAAAGAATACTGTGTAAATATCTCAGTATCTTTTAACCTAACGTATTTCTAAATCACTCAGTAATACGACGAGACTAATTTTAAAATTTCTTTTATCTCAAACTAGCTCGGTGCCGATGACTAAGGAAATTCTGTATGTATAAGAAGTGACAGGACTTTTACTTTTTTCTTCCATACCCCATTTCATCTCTCCAGGGGGTGAAATTTGAAAAATCCTTTTTAGTGCTTCCATACATCGTAATAGGAACCTATATAATGAATTTTACCCTTCTAGCTCCAGTAGCTTTGGCTTTGCGTTGATGTCAGTTTCTCCATTTATATATATACACCAATAAATATTTCTCAGCACATCATGAGCTTTAAAATGAGCCCTTTGGCGGTTTTCTTTGTTGATATGGCAGACATTTTCACAAACCAACTTTTTGACCTGTAATCCAGATTTCACTCTCTTAAGTGTTGAAATTTGAGGAATTCTTTCTTATTTCCCCCATGGGGTGAAAGAGGAATCAAAAAACAAAATTTTAGATTTCTACATCTTACAATGCATTGATCAGTCAGTTGGTTGATCACTGAGAAGATTTTTTTTATATTTAAACAGTATAAATATTTAAAAATAATTAAATAACAAATATTTTTTAAAATAATCTTTAAAGTACCAAAGATAGCTTGTTAAATTATGAATTAGAAATGTACATTTTGTTCAATATATGTAAAATCCATTAATATTTAGCTTTAAAATAATGTCCAATTCATGTATTATTTTTCTAAAGCTTTGATTTTAGTGCTTGTAAATATTATAACGTAATTGCAAATTGCAACATTTTTCACTCTGCTATTAAGGCACTATTAAGGTTAGGAATTATATAACTAAAATAATATGACTTATTTATAATTTAAAAATAAATGCAAGAACTACATTGGGAAGAATAATCCAATAACTTTAAATTTTATGTTTATTAATAATAATAATATAATGTTCTAATAAATAATAATATAATGTTCTCTAATTGACTTGAAAAATTTTCATACGCATTAAGTGAAATAGTCTTTTTCTAAATCTTTGATTTTAGTGCTTCTAAATATTAGAACGTAATTGCGAATTGCAACATATTTCACTCTGCAATAAAGTTACTATTAAGGAAATATATCGCTAAAAAAATATTACTTTTTTATAATTTAAAAATTAATGCAAGAAATAAATTTTGAATAATAAACCAATAAATATAAATTTTATATTTATTAATTCTTCTAAAGAATAATAATGTTCTCCAATTGATTGAAATGCAAATTTTCATACACATTAAGTTAAATAGTCTTAAAAAATAAATATGGATTCTGAAATAATAAACATATGTACAGTTATCATACTGTGCAAAACAAGGTAGTGTAGTTGATATTACATGAAACAGCGAAACAGAGCAGAATAAGGCTACAAAAGTAACGAGGTTCGTTGAAATTAATTTTAGATTTCCTTTTAAAATTTAAGCACTTAATAAAGAAATATACCCAACGAACTAGAATATCAAACAAAGCTATTCATTTGGACAAAATGAATTAAAAATAATTGAGCTGAATAATTTACCCAGTAAATATAGTACCAGGGAAATTTTCTTTTTATTGGTAAATAACACAGTTGTGGCTACATAAGTAATTTCCAACAAAGATGACAGTTGTTACGCAAACAGCGTAACTACAGGCATCTTGCAGTGGAAATAGCTGCAGGCATTTGAAATATCCTCCGTATGGGATATGGGCTGTAAAATTATACTGGAAATAACACAGATTACACCATCGAGAAGTAACCGATTAACATATACCGTAAAAGAAGCTATCAGGGAGAAATTCGGTTGTTAAATAAATCTTTACATAAGCCGCAGGAAAAGCGATTTGTTTGCATTAAAGAGAGTTGGGAGGAGAACTTTCATTCAAATAGTTGGTTTGTATTGTCTGGGATTAAAATGTTAAGTATCGTTATTTATAGGATTGGATACTTAGCCAAACAAAAGGTTCAATAATGATGGAAAATATATTTTTATCGCGATACCCTTTGTAATCACTGAACTGATCGAAGGAACTTTTAATATCGTTGCTTTTAAAATTTAAAGAAAAACTTTGAGGTTTTAGGATGCGTATGTGAATTGGAGAAGTATATTTAATGCTTTTGAAATTAGTTAGTTTCCTGAAATGAGAATGTTTTTCAAAAGACATTCTCCGAAATTTTATTTGATATTGATGGAATATTTTAATAATATGTTATTTTGTTTATAATGCATTTTCTTCAAAAAATACCATTCGTACATCATACTAGGAAAAATCATTAATATCATAAAATACTTAAATTTTAGAAATAATTAATGGGATTTCGTACCTTTAAGAGCTGGAAAGACACACAATAAAAACATTCATAATGAAAAGTCCTGCTGTATTTAGGATAAAAAATTCTTAAATCATTACTATGAGTATAACTATTTGCAAACCTTTCACCTTTTATGTTTAAGGATGTATTTAAAAGAAAAAAAAATTACACCAAGTAAAAGAAATAGAAATGTACTTAACAAGGATTACTTTAAATTATTCTGAACTACTGTAATTTTTTTATGAATTATTAGTAAGAAACTAATTTTTAAACCATATATAAATTTTTTTTATTCTGTAAACTAAATTATAGTAGTACAAGTAATAAACTTCATTTTAAAGTAATATTTTCAATTAATATATTGAATGTTACAGTTTATATTTTTCAATTTAACATTTTTTTAAATTTTTTAAATATTAGAAGATCTGATTGCTTTAGACTATTAGTTTACAGTATATAAACAAATAATTCACTTCAATGTACATAAACAGTTTCTAATGTACACATTTCTAAAATCATTTTGAAATACTTAGTTTGGGAAATGTATTTTTTAATGTAATTTTTGAAAACATTCTATTTGAAATGAGAAAACTAAGTAATTTTTCAAAAGTTAAAATTTCTTTAAAAAAATTTAAAAATTCACCCTAAAAGGAAAAAAAATTATCATGTATATTGAAATGGCTGTTATGATGAATAAAATTTTAGTCTTATATCACCTTAATATAGGTATTACTAAATCAAACAAATACAAACATGCGATAGATCAACTTTTCATATTTGAGTCAAGAGATGTCATTATGATGTAGGAAAAAAGAAAAATGACAATGGTAGCCACGAAGAAAAAGAACAAAATAATTTTTAAAAAAATTTTTAAAATACTCTGCTAAAAACATAAAGAGAACTATGGCGTCTCCGACTTCAGAACTAAACGAAACTAACGAACTTTAACTAAACAAAATTTATTAACTGAAATATTACAAATGTAAGCTTCAAGCTTTCACTCATACAGTATAAACTTCTAAATTATTTTCATTTTGTAATTAAATATATATAGATTCACATACGCGCATACCTCAAAAAATAGTATTTGGAGATGCGTAGGTAATCTTAAAATTTTTTCTATTGCCAATTTATTTAAAAATTTGAAATCAACTTATTTAAATCTATAAAGTATACTACTAATAAAATATATTTACTTTTAAGTGCAATGCCATTTATAAGATTATGTTGAGTAACAAATTTTATAAAATAAATTAATAAAAAGGGGATTTTCTTACAAATGTCATAAGTAAAAGAATAATATGTATACAACAAATTGCCTTTATTGAATAAATCGACATCATAGGAAAATTCATACAAAATTACAATTCTTTTAAAATTTTCGATTTTTTTTTATCAAGATTGCCTTATTACTAAAAAAGCAGACTAACAAAAACTTAATAAGTTTATAATTTCATATATAGAACTATGTTTATTTATAGGGTATTGTCCTCTTTAACCAGAGTTTAAATCGTGATTCCTATAGAACCCAAATAGTAATTTCGAAACGGAAAAACACCTGCCATTTTTAAAAATTAATACTAAAATAGAGTTTTAAAAGTTGAGAACAACCTAGTTCAATTAAATACAGTCGTAGGCCAGAGGTTTTATTTTTACTAAAATTAATTTATCCGAATTCAGAAATAAGACTGAGCTCTACATAAACGCGAGCTTACAATCAAACACATATATATTGTCATACCCAAAGTATCCTATGGAATCTCAAGAGAATTTATAAAACATGCATTTTTGAAATCCAAAACTTCTAGCTTGTAGGAAATCAGGCTGCTAAGACTCAAAAACCACGGTGATTATTTAGATACACGTAAAAAAATTGAAAGCATAAGCAAAAAATAAAGCAGTTCTTTTTCTTCTCCGAGAAATTTATATTATCATGATTTCTAAATAGAGGTTCTTTTTGCATTAATAAGGGAAAATATAATTTAGTAACACTATTAGATATATTTTAATGTATTTCACATATTATAACGCATACATATATATTTATAATAATAAATTGTTCTATAAATGTATAATTATATTTGTGGATAATACTTTTTTTTTCGCATAAAATCTTACATTTAAATTCATTTTCTATGCTAACAGTTTCACATCCACCTGGTACTTTCTCATGATACAGAGCATTTCCAAAATTTTGTCAAGGTATTTAAATGCTTAAGCAAGATTTCACATTTAGCGTTATAATTAGAAAGGAAGTTTAATCTATAAAGATCAGATGTATTACTCAGATGGAAATTTCCATTTAAGCGATTTATTAAATATTGCGCAAATACAAATTAAATTTACAAAGTATTCAAACTTTTTATTCCCTCCATGCAGTAATAAAATTTAAAATTATAGTAATCCCAGCTTCTTTCAAAAAATATATATATTTATAAATATATGCTAAGTTTGTTTTTATGTACGTAAAGCAAAACTAAAAATCCCTTCAACGTTATAAGGCAAGTCAATACTGGTTTAGTTTATTTATCAAGACGTCAAGGTACTTTGCAAAGATTAAAGTAGCAAAAAGTTTTGCAATAGAAAAAACATTTGCCGGTAGGATAAAAATAAAATAAAAGCCCCATTTTCTCGAACTTTGTATCACAGCTGTAGGGTTTAGATTCTATAAACAAAACAACAATTGAGTTCCGAGAAATAAGATCTTGAATAACTTAACGATTAAAAAAGCCCACGCCAATCAAACTCTTTCAAAGAGCTTAGAGTTTATTGATTAAAAGAATGAAACAGTTTTAGAGATTTCGAAACAAATTTTGAAATGTGTTTCAGCTGTCCTTCCAGGCATAAATTCTGGAATATTTTCTAAAGTTCACATGTTATCTGAATCTTAACCTATAGTAAACCTGAGATATTATTACCGTTTTCTTACTAGAGGAAAAATCTTAGGGTTTATATGTATAAATAATATTTCACAGGTTGTATATATATTAAACTTTAGCCTAATTACACATCTTGATGGAAAAAATACACATTCTACAGAGCTCAACTATTTCTATTTCTCTAGAATAAAAATTAACTCACAATTTTTTCTATAATTTAACGGGATTCTCAAATATTGGTAATTCTCACAAACAGTGAAATTTGTTTTTACTTTTCCAGCCATGTTGCTTTGCTTATCATCCAAAAATGATGAACTATGCGCAGTAGTGGAAGTTTTGCTTTAAGATGATGAAGCTTGCAGCACTCTGGTGGTGTAAATACCTATGTCGAATGCCACCAGAAATACGTGATGGATTAAATAAACTAAAGTTTTATGGATGTATCGCCACGAATACTTTCAATTTGGTGGAGAGCGTAATAAAGAACTGAGACTGGAGACTGGGTTATTTGGTAAGTCTCGCTAAGGCAAACTAAATAAAGGATGCATTAGCTTACATGTCTAAATTTTATCCACGTTACTTAATGTAATTTATCTATAACTAACACAGACAACCAAACAACCAAAAAAGTCAATGTAATTACATCTATAAAAATATATTACAATATAAGCCAAAGTCTAATTACGCATTTTTATAATTTTAAGCGTGGGTCTTTTATATTTTACATAAATTTAACTTTTGTTTTAACAGTTTGACAACAATGTTAAATGTTGCTGAAACTCACATATTTTGTTTATTACAAAAACAAATTTACTACCATCCTGCTTCTACATTAAAATGATGGAAGGAGACAACTTTGTGAAATGAAATTTAGCCTGTTCTACGTCTGTTTGACATACGTCTGTTTGACATACATGATACATCCGTGGATTGTTCATCCAAAAGATAGATTTTATGCAAATTCAGAGGTAAAGGTACGCTCAACGATGATTAAGAATATTTTCTCAGTTAAAAAGACTTTCCAGTTCCGATCACAATATATACTCGTAAATGATGAGTCATAATTTTCCATATGGGGAAGGCGAGAAATAATACCCTTTTCTGCGGAGTCAACTAGTTGAAATGATATTTATCACTGACTTTACTTATATCACTTATTTTGACATTTTAATGGCTTGGAGCAGTGCAATCTATCATCTAGTGTTTTCACTCAATAAAACATTGAGGATACGGGTAACCTATGGAAATGCGGTAAAACAGTTTTGAAAAATAAAAAGATACACACCATCGCAAAAGTAAGCAAATCTGGAAGACCAAAGATTGCAAAATATGAAGGCAAGTTAACAAATATGTTATGCCATTCGGAGAGAGAGATGTATTTGAGAAAGATGTATAATAAAATTAGTAAATTCATAGAATAGCTCAGTTCTTTCCAAATGGCTAGCCCCCAAAAGCTTTTTTAAAAATAGTAAAATAATTCCTAGCTCCAAAATGTTTTTTTCTGCCTTACAATTTATTGAAAATCAGTTCAGAACCAGGCTTAAAGTTTCGTTCTCGCTTTATCTGAAATTAACATTATCAGAGCTATTAGTGGTCATATCATTATCGATACTGGTCAGGATACACAATAAACTAAACTCCTAGGCACGACAGCCCCTAGGGGGTAGGGGCTACGGTGATAATCTCCACCTCCGAGACCAAGCGCCCTGGGGAGCAAAGCATATGTTCTGGTTAGATGGTGAACCTTATGCGGAACTCCCAGTGTTTAGTGCCCAAACATGCTTGGTCATCAGTTTGTCTACTCACTAAAGGATAAAAGGTTGAGTCAATCTTCCCTAACCCGAGGATTGAACCCCAGGCTTGGGGCGTGGGAGCACGAGACATTGGGCTTTAGGATCTATATTACTCTTACTAAATTATCTAGTTTTAAGATTTATATTAATCACATGATTGTCTTTAGGTATTTTTCCGCCTCAATATATACTCAAACATACTGACAATACTGATTTAAAATTCAATTATTTGGAGTGTAATAGGTTTTTGTTTATTTGCGAGTTTCAGTCTTTTATGCAATTTTCAAACAAAGTTAAAATATCTTTAATAATTTATTTTATACTTTACAGTTTTCTATTTTAAATTTCTCACGTTTATACTTGAATTTAAAATGTACAAATAGTCATGAGATCCTAAAAATTTGTTTTGTAAGAATGGTTCCCAACAGTTTTAAGCAATAAAAACTAAAATTCTGCTTTAATTTAACTGTGTTATTTAATACCAGTGCAACTTTTATCCTTTTATTAGTATATTATTAACAATGACCAGGTACTAATATTTGGGCCGCAAGCATGTAATAGGTTTCTAATATGGATCTCTAGTCCCTACAACTAGATACCCCTGGCAAAGCTTCATTAATATCTTATTAATAAACAAGAATTGAAATATACATCTAAACTTTTAAACATTTTTCTTGATTTAGAATTTATATAAAATATACTTTTTTTATAACTACGTTATTTTATACATTGCAGATTTTTTAAAATTGTTTCAGAATTTCTTATACGTTTTGCATATTTTAAATTGTAGTCTTAATAATTCTCTGTAGAATTCAATATTTTTTTTTAGAATCAAATAGGAATACACTACAGTAAATATTTTTCTTTCAAAATTTTCATTAAAAGTTGGATTACATTACAATAAATTGCAATATTGAATCAAACCTTCTTTTGCAATTTTTTTAATGTAACGTATAATGGAACTCAGAAAAAAAATCGAAAGTTTGATGTTATAAAAATTTAAGAAATTCACTGGAGTAACTGAACCGTAACTCTAGAAATCCGAATAAGATTTTAATCTCTTTTTTTTTTCTTTTAATACTTGTAGAAGCAAAATTGGTCTTTATAAAAAAACACAGCGAAAATCACCAAGAATCGAGAAAAATAGATATTGATGAGCGTTAATTGCCCGAAGACAGTATCCATTAGATTTTAAACTAAGTAGAAAAAGTATAGAGGAAAAAGATTTACCCTTTCTCTTTTCAATTTTTTTTTCTTTGAAAGTGTTTATTTGAGGAAAAATTCTTTAAAACCATGTAGTTTAAAGGAATATATATCGTTGGTTATGGAACTATTGAATAAATCGGGTAATAAATTATTTTATACCTGATTTAAAATAACATTTATTCAGAATTCAGACTTATCTATTAAAAAAATTATTTTAAACAAATATACTTTCAACAAAACATTTAAGGTTTACGTGCTTCGTTGGGATATTTTCCAAGGTTTATAGGGACATTTTAATTGGTACACTTTTCAACGTTTTACTTTAGGATTTTAAAACTACCAAGTCTCACTCTTACTAAGCTTAAATGGATACTTTATAAGAAACATGACTTAGGAATTATGAATTTATTTAATCTGTGATAACACTATTTGGTAATCTTTGAGTATTTATTTTAAATGTAGCAATTTATTTTAAATCACACGTATTGACTTGTTAATGAATAACGAAGAAATTCCTATGTAGAATGAGTTCAGCCTTTATTACATCATGTAGATGTATATTCTACTATTCATGTTAGCACATGCCATCTACGTGGCGTAGTCACATTAGTTTTTATACAAAGATAAAAATAACACAATTATTTTTATATTACCATGCTTAGCATTATGTTTTCAAATGGATTTCCTTTTTTCCTTTTGGAAGCTTTCATTTAAGTGTACTGTTATACATTAACAGATTAAGTTTTTTGTGGTACGCGAAGGGGGAAATAGTTTTCCATCTTACTGTAAATTCAACAATTGTCAAGTCTTTTAATGTTACAATTTTTTAAATAAAATGGCTATTTCTAAACAAATTAAGTTATTACAATTATTAAATGTATTTAGGATATACATAAATTGAGTATGACTTTTATATAACTTTCGCTTATTGGAACTTAAGGATAGTTATCAAACTAAGAATTTCTAAAAATTTTCTATGCTTAAGAGCAAAAATTAGTTAATTTTTCTGCTAATAATTTATTAGATTAAAGAACTTCAAATATCGATATATTTAATACTAGCTTAACTACAACTCCTGTGACTTAGCTGAGCCCCCTACTTTTCTGTTTTTCTTAACCTAGAAGAATTATCTTCATAAGATTATTTTCAAAAACATTGATTCATTCTGTTATTTACTACAAAATAAATCTTACAAATTTATCTCTCACAGAATGTGTCGTTTGATTAAAACAATGATAAGAATTTTTATGCTAAGAATAAATGTATATTATCTTATCATACTACTTTATCATTCCATAAATATATCCTTTTATCAAGGTTTCAAAATAACATTAACTTATCTTGATAAAATATAATCTTTTAAATATCCCGAAATTTGTCTAACGGAAAAAATATACTCATTACGCCGTTTAAAGAAAACTTTGAATTCTCCATTTACTTTTAAATAATTGCAGAATAACAGCATAAGGGGAAATTAATTTCACTCTTCAGTCAAACTTTTATTAAATATTCTTTCGTGGCAATACCAATTAAAATGAAAAATAAATTAATTTATCACAGCCAACTGTTCCCCCAGACAGCCGGACAAATGTACAAATGTTTAGTTTCTTTAATGTATTCAAGTTATTTTCTTTGCTTTATCTTGCTATGCTTTAACTTGTAATTCCAGATAGTTTTAATGAGAAGTCTTAAATAGGAGAGGGAGGGGGCAAACAGTGATTGATGAGTTCTTAAGACACTATGCGGTTGGCCTCAAGTCTCAGTGATATGGTTTAATGACGAAGGGAGAATAGCTTAAGAATGTCTAAGACGGAAGTATAATTTCTCAGAATCCTAAAATGAATTGTCGTTGAAGCAAACGTGGCAGCTATGTTAGCAAACAGTTTCTTCAACGACAGAAAATATGGCACCGCTTACAATGAATAGATTTTGGAAGTTATTTACGTGTTGAAATAGTTAAATGGAAATATTACTTTAGACAAAATTGCAATTGTATTTCAATATGTTGAATAATATGGTTTCAAAGTAATTAAGTTATTGCAAAACTAATGTATATTTGCAATAAAGAATTGAATAGAGATCGGTGTGTTATTTTTAATGTGAAATGTTTTACATTTTTCTGATTTATTCCATGCAAAGGAAATTTTAATTTTGAAATTCGAGTCTTCAATTTTTATAACTTTATACTTCGAAAGAGATTTACGCGTTTAGCAATGCTAAAGAAGGTACACAATTTACTCGTTGTGGAATATAAGGAAATAGAATATAATACAAAAATACTTAATAAATACTATTGCGAAGGTTGTAGAGTTTTCAATGGTCCGATAATTAATAAAGTCCCACTGTTTTGTATATAGTTTTTTAATAAATGTACCCATATTTAACGTTTTATGTTAAATTCTTATCAAAAGGGGAAACGATAAAGCTTAAAAAAAGCTTAATGAAGAATTTCAAATAAATGTATAAAAATTAAGGGAAAAAATATAAAAAATAAGGGTATCTGTGCCCTTTAATATTTGACTGTAGACAGATGTTAATTTTAAATGAGTCAAGTAATGCTACACAATTATTTTACAATACAATTTGATGTTTATTTCTATGTAAGCTTAATATTTTGTATCGCAAGTTTGTCAATATTTGTAAATCACGTCCATAATGTTCTGTAAAAAAATCCTGTCTTAGAGTATTCGTTTTGGTCTATCACTAAGGCCCAGATCTGGGGTCGAAAGACTCCTTGCTGATGACATTTGCTTCCTGCTAGCTCCATCTCCGCCCTGTTTGGCCCTGTGGCTATATCTGGTGTTTTAAGTTTAGACTTTGTTGTAGGTGACATTCCAAATATATATACCTGATGGTACGGAGTTGGCATCTGCTACACAAGGGAATAGATTTGTGACGGATAACTTTGTTTCCTACACTAATAGCATTGTAATGTAATTCTGAATACACTTTAAATTTTTGTCATCGCTCAGAAAGCAGTTTTTGTGTAGGTTCCAATTTGTCCTGCCACACGAACTTCCAACGAGTTGACATTGTGACTTACTGACTGGCGTTTCACATTCTTCGATTATAAAATACATGCTGCTATGTTAGAGCTCAGTTTCCCGGGAACACCACATTAAACACTAATCCATCTTATACCCAATAACAGTTAACATGCAAAGTGTAAACCTCAATTGTATTTTTGAGTTACCATTATTACTACATAAATTAATGTGGTAGAAAAAAGGAGACAAGTCTTTGTAGAAACATTTTTCAAATTGAGGACTGAAGATCTTTCACCTATTTGATCATCAAGAATTCACCATGAAAAAGGGAGAAATTTAATATAACTGTATGACTTTCTTCTAGTGGCATCACTTCGATACCCATGTAAAAACGTATCGTAACGTACTTTAGGAGGACCATTTGCCTTGTACATGATGTATTAGGTAAAAAAAAAACTATCTGGTTACTCGAAACATTTCAATATAAACTGTATTGTTGATTACCACAATCTTCATAATTATAACTATTGGTTATGTGAGAATCATTTACGATATTAATGTATTTTTCCTTTAGTACAAGAAATTGTGTTTTACGAGGAGTTACAGAATCAGAAATATGAACAGTGAATAGGGAAGCAATAGAAAAATTCTAGATCTCTATCCTAATAACCAAACCTAAAACTCAATGAGGACATTTTGGAAATAATTTAGTTTTAGTTGATATAACTAGCATTAAGAACATTTAGTTGAGTTATCATGCTCACAATCTTGAATTAATGAAACTCTTCTTAGTCTATTGCAGTCTTCATTCGACCTTCTACCAATGACAACAGATTCAATTTTAAAACAAATTTTAGTTCATTTGTATATTAGAGATAAATTAATAATTTTCTCATCATTTATTATATTTGGAAAACTAGTAATACATTCGCAAGATTTGAAATTTGTTGTTTGGAATCTCACAGTCAGTCAATTTCACCCTGTCCGTCTCTCCTGTTTTACTTTAAATTCAGCAAGGGATGTGCATCAAATAAAAGTAAAACTTAATTATGAAGATTTCAGTGAATGAAGCAACACAATTGAATATTACACACCTAAGTGAGCCAAGAATTGTGAAATAATCAACACATTTCACACAAATTCCAACATAAATATATAATTGTCAGAAAAAAAGCATTAAGACTTTATAATAAAGGTCACAAGTAATTAAAAAACATAATTCTTAATCTTACGCTTTAGACTTTTTCAGTGTGAAGAATATCCATTTAAAATAATCTAATATACACCAATTCTAATACACATATTTTAAACAAAGAGTATGAAAGCAGATCTGAAGCTATTTAGCACAATCCCAGTATTCTAGGCAAGACACTAAATTTAAACAAAAGTTAGTAACTGTTCATATATTAAAACTATAAATGTCAAAACGCATTTGTGATGAAAAACCAATTTTTTAACAAAAGTTTCTCTCTACCCCGGTTTCATCAATGAATTTTTATTAGAACCGAAATATATAAATGAAAAAGAAAGTGAAAACGCTTTTGTTTCGAATTAGAATATCTCGAGCTTTAGAACTGCATGTACAATTTTTACGATGCTCCAATAAAGATAAAAAGAGCGCACAGACCGGATATAGAAAGGATAAAATTTTCAAAACTCTAGGTCTGTATATCGACATAGTTATTTAAATTTTTCTGACGAATATTTCATCCCATTAAGCCGAGCTCGGAAGTATTGCTACTTATCGGATTTACTAAAGTAATTTTTATACATAAATACATGCGAATTGAAAACAAAAAGTGAAACATTTTGTTTGGTATTTTTCACTTTATTCTCCAACACGTGAACACGTGAGAATAAAGAAAGAAACAATTCAGTGAAAAGTACAATCTACTACAGATTAAAATAGAAGCGTTTAAAGTTTTTTTTAAAGAACTATATTATTAAAAAAATGTAAAAAATATAAGCTAAAATGTTTTAACATTAGAACAGTCAGACTGCTCAAAATAGTTTAGTGAAATAATAAGATTTAATATTAAATAGACTAATATTACGAGACAAAAATAGTTTGACAAGCTATGGTTATTTATGTTCTATATGAGCACTAATTAGATCAACAGTTTAAAGCCGATTCAGCATAAAGAGCCCCGATATTCATGTCAGAAATTGAATTTGATCACAGGGTTT
Organism: Pardosa pseudoannulata; assembly: GCA_032207245.1. Taxonomy (NCBI): domain Eukaryota; kingdom Metazoa; phylum Arthropoda; class Arachnida; order Araneae; family Lycosidae; genus Pardosa; species Pardosa pseudoannulata. Next base: position 55,046,173 of record CM063503.1, read on the forward strand.
CTTACCAAAAGGCAGAATTCAAACTATATAACTACCGTTTGTTGCTTGTCAGAAATAAAAAAGAAATATCTTGTATAAATAGCATTTTTTCCAACATTTTCAAATATATTTAAGTCAAACAATGCTAAATAATAGCTGTGTTACATAGAAGTAAACATTGAATTGTATTGTAAAATAATGTGTAGTATTACTTATCGTATTTAAAATTGACATCTGTGTAATATGAAGAGTAACCGTGCCAACTTAATATTATTAAAGGGTATAGTTACCTTTCATAAAACTATTTTAGGTATAGACTTTAATGTATTATAGAAACTTATTTTAAACAAATTCAGCTGTATAAACTCTGAATATTGAGTTTGATTACATTTAAATTTAAAAGAAAATTTTTTTAACTTTTCCAAACATTAATATTTATGGTACAAATTGATTTATTAAAAGATTTATTAAATCCGTTTACATTAAAAGATGTATGGAATTTAATATATGTTTAAAATTATATTTAATAAATAGGTTTTTCCAAAATATGTGGTGAAACAATACAATTTGGTAGTTCTTATGCACATTTATTGTACACATAAAAAATAAATAAACAATTAGTTGCAAATGCCATACATGTTTTTATTTTATTCATTATAAAAAAAACTTGTATAACTGAAACAACAAAAGATTACCACATATAAACAATCGAAGATAGTTGCAGTTCTCATCAGGTTACATTACTCTGCTTCATTGAGGAAATAAATTTAATAGCATATTAAGTTTTGACGGTAGTAAGATAATGCCACTCATATATTGTGAAAGAAAAAAAAAGGTTCTTTAAATTTCTGATTTCTCTTATAAACAAAGTATATATTTTAAAATATTAAAGATGCGGATCTCAAATTTTGCATTCATATGCAGAAAGTTTGTTCCAATAATTAAACCCAGTAAAAAAATGTTGATATTTTAAGCACAGTTTGTGTATTGTGTTCTCTTAAGCAAGTGAAAGATTTGTATTTCTGTGCTTCCGCAAAAACGGGTAAAACTGATAAAAACTATACTGTAAATCTTTCAATACTAAGAATAAATAAAAAAAATATTGTATGGCAATTTAACATGCAGTACTTTTTATAACAAAATTACTGATGTAGGAAATAGTTTCTGAAAAATTCACGGGTAAAAGTGACATAACCGTACCACTTGTTTAATGGACTATTAAGTTCGGTATTTTTAAAATTATTTACTTCATAACATGCTTAAAATTACGCTCTGTATATGAAAGAGATTAGGACATTAAAAATCCCTCTGGTATCAATTTCATCCTTCACATGAAATTATATCTATTACGAAGCTGCTCCCCTAATTCTATATGACAACATAAACAAATATAAGCAAAGCAAACAATCAAATCAAGCTGATTAGCTCAAAATAGTTGAAAGCAGCCAAAGTCATATTCAGTAGAAACTAATTTAACAAGTGGAGTTCACAACATAAACCTCATCTCTTGCACACAAATGAGAATAGTATAGTTAATTAATTTTGTCCATTAAAAAGCTTTTCATTTCAAGGTTTAATGATTACGTCGTTAATGGAACGAGTTTCATATCTTTATACTCGTTTCATATAACAATGTAACAGAGGTGATTGTTAATGGTGTGTAACCCATTCGGGAATTGGTGAATTTGTGCAAAATTTCAAGTTATCACTAATGATAAAAAAGCCAAATTTATTTTAATAGACGCAATTTTATTCCTACATTTAAAGCCGACTGATAGGAATATTTCCTTATTTTAAAACCTTAATTTTTTTTTATAAAACCAGATTCTAGTATTCTTTTTTGTGCTTCCGGTTCAAATCAGAAAAATATTTTCTGGTGGATTTAAGAATTTTTCACATTATAACAATTTTAAAACTATGCTACAACACTACAACACTGTATTGTAAATTATGTAGCTTAAGATGTATTCACAGGAGGTAAATAAAATCTTTATCCCCTAAAATAAAAATTTTGAATGTGAATTTATAAACTCTAAATACACATAAAAATATTGTAGGCCATCTTTACGACATTTTGGCTTTAAAAAAAATCATGTTTTGTTATACCTAAATTTTGTTTTAATTACTTGTCGCCATTCAAGGTAAAAACACAAATAACAGAACAATCTTCCCTTCAATGGAAAAAAATTGTTTCTTTCTAAAAATATTACTGCATTACGATACAATTAAATGAGCATTTGAAAATATTTTAAAATTAATCTTAAAGACTGTGAAAATATATTTTGAAGATATCTGTACTTTGTTTTAGAATTCATTATTCAAGAGCTATTAGTCTATCAGCCAGAAATTGAACTACAATCATTTATATAGTGTAGCGTGCATTTGCTATCTGGCTTGACATGACTTCATGCGTAGAGCTAAAATGTTAAATACAATTGCCTATTTTTAATTCCAAATAAAGAAAAAGCTCTTCTTTATTTACAATGAAATATTTCCTAGACATTTAAAAAAATTATTTTTATGGAAAAACAGTTTTGTTACGTGAAAAATACATGAATCAAAAACTTAATATGTAAATTTGAAATATGTAATATGAAAATTTGTAAATTAGAAACTATCTTTTTATATTAAATAAAAGATAGTTACCTTTTTATTACTGTGCAACTCGATTATAATAATACAAGTGATATCTGATGTTGTATGAAACTTTTATTTATTTAAATTAAAAGTTTTAGGTTTAGCGAATAAATACTATATTCATATTAAATTTGACATTAAAACTTAAATTAGAATATACATAATTCAAAAGTTATCTTGCGTTTAAGTAATGTTTTATTATTTGTTATATATATTTTATATTTTCACAAGTTCTTTAAATTTTACATTTACTAAAAAGAATTGTAAATTTCCAATTTTATAACGAATTGAAAAAGTATGTTATAAGAAAAGTTGTTGAGGCTGAATTTATTTAGAAATTCAAAATAACAGTTAATTTTGTTTTGTTAGGATATGACAACAAAAATAATTTTTGTTCAGTTGTTTTTTGCAAATTGCGTATGGTTTTTAAGAGCTGTAATAAAAAGTTTTGCTAAAGTAATATGCGGATGAATGTTATTTAAAGCTACGGAGTTCTAATTATTAAGATTAATATGGAGTCAGACCCAACAAGGTTTTAAGTTTCGAAAGGTGCTGTCGCCTTAAATGCTATAACTTAACGGGAGAGCAGTTCGTCAGCTGATGTGATTTAATTTGTTTCAGCCTACGAGTACTCGTAAAGATAAATAACATTATTCCCTTCATGTTATTTATCTTTACGAGTACTTGTAGGCTGAAAGGTACGAGTACTTGTAGGCTGTTTAGCTGCTATAAATTAGAAGCTAAAATAAAAATTTCTGATAGTCAAATCATGAATTGTAAGTATACATAATATTGTTTTAGTCCTTGTTTGCTACATTTGGTGTGAAGAAAAAAATCATTGAAGTTTTTTATACCTAGCTTTCACAAATATACTTGTTGCCATCAGATAAGCGAGCGGTAATTCACCAACAGAAAGATCAAACAAGCATCATTACGATAAACACTTATCAAAAGCAGTAAGAAAAATATTTGCTGGCCTTTTTCAGTTACACATTTATCCTAAAAATATATGAAAAAGGAACAAAAGAATAACCGGATTCATAAATAGTCTGCCAATGAAAACAAAACTAAAAATAAACCGCTTTCCAACGTCTAAACGCAATTTTAACGACAATTCTATGAGCCCAAAAATCTAAAGAAAAACCATTCCAGACACATTTGCTCAAAAATATGAACGACACAAACCGCAGCATCCCGACCTCTCGCAGAGAATGAAAGAAAAATAATA
>CM063503.1:55055016-55105016 GCA_032207245.1 Pardosa pseudoannulata
TTTATATATGTCACTCACATTGTATTGTGGTTAGCATATTGTGCTCCTCCACAATTGTCTTTAGCTTATTATTGTGTAAGGCTTTGATGTATTTGTGGTGCTTTCCCTTCATAGGAAGTAATAATGTCCACCTATATGGTGCACTAATAATAAAAACAACAAAATCTGCTTCATTGTAGTGGTCAAAGTTAATAAAGGCAACTGCCCTGCATTGTAAATAAATTCTCATAATATGGCAAATTATAACTTGAACAGAAATTTTAGATTTTTTTAATCACCCAAAAATTGTGTCCTAACTTCCAGAAATTTAACAGTAGTTTTGGAAAATAAACAATTATTAGATTAACATTTAACTTCTACTATATTTCCAAACTCTGCAAAAAAAATCAATATTGTTTTAATAGGTTTTTCAAAATGTTTAAATAATATGAGAAAAAAATACTGATCTTCCACTACTAAATGTCTTTTCACTTCTCTGTATTACACACTTTTTAAAGATACTTTACTTCCTTTAAATTTATGATTTATATGCATTAACTCTTAACTTTATTTTCAACTGAAAATGTGCTCTTTTTGTAAATTGATTTATGGTTTAAGCGAATCTAGCAAGACTCTAAAGAACTTTATTTCACTCACTTACAGCATCTCTATTCACCCGAATGTGATGAAACATTTACTTTATGGAAACATTACTTTTCAAAACCTGCTAAGGTGTATGAACATAAAATACTATTTTATTGAAGATTTTAAAGAAAATCGTACAATATTCACATAATGCTTTGAAAATATCCAATTCTTATTTCGGTTAATGACAAATTTTATCTACTCTTTATACGTCTCTATGGATTACTTTTATTTTTTATTTTCACTTTATGTATTATGTATTACTATTTATGAATTACAATTAGATATATCAGTAGAGCTATACTTAAATATCTAGGTGTCTTTTACTCGCATAAATCAGCTTAAAAATACATTAGAAATCAGATATCAAATCCTTTTATTTATTAGGGAATTTTCGAAGAGACAAAATTTATCTACTTAATGAAAGGCATCTAAACGACAGTCGTAAAAAAAGAAGTTTTATTTTTTATATGTACACACAAAAGATGGGGTCTCAATATTATGCCTCTCCAGGGAACTCGTGAAAGCATGTAAGTCACTGCTCAATAGGAAAGCAGTCTGGAGAATAAGGATTTCTTGATATACGTGCCCCATTACACTGGTGAATGGCTTTCATACCTCAAGAGAAGAGCTACTAACCTCATACCGATGACCTCCTGAGAATACGAATTGATCAAACCCCCATTGTATAGTTTTCAAATAGAATACGCCAAAACCGTAATGTAGATTTAAATCAAAAAATCTGAAACATTTTTGCCGATTTAAAAACAAAATCAAGGAATGGAATTTATAGTTGGAGATTAAAACGTTTTTAAAATAACTCCTTAATTCAGATCTATATTTTTCTCATATTCTAAATATTTATGGTTAGATAATTAATTTCTTAAATTATGACTTAACATAAAATATTTTAAAGTTAAAAATACCTCTGCTGAAAGCAAAATTTTATTTATAATTATATTATTTATTCATAGCTATTATTTAATTATATTTAGTCATTTCTTTTTTTATTTTAGTATCTCGACAGATTGTAATAATTTTTGGGGAGTTTAGCATAATTTTTTTAAGAATCACTTATTTCTTGTAATAGTATATAACACGTTGTATGCGGGACACGTACTAGTACGTTTTCTGACGATTGATACTGAAGCGCGGGTCAATAATACAATTACAATTAGATATTTCAGTAGAGCTATACTTAAATATTTAGGTGTCTGTTACTCGCATAAATCAGCTTTAAAAAACATTAGAAATCAGATATCAAATCCTTTTATTTATTAGGGAATTTTCGAAGAGACAAAATTTATCTACTTAATGAAAGGCATCTAAACGACAGTCGTAAAAAAAGAAGTTTTATTTTTTATATGTACACACAAAAGATGGGGTCTCAATATTATGCCTCTCCAGGGAACTCGTGAAAGCATGTAAGTCACTGCTCAATAGGAAAGCAGTCTGGAGAATAAGGATTTCTTGATATACGTGCCCCATTACACTGGTGAATGGCTTTCATACCTCAAGAGAAGAGCTACTAACCTCATACCGATGACCTCCTGAGAATACGAATTGATCAAACCCCCATTGTATAGTTTTCAAATAGAATACGCCAAAACCGTAATGTAGATTTAAATCAAAAAATTGGAAATTTTTTGCCGATTTAAAACAAAATCAAGGAATGGAATTTATAGTTGGAGATTAAAACGTTTTTAAAATAACTCCTTAATTCAGTTCTATATTTTTCTCATATTCTAAATATTACGGTTAGATAATTAATTTCTTAAATTATGACTTAACATAAAATATTTTAAAGTTAAAAATACCTCTGCTGAAAGCAAAATTTTATTTATAATTATATTATTTATTCATAACTATTATTTAATTATATTTAGTCATTTCTTTTTCTATTTTAGTATCCCGACATATTGTAATAATTTTTGGGGAGTTTAGCATAAATTCTTTAAGAATCCACTTATTTCTTGTAATTGTATATTAACACATTGTATGCGGGACACGTACTAGTACGTTTTCTGACGATTGATACTCAAGCGAGGGTCAATAATACAATTACAATTAGATATTTCAGTAGAGCTATACTTAAATATCTAGGTGTCTTTTACTCGCATAAATCAGCTTAAAAATACATTAGAAATCAGATATCAAATCCTTTTATTTATTAGGGAATTTTCGAAGAGACAAAATTTATCTACTTAATGAAAGGCATCTAAACGACAGTCGTAAAAAAAGAAGTTTTATTTTTTATATGTACACACAAAAGATGGGGTCTCAATATTATGCCTCTCCAGGGAACTCGTGAAAGCATGTAAGTCACTGCTCAATAGGAAAGCAGTCTGGAGAATAAGGATTTCTTGATATACGTGCCCCATTACACTGGTGAATGGCTTTCATACCTCAAGAGAAGAGCTACTAACCTCATACCGATGACCTCCTGAGAATACGAATTGATCAAACCCCCATTGTATAGTTTTCAAATAGAATACGCCAAAACCGTAATGTAGATTTAAATAAAAAAAATCAGAAATTTTTTGCCAATATAAACAAAAGCAAGATATGGAATTAATAGTTGGAAATTAAAACATTTTTAAACTAGCTCCTTAATTCAGTTCTATATTTTTTTTCATATTCTAAATATTTACCGTTTCATAATTAATATCTTACATTATGGCTTAACATAAAGTATTTTAATGTTAAAAATACCTCTGCTGACTGCAAAACTTTATTTATAATTGTATTATTTATTATTTATTCATAACTATTATTTAATTATATTTAGTCATTTCTTTGTACATTTTAGTATCTCGACAGATTGTAATAATTTTTGGGGAGTTTATCATAAATTCTTTAACAATTCACATATTCTTTGTAATTGTATATTAACGCATTGTATACGGGACACTTACTAGTACGTTTTCTGACGATTGATATTCAAGCGCGGGTCACGTATGAGTACGGGTTAGTGTAACAACATGTTTTTTTGTGGGTACAATAATAACGGTATATACAGGAAAACGAAGCCAAATGTTCTTATCTACTACATAGATTCTGTAAAATCTTAGACAAATAAACACTAGTTTTTACATTATTAGTAACTATTATTATTTAATTATATTTAGTCATTTCTTTTTTTATTTTAGTATACCGACATATTGTAATAATTTTTGGGGAGTTTAGCATAAATTCTCTAAGAATCCACTTATTTCTTGTAATTGTATATTAACACATTGTATGCGTTACACGTACTAGTACGGGTTAATGTACAACATGTTTTTTGAGGGTACAAAAATAACGGTATATACAGGAGAACGAAGCCGAATGTTCTTATCTATTGCATAGATTCTGAAAAAATTTAGACAAATAAAAACTAGTTTTTACATTATTAGTTTTATGGTTGCTCTTTCCAATTTTTATAATATAAAAATGTTTAAATATAACATAATTCGAAAAAATTAAAACTATATACTATTATTTCTATTTGATTTTTCATATTTACAATATTATTATAAATTTATCCCTAAAAAATATATTTTTTTTTGTTTACAAAAATCTTATGGTTGCTATTTGTATATCTCTATTTATATATTTGTTCATATATTTGAATATAAAATACCAAAAGTTGGTTAAAAAATTAAATAATTTTAAATCTATTGAGATTTAACTGAATAACTGAATTTATGCGTAAAACAGTAACTCCCGGGAAAATTTCGCTGCGAAATGTACCCGCACACAATGTGTTAAAATTAGTAGTATTATAGTTAAGCCTTATTGTGTTCTAGGGGATTATTATTATTAATGATTTTCTGGTATAAATAGATTGCAACACAAATGAAAAGTTATAAAATAACTTATTATATACATTAAATAGATAAACTTTATTATATCACTGCTTAACTTTAGAAAGAGTTGAATAAAATTAAATTTTACTTAGCAGACATTATTAAAAATTTTAGAATATATTCAAAATTGTAAAAACAAGAACCATAAATAATAAAATTTACTGATATAAGGGAGCTCCTTACGTTAAATACTTGACCTAAAGCAAATCATAAAGGACGGAAGTCATAACCAGTAGCTAGAATTTAAATAGATCCAAACTTCCACACTCATTAAGGGAGACAATCTCGGGGCTAGTAGCTTCTGTTGGATTCTTTAAAGCGAGTTTTAGTTTTAAGAGATGACAAATTTTGACAGAGTTTTAGCAAAACTCGGAAATTTCTACTAGCCGCTGACTCGTACTAGAAGCATTCTTAACATTGCGATGACGGAGTAGGGTAGATGTTGGGGGAAGCTTCTTTAAGTTTACAATGCAATTGAATTTTCAAATACCTCTCAGTCATAATTAGCCCTTTCAACAAAAGCTTGAATTCCGGTGGTTTAAACATTGTTACTTTGGGTAAGTGACTCAAAGGTTTCGTTTTAAAGATAGAACTATTTTTTGGTAAAAGGAATTTGACAGATGTATAAACTTGAGATCAGCATCAAGTTAAAATTGATTTTCTTAATGCCATTTTAATCACTATAGATATTTTAATCATAAATAAAAAAGAGTATAAATTTAGAAAAACCTATGGTAGTCATTACTGTCATAGTCTTACCATTTCTTACACCAATTAAATTTTCAAACACCTCTCAATTATAATTAGCCCTTTCAACAAAAGAATTTTGATGGTTTAAACATTGTTACTTTGGGTAAGTGACTGAAAGGTTTCATTTTAATGATAGAATTATTTTTTGGTAAAAGAAATTTGGCCAATGTATAAACTTGAGATCAGTATCAAGTTCAATTTGATTTTCTTAACGACATTTTAATCACTATAGATATTTTAATCATAAATAAATAAGAATATAAATTTAGAAAAACCTGTGGTAGTTATTAGTTTCATAGTCTTACCTAAAGTGTAATTAGTTTTGCTACTTTTTAAAAATATTTATTTTTATTAACCAATGTAAGATAAACTGAAAATACTAGCAGATGTGCGTTTGTCTGTATGCAATAAAAAACCCAAATTTGTTTAAAAGAACACAAGCTTTAAAATTTGAGTTTTTATTTTAGCATATAAAACTAATAAAGATTCGGTTTTATTTAAAAAATATACTGCTTAATTATATTTTCAATAACTAAATATCTTAAATATTTAATTCAAATATGACATTTCTATCTATAAAAAGCTATGTCTTTCAGTTTTCTTTATTTGAAAAATTTTCTGTTATTAGCAGAACCGAATGAGTGCTGAACTAAATAGTATTCTCAATAATGTGACAAGCAGTAAATTAGCAGGTGGCAAAATATATTGCGAAAGATTAAATGATTCTGAAATTAAGGAAACACAATTCTATGCTTTCAGCTAATATTAAAATTGACACATCATTGAAGACGTGAAGAAACCAACATACGCAATTTACTTTCATAAATTATCCACTAACGAGAATCCACAGGGGGTAACAGCTCTTCCTCTTACAGTCTAAACACTTGATGGAAATATTAAAGAAAAATAAATATGTTTATAAATATGTGCACAAATATCCATTTCCAGAAGCGGTAAATACAGCTGTTAAAGACTAAAAGAGTCTTTGAAAATGTTGCTGTAAATCTCAAAATAAAAATGTAATTTTGAACAATATGAAAGAAAGAGTAGTCAAGGATTGTGTTGCTTATCACATCAAACTTATGTGTGTTAAATGCTGTAATTTACATCAACTATAATGCATGTATTTGAACTAAAGGGACTGAAATATTAGTAGAGTAATTGGTATATTTATTTAGATGAATAAGAATAACAGAAAATGTTAAATCTGAATTAGTTTTGTATATACCAAATTTAGTAAGTTTTTGATTACTTTTACCAGATTATATGATATAGCTTTATGAAAGAACATTATTAATAGTTTTGTAAAGTTGAGTCATATTCAACTCTATTGGGGTTTAAAAACTAAATTTATTTATATAAGAATGCGTTTGAGTTTACAATAATTTTGAACAATTATTTAATACTTCAATGAAACGAAAAATTTTATTTGTAAAATTAAACATATCGTATCTATACGAAATATATATACTAGATATTTTTTAAAGATCGCTAAATAAAGTAAATGTCATATCCCTTAACAGGTAATTTGAAATTAAATATTACCAGTAAAATTAAAATATTATTAAAATAAATATAGTACGCCATTCTATTTTATACAGAAATAATGGTTTAGAAAAGAATTATTTGAAAATGATATGTTGTCCCACGTGCAGTTAAACTGCCATTTTACCTCTCAAAATGTCATTGCAGCTATTAAAAAATCAATAGTTTTAGTACCTCTATAATTAAAGAAAATAAAGTTTGTAGAACCACTTGCACTATTAAAGTCTTCACAAACTATATTTTCATTTTATCATTGATTTTTATGTCTTCTAAAACTAATTCGTATAATAAAAATACATGTTTAGATAGTTTACAAATGAAATATTATTATGTATATTTATCAGAAATTAAGATAGCTTAAGTGCCACTTTAATTGCAAAAATTAATGGGGCTATTAAACAGTACTCACATTCTAGAAATTTAAATTTTAAAAATAATTCAAAAATTTTATTTCCATATCAAACAGATTTTACTGCAATTTGGATCAAAATTATGTATTATTGTTATAAGTCTTCCTTAAATATGATTTAGGATATTGATACGATTTCCAATAATAAAAAAAACTTTATATTACCAACGAACACCTTTCACTTTGGATGCATTCTTAAAATTTTTTAACACTTCAATCGGACAATGATAATAGATTTTACGAATATGTGTAATAAGCCTTTTATTTTGTTAAAATATTTCTTTGGCATAGACAGGGCTTGCATACCTACTAAAAATTAACACTTTAAAAATTCATAAAAATTAAATTATTATATGTGCACTTAAAAATTAGTCCCAAGAAAAAGATGTTTATTTAGAAGTGAGGGTAGTAAAACATAGCTAAAAGATAGCTAGAGAGTGTTGCACAACAGGACATCAATGCAATACAAATAGGAGACTTAAGATACAGAAATTACTGATATAATTCTCATTTCTGAATTTTTCTGTTATCAAAAATATTTTTATTACTATTGGGACAATGGTGGACAATGATATATTGTCGAACTTTAGTTGAGTTATCTATATACACATACACACATATCTATACACTCATATACACATATCTACACACATAAACATACAAACACATAACATACATACACATAAACATACACATAAACAAACATATATATATATATACAAACACATAAACATACATATCTATACACACATAAACACACATCTGTACACACACATCTATACACACACATATATATATATATATATATATATATATATATATATATATATATATATACACACACACACATAAGCATATATATATATATATATATATATATATATATATATATATATATATATATATATATATATATATATATATATATATATATATATATATACAGAGAGAGAGAGAGAGAGAGAGAGCACTTCTTGGAAGCTGCAGACTACATCGAAAGCAGCAGTTCCAGTTGAAAATGAGCTGTACATGCCAAAGGTAAAGAAGCTAGCGAGAAATTGAATGAAAACCGGAAGAGGAATATATCATAGCTTAGAAATGACAGTCATTTAAAAATTCTGAATGGTACGAGATATATATAGAAATTATTTTTCAAAAAGAAATTTAAAAAATCAATTTAACAATGTGAAATATTTTTGGGAGAATCTTCTGACTATATTCGCCTTTTTTTCCTGAACTAACGCCAGGAAAATATTTGGCGTTAAATATATTTGGGTATTCTATGAAAATTCTCCGTCCTTCGATGCAATATAAATATCTGTGGAATAGACATTTACAAAAATCATGAATGAAAGTATTTACTATGTCCAGTATTTCCAATTTTAGATATAAAATACATTTAGAGTTTTCCCCCCCAAGAGTTTCTTCTTGAACAAAGTTGAATCCCTGAACGCTATCCGAAAAGCACAGATTTCTGAAAATCTGGTGTATAACATTAAACGCATAGCTACATGAAATTCATGTTATGTATGATACTGCAGATAGAGAAGAGAAGTAAAAGCTTTCGAAGGAAAATCTAAATGCATCCAGAATATTTTTTTTCCTGCTTTCTCCTACCCTTGATCAAAATGTAGGTAAACATAAAAGAACGGTAAGCCATTCTGATTTAGGGGAAGTTATAAAAGGAAAAGATGCGTGGGGAGAGAGAGGAATTCCAGTTCGGAGATGAAATGCATCACACCGTATCGGTTTGTAAAAACAGACTTTCCTAGACTCCCTAGAGCGTCTGTACCTGTAGTATTTTATAATACAGATTTTGATTTGTGAAATGTATTATAAAATGAAAAAAAGATTACAGATTTCATTTCTGGGTAGGAAATAAATTTAAAAACACCAACAGAAATGTTTCACACAACTTAGTTTATGCATAGTTTATAAACTACCATTTCAGACTAGGAGAGTCGTAATATAAAACAGTTGTTGCAGAAAGTTTTAAAAGTTTCTTTACTTGGGGATCTTACGCTTAAATTCTACATCCTGGTTATGATATATGCTTGAAGTAATTCGACAGTGAACTAAACTGATATTATACCAAGATTACTAAGTAAATTTTATATCCGTATTAAAAAATATTTATAGATTTTATAATACATAGATTTAATACAGATTTTTGATTTGTAAAATGTATTATAAATTGACAAAAATATTAGAGTTCATTTATGGGTTGAAAATAAATTTAAGGTAGCTGACTGGGTGCTAGCGCTATATTTTTAAAAATACCAAACATTAATGTAATAATTGCTTCTACACTACTTGCAGATATAAACATGAAAAACTTAATATGCAAAAAATATTTTTAAAAAAGCCAATTTTTTTTCACATACATGAAAAAACTATGTAGTTTGATACCTTTTACTAACATTGTGAAGCAAATATACATATCAATCAAAAAATAAGATTTTGAGGATACAGACGCATTTCAGACTCCCAAAAATGTAATGAAACTAGAAATAAAACATTTCAAAATTTACTAGAGATATTCGCTACAGAAGTAACAAAGTAACAATTGAGTTTTTTCATAGTAAAATTCCATATATTTCAGTTTTCTTTAAACATTTTTTGCATTTATCTTTCGCACATAACTGAAATTTTCAAAATACTGCTTTTAAAACCAATTTTAATTCATTAACGCACAATATTACATAATTTCTTATAAATTTTATATTATAATAAATCTTTTTGTTATTACGCTGTTCTTGAGTATTCAAATGACAAAACATCTCATAAAATGCCTTAGTTTATGTTGCAGTAAATTTTTACAAGTAATATATTAAACTCTTTCATAATTTTCTAGTATTTTACTTTGAAATCTAACTTATATTTGGAAAAGCTAGCATTATGGTCTTTCAAATAAATAGAAGAATATCATTTTTTAATAAAGCAAAAATGAGAAGCAATTTAGAAGAGGATCTACTGATAAAATAAATTACATAAAACTTAGAGCGTTCTAAATTTGTTAAAAGTGATGCTTTCACAATACTGAAGGTATATCTTTGAGGAACTTTTTTTTTTATTTACGAAGAGTTAATTTCAGCAATGTTGGAAAAGTGTTGCAACATTTTTTTATATGATAAACGATATCGTATAGAAAATGTTTCAAATCTTTTCCACTTTAAACTTTATGATAAAAAAATAAAGTCCTTAAAGTACTTTAAGTTACAGATAGAAAGCAATAGCTTACATCATTATATGGCGTTGTTTGTACTATGTTAAAATTAGTTGCATCCTGTTACAAATATTTTACATATAGGATGAGTATTAAAAGAAAATTTAAGCTTTAAGTAATGATAGAACTTAAATGAAAAATACAAAACCAGTTTTCCGATTGCTGATTAGAATTGTGCTGACAGTTTTATATTTGCAGTTTGTCTAGATCATATATATTATAGTGTTTAGAGATAAAGTAATTTGACAAATTTTCATTTTTATAAATCAAAAATTTCACTATATAAAGCAGATTTCTAAAACAAACCTGATGGTATTATGTTAATAAAGCAGACATTAGAAGTTTATAAAAATATTTGTATTTTATTAAAAGAAATTAAACTATCATTTACTTTAAAAAGTAATTCTTCCATTAAAAAAAGGTTGTGAAAATGATTGCAACAATTCTTTGTGAGATAAAGATAAAACAAAAAACAAGAAAGTGTTTCAAACCCGTTCCATTAAGAGATTTGAGAAGGAGAGTATCTAAGTCCTTAAAGTACTTTTAGTAACAGTTTGTCAGCAATAGTAAAAGATTAACTGAAACTAAACTGAGTAGATCAAACTTTAACTTACAATCAACTGTGAATCTGAAATGAAAAATACCAAAAACCTGGTTTTAGATTGTTGATATGTAGAACTGAGCTAGCAGTTTCCTATTTGTGGAAAAAGTAATTTTATTTCACATTACTCATTAAAGTTAGGACATAATTATCATGAAGAAAAGGCTAGCAACAGAAAAATAATTGATTATTGAAAATACTGTCTAAAGAAGCTGAGCGAATAATAATACTAATATCTATATCTATCTATCTATATTAATATATATATATATATATATATATATATATATATATATATATATATATATATATATATATATATATATATATGCCCGCTTATATCGGTGAGAATATGATGACAGTTTATTTTCTCATAATATCTTGAGACTTATTTTTTATTTACAAGTTTTATCCATATTACCTACAACGTAGGATAATTAACGTGTAAAGAGTTACACTTGAGGGAAAAAAATTAAACTTATTTTACAACACGTTAACGGTGCTGAGCAAATACTACCATAAATTCTATTAAAATTTAACTTCAAATACACATAATGCACAGGCAGAGCCTCAAACTGTCTCATGCGTGCAGTTAATTTTCCCTGAAGTCCTATTCCCACAGAATATACTAATCTATAACGTACTTAATTAGGCTTAATGAATATCATACATCAATGTACACAGCTTTATTCACGCCTGTTTAGAATTTACTCTCATAATTAATGCTGTAATTCATGTATTGCTCATTTAGTACAAATCCTAATTTCATCGTCTGAAAACCTAATATTTCGAACATGATTTCTAGCTTTATCCTACTTTATAATTTACTAATATTTTTTATTTCCATTTTGTATGAAAATTTCACTACAGTATAAAATATAAAGTATTGTAATTTTTATGTTTTTAAGCTGAGACGAAACAAGTCGAAATGTTTTCCTTTCTCTGTTTTACATGCTTCAAAGCAAATTCAGTTTTAGAAATAAAAACGGAAGACTGTAAAATTGCCATTACATCCTTTATTTAGACCATTTTCAATCAACGATTTATACCAGAATATATTATTATTTATTTAAAAATTATTTATGTAAGTCAAAAAAATTATAGTCGCAAAATATGCTTTAAAATATAATGAATTTGAGGCATTAAGAAAACTCCAACAAAAATAAGAAAAATGAGTGTGCTAGAATTGTGATGTCAAAAGTGTATGCAGTTAAAAAATAAGACTTTATATAAAATAATTATAATATTTTGAAGTTACATCCTAAATTAATTTAATAGCTATATTGTAATAAAATGTTTACTCTGCAACCACTTTTTAAACATTGAAGAGCAGGATTGTCTAATTTTATTTAAAAACATAGTTAAGAAAATCACATCTAGTTTAAGAGCGGTTGGTTAGATTAAGTCCTTCTGCTTAAAACTTGTTTCATAATACCAACATCCGGAGGTAAACTAGGTTAAGGAAATGCATTGCTTCTCGAAATTCCATTATGTCTAAGTACTGTTTAAAATACTTGAATACAAGATAATTACAGTAAAATAATTCGAACTACTTTTAATTGGAATATTTTAATGAGCACTTACTCTTCTATGTCACATAAAATATCCTAACTCAAACATCTTCAAAATAAAGTGTAAGTATAAATAATGATCTGATCTTTCACACACTTCTTTATGTTTATTAAGAGATAATATAGGTTAAGTCTTATCACTTATGAAAAAAAAATACGAAACGTGTTTAACTGACCATAACTATTTTACAAGGTCATTATCAGTAAACCATATCTAATGACTTAAATGAAAGTAAAACTTTTTTAAGCAACTTAATGTTTTTATAGAAAGAAAAATGAGTGTTTATTGAATTTTGAATTAAATCGTAGTTAAAATATGAGGTCATGTTTCTCTTTTTTGGGGGTGGGGGGTGGAGAACAACTTCAAAGGGATTTAGAAAAATCTCTAAATGTCTTTAATAGTATTATTAACATGATAAATAAATCAACTTTAAATTACACAATCAATAAATACTTTAATAAAACACATAGTAAACATATCATTTTTTCACAGTTTTTGTATTTGAATTTCACTTTATACATTGGTTTTTTCACGATACTTAAATTAACAAATTTTATCACTAGTGCACAAAGAGACGTACGAGTGATAAAATTGAGAGTGTGACAAATTGTAGCAATATATATATATATATATATATATATATATATATATATATATATATATATATATATATATATATATATATATATATATATATATAATCCACCAAAATAATACCTACCAGTCCTAATAATCATGTAGCCCGTATTGTTTTTCCTTGCACAAGCTACTGGGCAAGAATAAGATTATACAGCTAGTAGTAATAAGAAACCATTCAGTCTGGCCACATTGCAGAGAACGGCACAAGTCTAATTAAAACTTTATTTTAGAGCTCCTAAAATGGACATCATTACTAGTCCACGACAGACAAAAGAAAGACACAAAAATCACTCTGCTCTAACAGAGATGCACCAAAAAGCGGAGACAGATAGAATTCTCCCAAGGCAGAAGAAATTTGCTCAGTGAATTATACTCTTAAGATAAGGAGAATAGCTGAGCCATTTGCCGGCGACAGCTGAAAAACGTTTTTGAATAGATAGGAAATTTACATTTATAGGACAGACAGCTTTGGGAAACGTACCGAAAGAATTTTAAGTCGAGGACACTCCTTTGATTAAGACATTTAGAGGCTGGGAAAAATATTTTAAGGAATTATCATGGGAGAGAGGAAGATTTTACGGAAATATTTAAGTTAAAAAATTGTGATATATAGTTAGTAAATAACAACTTTTGTTTAGGAATTACACTACTTCCTGTTATAAGAAAGTATATTGTATGTGTTTGCTCACTTTTGTCAATAACCTACAAAATATAGACAAAATAATTTAATAGACTTTCACTACACTTATGCGTTGTATTTTGTCTTAATTAAAGTCTTAATAATAAGAATTCTAATCAGTTTTTTAAATCAAGTAATATTTAGAGCGGTAACTTCTTTTTAAAGTCTAATCTGAAATGTTATGTGTATCCATGCCTGGCGAAATCAGGAAATCGAGAAACTACGGTACCAAGAGACAGCACCAACTTGTTCGACGATAATTCAACCTGAAATGTTTTGATGCAAATACAAAAGAAAATACTGTATTCCCTATAGAGACTAATAAAATTTCATGCCATATGGTACTTTTTTTTGGTAAAATGTTGCCATTAAGTTGGTGTGCATAGATTTTAAATTTTTATTTTTTCATATATTTGAACAACATCATCTTATTAATCAGAAAATGTCCTAACAGTCGTACATTTATGAAACATGGCAGTGGTTTAATATCAAATCCTACATGATATGAAAAGACATTTTATTACTGAATTCTATTGACATTACGTAGATATATACAACATTCCGTATTCATATAATCTGAAAATGATATCATGTAAATCTATTTCTGTACTGCACATCTCAACCTGTCCTTTTGATGGGGCAGATTCATGCTTTTTTACTTTAGGTGTCAAAGGTATTGATTCAAAATAGAAACGGGAATATCCATGAAATTTGGCTCGAGATATTTTACATTTCCGAGTATTTTTAAACTTGGATACATTTTTCACGTTTTTCCCGGAGGTTTTGTATGATCTGAATTCAAAACACCAGAAGAACGTCTTCAAGAGAATTTTTGAACCAGACAGACATTTATATCAAGTAGTTTTACCTCTTACTATGACAGCTAATAAAAGTATTCGATTTATAATCCTAAATTTTATTTACCGTCACCAGACAGCATTTTTTTATATTATCAAGCAGAACATCAATAAAATCTATAACGTTTTCAGAAACAATCACTGAAATTCTATCTTATTCGACAAAAAAAATTATTGTGCTTTATTGTTAGCATTTTAAAATGTTTTTTAGCTATTTTGTAAGTGTTAGATTATTTCAGTGGAATGAGATCCACGATAATAAATTATAAGTTTAAATTATAAAATATTATCTGATTGAAAGATTCTGATAAGTTCAGTGTTAAGGAATATAATAAATAATGAGCAATTTTTTTAAAGTTTCCATGTGTTTAATGTAAGTCCCTAAAGAACTTATCACACGTCACCTGTATGCGTTGTAAAAGCAACGGATTCAGTTTACAATTCCTTTTCCGGATAAAGAATGTTCGGATTATTGTACGAAAATGAAATTTTCTAATCAATGAAATACTTTATTATACATCAACATGAACCAAAATGAATTTGTTGAAAATTTTTTGCTATCATGCTAGAATTTAGAGCACTTTTTTTTATCAGGAAAGATAATTGTAAACTGTATCCGTTAATTTTTCAACATGTACAGGTTTACGCGTACAGGTTAACACTTTTACACTGTTAAGCAGTATAGCAGCTTATTAATAAAAACACGTCTGAGAGAGGATACATTTTTTTTAAAATGCAGTTAACAACATTTTTTTCTTTGAGGACATACAAACTTCCGAGCCAAAATATTCGGCAGTATAAAAACTCTTCTACGATTCATCATAAAATAAAAAGTTTTACTTAGTATAGAATCTTTTTCCACAAGGATTTAAACGAGTAAACTTTAATAAAATTTAGTTTTGTTATTTCAATGGGTCTTTTAAAAAAAAAAATTGAAAAATATAAAATATCTCAGAAAAAGAAGTGAAATTATTTTTGACACAAGATAACTCTTGGAATGCATATATTAATTATTAAACTTTCATATGGAATTGTGGCTAAATAGATTTATACGGTAATTTAAATTTTGAACACTAAGATTTTAAAATAATTAAAAACTGAATAAATAGAAAATTTTAGAAATTATATATTTTTATACTATAAAATAAAATATAGCTCGTATTAATATAATTTAGATTCTCAGAATAAAAAAGTTGTTTAGGTTAAACTTGATTAGATATATTAATTTAAACATTTATATCTTTTAAAACTTATGAGTAACCACAATCCATTGTTTTTTGGTTAATGCATTTATTTTTCAGATGTGTAAAACCTTTACAAAATTAAGTTAATGCCCCACTTGTTTAGTGCAATTTATTTAATATCTGTGCCTATTTTTAATGCACATCAGAATTCTAAATATTTGTAAAAACGTGTTTTGTTATTTCAATGGGTGTTTATTTTTTAAGAAAAATATAAAATATCTCAGGAAAAGAGGTGAAATTATTTTTCCGCAAGATAACTCTTGTAATGCATATATTATTAAACTTTCATATGGTTTGGTTTGGTTTGGTTTGGAGTGCTACGGTCTATTTTTTGCAACACGAGGGCTAATGAGGCCGGGACCTTAATTAAACTTTCATATGGAATTGTTTCTAAATATATTTATACGATAAATTTAAATTTTGAAAAATTAAGAGTTTAAAATAATTAAAAACTAAATAAATAGAAAATTTTAGAAATTATATATTTTTATACTATAAAATAAAATATAGCTCGTATTAATATAATTTAGGTTCTCATAATAAAAAAAGTTGTTTAGGTTCATTTTGATTAGATATATGAATTTAAGCATATATATCTTTTAAAACTTATGACTAACCACAATCCGTTTTTTCTTCATTTAGTTAATGCATTTATTTTTCATATATGTAAAACCTTTACAAAATTAAGTTAATGCCCCACTTGTTTAGTGCAATTTATTTAATATCTGTGCCTATTTTTAATGCACATCAGAATTCTAAATATTTGTAAAAACGTGTTTTGTTATTTCAATGGGTGTTTATTTTTTAAGAAAAATATAAAATATCTCAGGAAAAGAGGTGAAATTATTTTTCCGCAAGATAACTCTTGTAATGCATATATTATTAAACTTTCATATGGTTTGGTTTGGTTTGGTTTGGAGTGCTACGGTCTATTTTTTGCAACACGAGGGCTAATGAGGCCGGGACCTACAGCTTAAAGCCGATTTCGACGACTACGAACATACATGCCACAGTGGGATTCGAACCCACGAACTCTGGTACCGAAGGCTAGCACCCTAACCAATCGGCCATTGTTCTGAAAACTATCATATGGAATTGTGGCTAAATACGATAAATTTAAATTTTGAAAAACTAAGATTTTAAAATAATTAAAAACTGAATAAATAGAAAATTTTAGAAATTATATATTTTTATACTATAACACAAAATATATCTCGTATTAATATAATATAGGTTCTCAGAATAAAAAAAAATGTTTAGGTTCTCAACTTGATTAGATATATGAATTTAAACATTAATATCTTAAAACTTATGAGTAACTACAATACATTTTCTTTCATTTGGTTAATGCATTTACTTTTCAGATGTGTAAAACCGATTACAAAATTGAGTTAAATCCCCACTTGTATAATGTAATTTATTCAATATCTGTACCTATTTTAATGCACAAAAGAAGAATTCTAAATATTTGTGAGAACTCTTCTCTTTTCTTGTGTTTTCTTAATATAATTCAGCCGAAAGAGGAAAATGCATTTACCTACGTCAATATAATATTTATTATTACCAAAAAATAAGAATTAAAGCCTGTGAGATAAAGAAATTCAAAAAGTAAAATATGTGCGGCAAAACGCCTAGAAAACAAAAGTAGGGGCGAGTAGAGAAATGCAATTTTTACTGCAGGCCAAATAATGTTCCCCTTGGCAAAAATAAATGATGCTCTAGTATCACAAAAAAGTAGGAGAAAAGAAAACAGTAGCTACGTGTATGCAAAGTGTGAAAGTTAAGAAAGGAAAGGATAGATTTTTATCCTAGTAAAATATAGCGTAAGAAGATATTTTTAATCTTAAAAAAGTAGAAAAAAGTAAAAGGATGAATGTGTACTGAAGAATAATGTATCTAAAGCCTACCATGTACTATCAATAGTAAATTATCTAAGTCTAGAATTACGCGAAAATATTTATAAAAAAGAAACATTGACCAATTCTGATACAACTATTTTTTTTTTATAAGATCGGGTAAATTTTATAAAAGTTTTCAGAACCAGTATATATACTTTTAAGAGTATATATACTTTTTAGAGGTTCTTAAACTATAAATATTCTATTAAAAAGACATGTTTGCTAATATCAGTATAAATAATATTAACCATTTTTTATCAAAATATTGCATACAAATGCCATTGAGTTAAGATGTATTAAATGTAATAACTATTTCTTCTTGAAATTAAGTTCCTTCTTGACATAAAATAAAGCAATTAAAAATTAAAAAATTACATAATTGTAATTCAAAATTTATTTTTAATTTTGTTGAGTGTAGCAAAGTTTATAAAAATATTTACTCATTAGAAAAATAATTTACTTAATATCCGAGTCAATTTCCAAATTTAAACATTTGTAATGTACAAAAGAATTCAAATATTTGTGAGAACTGATATATCTTTACTTGTGTTTTATGAAGATAATAAGTCAAGCGAAAAGGGGAAAATGCATTTTACCTACGTCGATATAATCTTATATTATTACCACAGAAAACGAATTAAAGCTTCTGACATAAAGGAGTACAAACAATAAAATATGCGCGGTAGAAAAGCCTAGAAAACAGTAGCAAAGGAAAAAAAAAGTAGAAAAATGCAATTTCTACTGCAGGCCAAATAATGTTCCCCTTGGCAAAAATAAATGATGCGCTAGCATCACAAAAAAGCAGGAGAAAAGAAAACAGTAACTGCGGGTAAGCAAAGAGAATAGGCCATTTGTGAAAGTTAAGAAAGGAAAGAACAGATTCTTATCGCAGTAAAATATAGAGTAAGAAGATATTTTTTTAAACTAAAAAATGTAAAAAAAAAGTAAAAGAATGAATGTGTTCTACATAATAAATGATGTATCCGTAGCCTAACATTTTTACTTATCAAAAATAAGCTATCTAAATACATACTAAGTTTAGAATTATGTGAAAAAAACTATAAAAAGGAAAAAAAATACTCAAATTCTTGTTCAACTTTATAAAAAGTCGGGTAAATTTTATAAATTACTTTTCAGACCCAATATTAAGTTTTTTAATGGTTGTTAATTTTTTAACTATACATATATCATTTGAAAAGGATTACAACCTAATATATGGGAACAGAAAATAAAAGTTTTAACGTTCTTGTATGTATTTCAAATACAAAAAATTATTGAGTATGGTGACATACCTTTTGATACTACAAATTTACACTATAACATTCTTCCTGTCTATGATACAATAAAAAGTTCTAATCTTTTTCAAACAAATTTAATTACGATTTTATTTTAGGAACACTTACTTAAAAAAAAATAATTTTGTAATTTTCAATAGTATATTAAAAACACAAGAAACATACACCAAATTAAATAAAATATTTATACTCGCGATATACATTAGAATTTAAATTTTTATATCAAATTAAAGTTTATTAAACATGTTTATTTTGTATAAGTTTTATTCTAATGTACATGATATATTTATTTTTAAAAAATTAAAACTTAAAATTAAAAATAAGTATTTGCTATGGTGTAAAAAGGAAAATTATTTCAAAAATTTATAATTTGAGTTTTTAATATAAAATGATACACTTTTATTAGCTATAAAAATTTAACTTACGTGTTATTACAGTTATTCTCTATTTATTTTCACTTTGCATTTTATGCTTTTGTACTTCCTAGTACAGAGTAAAGGAAGTATACTATTAAGGCACATTTTAGTGCTCAAATGTCAAAGAAAGTTTTTACTTAGCATTTTTGACTGCATTTTCACTAGACTCAGTATGAAGACTTTAGGTACATACAAGAAAGCTATAATTATAAAACTATTATACTTCGAACCTTGAAAGGAATGAGGAAACGGTAATTCTGATAACGCATATTTCTTTTTTTTTTCTATCTCTCTCTCTCTCTCAAATTTGAAAAATCACTTCTCAGAAAAATATATATACATAAATGCATGGTTTCTATTATACAAGATAAAATCCTTAAAATTTTATTTCAACTTAGTTACAAAATATAACACACAATTTACAGGAAATACGTAAAGAGCGATGTCTTTACATGAATGAAAGGCAAACTCTTTAATTTTAAACAAAAATCATTAATTGAAAGTTTAAGTTAAAATGACTTCTTAAATTAAGTTCTTTTTCTTAATGCATGATCTTTCATTCTTGAGCACACGTTTACTTTGAAACTTTTGAAACTAATTCTTGCACCGTTAAGACTTAGTTTTCAATATATAAAACTGTATCATAGTTTCAATGTGAAACTAAATTTGAACATTTCAATACCAAAATAATACCACTTTAAATAGTTTTACCAAAGTTATACATCTTTAAATAGTTTAAAATCAGCTATTTTTCTTAACGTATTAATGATCTATATTTTTAAAATATATCTTGAAAATCATAAAAAACTAATCACAATTCTTGCACAGTTAAGACTTTAGTTTTCAATATATAAAACTGTATCATAGTTTCAATGTGAAACTAAATTTGAACATTTCAATACCAAAATAATACCACTTTAAATAGTTTTACCAAAGTTATACATCTTTAAATAGTTTAAAATCAGCTATTTTTCTTAACGTATTAATGATCTATATTTTTAAAATATATCTTGAAAATCATAAAAACTAATCACAATTCTTGCACAGTTAAGACTTAGTTTTCAATATATAAAACTGTATCATAGTTTCAATGTGAAACTAAATTTGAACATTTCAATACCAAAATAATACCACTTTAAATAGTTTTACCAAAGTTATACATCTTTAAATAGTTTAAAATCAGCTATTTTTCATAACGTATTAATGATCTATATTTTTAAAATATATCTTGAAAATCCTAAAAACTAATCATAATTCTTGTACCGTTAAGACTTAGTTTTCAATATATAAAACTGTATCATAGTTCCCATGTGAAACTAAATTTGAACATTTCAATACCAAAAGAATACATCTTTAAATAGTTTGAAATCAGCCATTTTTCTTAACTTATTAATGATCTATATTTTTAAAATATATTGAAAATCATAAAAACCTTTTAGGTTCAAGCTATCACTGGCAATTTAAAAAATACATTACATGTGATATTTTGTATTCAAAATTCAAAATAAAATTACAGTCATGCACTCAAGTACAAATTATATATTTTAACATTAATAACAGAGTTCAACTTATGAATGGCAAACTACAACTCATACTAAAAATGTAATTGCATGTTATTATTGCGATAAAATGAATAAGTGTCTATAAGCAGTAAAATCGTAACATTTTAAACAGTAAACAAATTAAAATACAAATATATTAATTCAAATATTCTTTAGTAATTGTAGGAAAATATTTGGTAAATGTATATTTATAAATATTGTTCCTTATATTTGCAATGCAATAAACCTTTTATTAAAAATATTTTCCTGAATTCTTGAAGATCTAATTTTGTTCCAATACATTTATGAATACAGTTGCATATTTTATTTCATTGGATTTAGTGCTATCGTACAGATCAGCCTAACTCATTTATAGAAAATTGTAATATATTAGACAGTAAACAAATTAAAATACAAATATATTAATTCAAATATTCTTTAGCAATTGTAGTAAAATATTTTGTAAAATGTATATTTATAAATATTGTTCCTTATATTTGCAATGCAATAAACCTTTTATTAAAAATATTTTCCTGAATTCTTGAAGATCTAATTTTGTTCCAATACATTTATGAATACAGTTGC
This sequence comes from Pardosa pseudoannulata, assembly GCA_032207245.1. NCBI lineage: Eukaryota > Metazoa > Arthropoda > Arachnida > Araneae > Lycosidae > Pardosa > Pardosa pseudoannulata. The sequence continues at coordinate 55,076,746 of CM063503.1, forward strand.
ATATTTTATTTCATTGGATTTAGTGCTATCGTACAGATCAGCCTAACTCATTTATCGACATAGGAATGAAGCTTCCAGTAGATTTCATTTTCAATTGGAAATAAATTTAAAACTGTCAAAACAGCAGGGCTTGAAAGCAAGTAAAGTGATAGATGGCGAGGGATTGAGATTTCAAAGACTAGCTTTGCAGTAGACACAGCTCTATTTTCCCTCAGGAGTTGTGAAACCCCGGATCAGATCTAGCTTTCCGAAAGTTCTACGAGGTAGTGACCAGCTTTAGGAAAGAACATTTGTTTTTGGTTCCACAAGATAGCAAAACTACCATTACACATTTCACTCGGAAAAAAGTTTACTACAGGTAAAAGTTCTAACTCTAGTTTGATTTATTCTAACACACTGCTATATATTTTCTCAGAAGATAAAATACGACACTACAGAAAAAGCATTCTGGACTCACATTTCAAAATACGGCAGTATTTCTGTTATTTTAACATTTGGGTTTAAACCTATCCATTGCTTTTCGTATTCTCAACTGTGGTTTTAAATCGTGTAAGTGATCAGAATTATTTTAAAGTTAAATCAAATATATTTTAAATAATTAATGTAAATCTATAGTTTTTTTATTATTTTCCTTCTATGTTAATGTAAACAATTAGTATGCATTGAAAATATCCGTCTATTTTGCAGTAAATTTTTACATGATTTTTTTACGTAAAGCATTTGGAATATATTCTCAACTGTGGTTTTAAATCGTGTAAGTGATCAGAATTATTTTAAAGTTAAATCAAATATATTTTAAATAATTAATGTAAATCTATAGTTTTTTTATTATTTTCCTTCTATGTTAATGTAAACAATTAGTATGCATTGAAAATATCCGTCTATTTTGCAGTAATTTTTACATGATTTTTTACGTAAAGCATTTGGAATTTATTCTCAACTGTAGTTTTAAATCGTGTAAGTGATCAGAATTATTTTAAAATTAAATCAAATATATTTGAAATAATTAATGTAAATCTATAGTTTTTTTTATTATTTTCCTTCTATGTTAATGTAAACAATTAGTATGCATTGAAAATATCCGTCTATTTTGCAGTAATTTTTATATGATTTTTTACGTAATGCATTTGGAATTTATTCTCAACTGTGGTTTTAAATCGTGTAAGTGATCAGAATTATTTTAAAGTTAAATCAAATATATTTGAAATAATTAATGTAAATCTATAATTTTTTTATTATTTTCCTTCTATGTTAATGTAAACAATTAGTATGCATTGAAAATATTTGTCTATTTTGCAGTAATTTTTACATGATTTTTTACGTAAAGCATTTGGAATATATTCTCAACTGTGGTTTTAAATCGTGTAAGTGATCAGAATTATTTTAAAGTTAAATCAAATATATTTGAAATAATTAATGTAAATCTATAATTTTTTTATTATTTTCCTTCTATGTTAATGTAAACAATTAGTATGCATTGAAAATATCCGTCTATTTTGCAGTAATTTTTACATGAATTTTTGCATAAAGCATTTGGAATTTATTTCCAGATTTATTTCAGGCAGTATAATTATTAATTATTCCTAGGCATATTAGTATTTATATAGTGTCCAAACAAGTCTCTGGATAGAGAAATACGATTTATTTCAGTTAATCCTTTAAAGGTCAAATACATAAATTATTTGGAATTTAATGAAATTACTTTATAAATATTATCTATAAACCTTATAAATGCAAAATGTTTAAAAAATTTTTTACAATCTTTTGAGGGTTTGCTTTAGAGGATACCATAGGAGAGATTGATTGAAGGGGGTTAACTGACAAACCCATCCCCGTGTACAGCTAGAATTCAAGACTTTTTAAAATTTTAATTATATTGGAAGAACAATAAATAGGTGTTCTTAAAAAAGTATAATAAATAAGTAGTTCAGCAATTTATAAGTATTGTTTGAATACATACATTTGTGTAGGGTCATAAGAGGGAAAAATCAAATGTCTAACATTCCAGGTACAGCAAGTATAGATACAAAAAGAAAAATAGATTAAATGCAGAAAAAAGAAACTCAATGCAGCACTCTTATCTATTGTAAGTTTTAAATGTCAAAAACATAAAAAATTTCGAAAAAACCATTCATATTTCTCCAAAAATTAGAGAAAAAAATTCTTAAAAATACATGCATAAGAGTTACCGACTCTGATCAAATTTACCTTATATACTTTAGAATTCAAATATGAAATTAAATAATACACATTAGTTATGTATTTGCATGCACTATAAAGCTGCTGACTAATAAATATTTCCACCTCTTATATGTAAATCAAGAAATATATTTAAATTTTTTTTAATCAAAACTTACACAGCCAACCTTTACTTTATAAAGTAAGATTAAAATTTCTTTTAAAAATGTCTAAAAACCTAAAACCTTTTAAAATTTTATTCAAAAATGGTTCTTGAGTTTTACAGTAAAAGTTTGTGTAAATGTTATAGAAAACCTTAACTTTTCTTTTTAAATTTTAAATAAAGTTTCAGAAAAGTACATGCCATTTGTGTAAGACTATTCAGAAATTATTTTTAATTAAAAATTCTCTAACTTTTTTAAGAGAATTTTTTATGTTGTAGTTAACTTCCTGAATTACGCAAATGAAGAAGCTGCTGAAAAGAGTTCAATAAATTTTCCTTTTATATAATTAAAAAATATATATAGGGAGCATAAAACATTAACTAAACTATAACTTTAAATATTTAGATTCTTTTTTATAAAATACACTAAAATAATTTTGTAGGAAATAAAATACAGAATATTATCACACACGTATCACTTGAGATACTTATTTTAGAAAATATTAATATGCTATACAAGGAGAACTGTTGTAATGCTAAGTATTAGGAACGTGTTAAATCAAAGAACATTCCTGTATTACATATTTTAATAAAAAATGAATGGTATTTCGAAATAAAAAAAATATATATCAAAAATATGAATTTTACAAAATGAAAATTTCATAAATTTGATTTTATGAAATTTTCTCATTTCATAAAATTAAAAAGATATTTTGAGATACTTACTCTGGAAAATATTAATATGCTATACAAAGAGAACTGTTGTATTGATAAACATTAGGAAGTGTTAAATTAAAGAAATTTCCTGCATTACATATTTTAATAAAAAATGAATGGTATTTTGAAATACAGACGTAATACATATCAAAGGAGTGAATTTTACAAAATGAGACTATTTTATAAATTTTTAATTTCATAAAATTGAAGATTTTTTGAGATACTTACTCTGAAAAATATTAATAGGCTATGCATGAGAACTTTTGTAATGATAAGCATTTGGAACGTGTTGAATCAAAGAACTTTCCTGTATTACGGATTGTAATAAAAAAAATGAATGGTATTTCGAAATAAAGACGTAATACATATCAAAAGAGTAAATTTTACAAAATGAGAATATTTCAAAAATTTTTAATTATATTTAATGTCCAAATGATTTACAGAATAATTTAAGGAAAGTAAAAAATTTAATGTTAAAAAATAAAGTGTTAGGGAACAGCAATTTATACAAGAGCTATTCATTACGATAAGAAATCTAGTAGAAAAGATAAATGAATTAAACAATTTTGACAAAGTCTCAAATTAATGATTCAATATTTTATATAGAAAGTAATGAAAAGATCTCAGTCAGGACGCCAAATAACGTCCCAAGTACTCTTTAATGACAGCAAAATATAACAAACATTTCCTATGTTACAAAAGTCTTGGATTTCAAAATCTTCTGCAGTTGAACATCAATCTCTGAGAAACGTCAAGGTGGTCGACTTACGGCTTTTACAGCCGTAAAATAATTGGGAAAAGGGTCTAGCCTGAGGGGACACAAATGACTGATGTCTCAAATGGTTTTTGCTTCAAACCTCCACGTGCGCCAGTCAGAGGATTTCAATCAATTTTATCTGAAAAACCATTTATAATATCCCGCTGTATCTTCCTGCACGGCTCTGTTTTCTTTTGGACTTTCCATTGCTCTGAAGCTTCTACAACTACACAGACGTAAGGAAAGAAAAGGCTTCAATATTGAGGTATGATGGAACATCCCCTATATAATAATAGTCTAAGTTATCTGTCCGTCTGTACTCGAATTTATAAAGCTGTTGGACCTGGAATGGATAGAGGCATTCATATTGGATTCTTGATGAATTAGGGTTAGCAAAATTAAAAGAAAGTTCGAAAACGTTCGAAATCCACCCCTTCCCTCCCTTTTCGATCGTATAATGTCATCATTTCAAGCCCAATTTTCCCTCAGTTAAGAATAGGCGAAATTCATCACTTTATCACATTATAAGTAGATGAAAATAACATTTTTTTGCTAGCATTATGACGTTATTCCATCTCGTTTCATCATTTCTTATTTTAAATTATTTAAATATCGTCTGCATTATTTTCATACGTTTTATCGCTGAACTTAGATATTACGTAAATAATTTTCTTTTATATTTGGCTTAAATAACAGATTAGGTACATATGTGATAATTTTAAATTTAATCATCGGTTATTTTTGTTGCAATGAAACTTTTATGATTGGTACTAACAACAAATTATTTTCATAAAAGTCTAGGAGTTTATTTCACAGTTTAATAAATATCTAGCGTTTAAGTTATATATCTTTGAAAATTAAGAAGTTTGTTCGTTTGTATGTTTGTTTTTTTATACATAACCACACGGTTTGCAATCGATTCGTTAAAGCTTGGACATCATTCATATATACTGCCAAATAACCACTGTCAATAATAAAAACCTTGCTGTCCATCCTATCAAATAATATGACAAGATATATTAAAATTTTCAACTAACATGCGGTCAGTAAAGATAAACAAATTATTGAGCGTGTATTAAGTGACTCTCATCCAAAAAACAAACCATTCTTTACCTGGCTCATACGGTATTTTACAATTCTGGTTTGGTTTGGTTTGGAGTGCTACGGTCTACTTTTTGCAACACGAGGGCTAATAAGACCGGGACCTACAGCTTAAAGCCGATTTCGAACGGCTACGAACATCCATGCCACAGTGGGATTCGAACCCACGAACTCCGGTACAGAAGGCCAGCACCCTAACCAATCGGCCATCGTTCGGCCTTTACAATTCTGGAAAATAAAAAATTTTACTGATCCTGTCATATGACGGCCTATATGCTAGTTTTACAGATTGGATGAAATTATATGACTAAAATCTCAATTTTGCTTCATGAGCTCTAAAGATAAATTAATTCAGACGATATTTAAATAACTCAAAATAAGAAAAGATTAACTGAAAAGGTTAACGGAATGACGTTATAATCCTAGAAAAAAATGCTATTTTTACCTATTTATTACGTGATAAATTTAATTACCTACTCTTCACCGGAAAAAATAGGGCTTGAAATAAACTTGGTATTAAACGTTCGGAAAGGGGGGGAAGGGGAGGATTTCGAACATCGATAAACTTTAAAACGACGATAAACTTTAATCGCTTTGAATTTTGCTAACCCTAACTCTTCAAGAATACAATATGGATGTCTCTATTCATTCCAGGACCAACAGCTTCATAAATTTGAGGACAGACGGACAGATAACTTAAGCTATTATCTAGGGCAATTTTAGGATTTTGGGAGCGCTACGGTCTACTGTTTTGCACTCGAGGGCTAATGAGATGTCTCTATCCGATTCCGAACGGCTACGAACCGCTTCATAGTGGGATTCGAACCCACGACTGGTACGACGATCAGCGCTCTAACCAGCTATTATCTAGGGCAATTTTAGGATAAAGAATGTCATACAAATTATTTAGAGCTTGGCTACAAAACCAGTAAGTATTTGTATATATATATATATGTTCAGTAGACAATATAATCGTTTGAAAATAACACCTGAACAAGGGACTTGTATTGAAGCAAGTTAATCATAAAGTATAAGTCTCCACCAGCTTACTTTTTTCCTTTGTATAAATATATATCTGTATAGAAAAAGAATCTCGTTACCTATAACATAAGGGATTACAATTTGTCCTAATTCATATAACCAATACTTACTTGAACATTATTCATTACTCGCGTTACCAAATGTCCTTTATCAGCTTAGTTTGTGTCCAATAAGTATGACTCTAAGGAGAAAATATTTTTTCTTTATCAGAAATTTTATTTCCTATCCTATTTAATGTAACTGAGGTAATAAAACTGATGTAAATACTAAACTTATAACCATGTACTTTTATGTTCTATTTTTTATTTAAAATAGAAGACGAAAATAAATAAAAATTGATTAACTAGAAAACTTCTAAAAAATTTGACAAATCCACGAAAACCTGTCTAAGAAAAATTCAAATCAATTTAATGACTAGGAAATATCCACAGACTATAATTTATTAAACCTTTAGTTATTAGTAAATATTTGGTAAGATTTGTTTATATATCATCATCTCATCGTCTTTTATCAGAAAATTTATTTTCTATATTTAGTGTAACTGAGGTAATAAAACTCATGTAAATACTAAACATATATTCATGTGCTTTTATATTCTACTTTTCATTTAAAATAGAAAACGCATAGGAATAGAAATTGAATAACTAGAAAACTTCTAAAATATTTGACAAGGCCATGAAAACCTATCTAAGGAAAATTCAAATTAATTTAATGACTAGGAAATATCCATAGACAATAATTTTTGGAACCTTCTGTTTTTTTTTAAATATTTAGTAATATTTGTTATATTTCATCATCTTTTAAAACTGTAAAATAAACATAAAATTTAACAGTAAATGCGACGAAGATCTTTCTTTGGTTTGGTTTGGTTTGGAGCGCTACAGTCTACTGTTTTGCACATGAGGGCTAATGAGAAAGGGACCTACTGCTTAAAGCCGATTCCGAGCGGCTACGAACATCCATGCCATAGTGGGATTCGAACCCACGAACTCCGGTTCCAATGATCCCCGCCCTAACCAATCGGCCATCGTTCTGCAGTCTTTCTTTGGAGGAATATGACATGATTTGGAGCGCTACGGCTACTGTTTTGCACACGAGGGCTAATGAGATCGGGACCTACAGCTTAAAGATTCCGAACGGCCACAAACATCCATGCCCGCAGCGCCATTCGAACCCATGAACTCCGGTTCCAAAGAGCAGCGCTCTAACATTCGGCCATCGTTCGGTTTCTTTAGAGGAAATGAATGCGAAAATTTATTACTGAGGATCTCATCATAATGTTGTTTGCAATAAAATTTAAATATTACGTTCAATTTTTAAATAACGATTGGGTGGTAATTTCTTTTACATTATTTTATTTTGTAGAAAAGGATTACAGGAGGTTATGCATGAGTTATCAAATGATTGGAAATTTTTAAATACTTTTGTATATAGAATAGAAATAATAAGTTAATATTTAATACAGTAAGCTCCTTAACATTAATATGACTATAATTTTCTGTGTTATTCATGTATTTATTTGCATTTAGTGTTAGCGGTTTAGCTGATAAAATTCAAGCTGTTATAAAGTTTATGGTTTTAAAACGACTGAAAATTGGAATTAACTATAGGTGATAATTGAATAACCTCAAGCAATATCTTTAATTATGGGTTCTCAATGTTTAACAACCACGTAAACCTTCTCTAAGCTGCTTCATTACAAAGCATATACGCTTTGAAGTTAAGAGAAAAGGGTTTACTGATGAGATACTAAAACTAAATGTTAAAACCATTTGTCCGCAAATAGATGATATTTAGTCTAAACAGAAATCAAAATTAAACTACTTTAAATAAAAATTTTTGTGATCATGAATGGAATCCAGATAGTAAACCAAACTCAATAAACTTAATGTTCCCACTGAAACTTTTAAGCATGTCTATCAATAGTTTTTAAAAGTGTGAATTATGACACCTTAATTATATTTGCCTAAATTAGTTAATAATCTATTTTAACTAAGTCATAATAATGAATTTTACAAATGGTTTCTTCACCTCCTTTTTGTCCTAAAAATAAAAAGATATTTTTACGCACTTTTTTCTTACATCAGGGACAGTTAAAATTAATTCAGGAAGAAAAACAGACCAACTGCTGTTTTGGGAATAATTATACGGGATTGTTATAATATGCTAACCCGACAGCTGTTTTAACTCTAACTTTGAGGTATATCTCCTATTTTTTTTATCTGCATATCCCAAAAGAATTAATTTAATAGGTATTTCAGGCTCTCTCCATATTCCTGTCAACATTTTAAGCAGGGTCATAGCAAATATTATTTGTTTTTTCAGTAATTAAAATTGTGCTGAGCCAATCATATATTTCACAAATTTTAAATAAAAATTAAAAAATTACAAATAAAATGTATATGAAATTTAATATTCAATATTAATTATAGCATTAAAATATATCCCATTTTAAAATACACTCACAATATTGTGCAATGTATCAGTAAATGTGTAAAGTAAATCAAAACAAGGCTATTAAAATCGAAAAAGGCAATAAAACATAAATAATGAAACTTTTGTTTAAAAATTAAATTTTGATTATGTATGTTGTTTTAATAAATTTTATATTTGAAAATGTCCCTTTTTTCTAAATGTTAAAATAGAATATATTAAACTCCAAATTAGTAAGGCCCTGACATTGGAGCTGTAACTCGATTTATTATACAAAATTTTATCCAATGTAGAAATTCTTAAAAGAACTGAAAAGCCAAAATAAATATAAAGGGGAAATAAGTTTTTAAATGCATTTCAAGGGTGTAAATATTTTACTTGGGGAATAAAATTTTTTTGGCATGAGTGTAGACGATTCTAATATTTTGAAGATTATCCTAATTTAAAAAAAAATAATATAAAACAATTTGAGATCTTGCATAAAAACAGCAAAAACAAGAAAGTTTTGGAATTAAAGTCCATAAGAGAAAGTTTCCTCCAAATAAATATTAACTTTTAAAAAACGTATGAACTTTTAATGCTACCGGAAACCATAAATATAAAACAATGGTCAAATTTGAAGGTAGATTATTCTTTCATCATACTTAACTTAAAAGTTTAGGAGACTTAAGCTCATTTCCCTAAACTATGCAAATTAAAATCTTAATACAAATATCCAGTAATCTCTGTACATAACTTATTTCTGTGAAATTAAAAAAAAGAGAAAGAAAAAGAACATTTAGTACCCCTCACATGTGGCAAAGAAGAAAGTTTTATCAAACATATATAGACAGGCATGGAAAGAAACACTTTGTTTTTACCTTTTAAGATTAGAGTTAAATTATATGCAACGCTTAGCACCTCTTGTGTACTTAGGTAGCTCACCCATAATCGGGTATAATGACGAGCCAGCTACTTTAAAATAAGAGAAAAAATTATCGTAACAGAAAGCAGGCATACTCCGATATAATTTTTTTAAGCTGCTTATCTTATCTTTATTCTTTCAAAATTTTCCCGTTTTTGCCATCATCATTTCAGAGAGGGTGAAGGAAAGAAGTTTAATTACAAATTTTTCGTCTTAGCATCAAATATAAATTTACCTCCAGAAAGTACTTTATTTCGAGCGCTTAAGATTGCATTTTTTTTCTTTTTCCGTACCATCTGTATATGTCATGATAAAAAGAACGACTACGAAAGAAAAAGATTGATAGTAAAACACAAACAATTCAGTTCTCATTACTTTAATTAACATTCGCAAAAAGTGTTATTAGAGTTTCTGTTCCAGTAGAAGAAAATTATCTTAAATAACTTGTAGAGGGGAGATGATTTTTTTTTAAAGAAAACCGAGCATAATCGATTTCTTTTGGAATTTTTTTAGATCTGAAAATAAATTTTAAATTGCAATTTTTTTACTTGAGTATTTATATTTGTGTTATATAAGTTTATTTTAACGACAATGGTAACATCTAAAACAAAATCAGTAGATAAATTAATACTAAAATATTTTTCGTAAAAACATTTAAAATGATACAAAAACCTTGTTAGTTAATGAAATAAAATTTGGCATATAATTGATAAATTTCTGAATCTGCAATTTAAACAATAATTCTGACAAAATATATGATTTAAGAAGTTATCTAGATTGTTTCAATCATTTATTTCTCGATGATGATGATGATGATGATGATGATAATAATAATAATAATAATAATAATAATAATAATAACAATAATAATAATAGTAATAATTGTAATAATAATAGTAATAATTGCAATAATAGTAATAATTGTAATAATTTTAATAATTGCAATAATAATAGTAATAATAGTAATAATAGTAATAATTGTAAGAATAATAGTAATAATAGTAATAATAGTAATAATAATAACGTGTATAGTTATTCATAACGTTCTATATTTATTGAATATTTAATAATTTTGTTTCTACCTGTATGTCAACAGTCCGGAAAAAAAGACTTTTCAGCATAATGTTCGGAAGCTACTACTGCTGGTATATATATATGAAATTATTTCAAATATAATGTTGTGTTTATTTAGAATTGTTTCAATTTTTGGTTATATTGCAATGAGAAAACCATTTAATTATATATCTGCATGAACTAGTCAGGGAATATGACTAGTAAATGACAAAATTCAATATTTTAGTGAACATACCACCATAATTTCAAAACTGTATACTCAATTTTCACCACTTTATTATTTCCCTTTTTATATTTTATTAAATACAGTTATTTCATAATTCTTAAAATTTAGGAAGAAAATTTATAAACTAGTTCAATTGGCTTAAATAACTGATAGAGAAAACAAATATTAAAATTTTTTTGGCTCTACATGAATTATTTTTCAACTCTAACAAAACAAGCTTTATTTTACACATTGTGGTCATAACTAAAAAAAAAGAAGATTCACTTTAAAAATAAGGTTGATTTCCTTACAAAATACGCTTAAAATTCCTTTTCAGAGCTTTTGACATTGTTCACTCGGCAAAAAATGTAATACAAATAAATCAACAAGAAAGCAAAGTAAGCTAGATATTGTGTGAAAGGTGCATCAATCTACAATAGAAAAAATGCTTGGTTTAGTTTGGGGAGTTACAGTTAATTTTCTCTTGGTAAGTGTTGATCACACCGAAACATACTGATCAAAAGGCTTGTGCAAATTGTTAGATATGAAACTTTGTACAGATAGTCAGAAATGTATAAAGAGATAAGAAATTCGAAAATCAGAAGATTTTTTACGTCTGAGACTTTTTAAATTTTTTATAATACACATTGTTAATTTATCACGATAACTATAAAACAATCACTAAATACACCGTATGCAATTTTAAAATACATTTAGATATATTTCAACTTTCGATTTCCTTTTGGTTAATGAAACTAAGATAACTAAGAAAAATATTTTTTTAGCATACAAACAAGCAGGAATAAAATCAGTGCTTATGAATAAACTATTCAATAAGTCGACAAAATAATACAGAAATATTTTAAAGTGTATACTTTTAATGAAGAATAAGTGAAACTTAGTTGAAAAGTTGTAAATTATATGCAATGGACATTTTAAAAATGAACAAAATATTCATGAATTACACTTTAAAAAAATCTGAGATTTAAACATTTTAAATGTAATCAATACTTCCAATTTTATGTGTACTAAGTATCAGAACTAAGTTGATATGTATACATATAATTTATAGTGAAAGTAAAATTAATGTGATATGAAATAAAAAAAACAGATGACTAAAAATCAAAGGTTTAATTTTATTTCTGATCAGGAGTACCTAAAATATCATTAAAGAAAAAGACTGTTTCTGTAAAAACTGATCCATACAATAAACATCTTTGTACTGCATGATACATTTATAGAAAAATTATAAAATGACAATATTTCATGTTGGAATGCAAAGTAAAGGTGCTCTGTACAAGGTAACAGTTAGTGAAGCTAGTCACTAATACTGTCAGGGGATTGGAAAACAAGAAAGTGGAATGTATACATGGAATGATATAAACAGGCCATATATTAACACATAAGGGTTACACTAAACCACTATACTATAAACCAAGCATAAAATACATTACATTTATATATTATATTTAAAACTTATAATATTATTCATTACCTATTTTTAAATTAATTATTCGTGAAATCTAAAACTACTAGTTATAAATGTTTGATAAGACGGATAATTATTTTACTGTAGCACATCACTGAGAATTTTAACATGCTTATCCTGATTAATTTTCGAGCATAGTTTATTCTAATATGCTGATAGATGATATTTTTAAAGAGATACTTGTAATAATGATTCTAAACTTTAACAATTTAAAAACTGATTAGAAAATTTAATTACTGCAGACTATTTATTTTAATACTTGTCTAAGATGTTTAAACATAAAAGATAATTTCTACTACAGAATTCTGTAGTCCTAAGACAGGAGTGTGAGTCTATTGCTTTTATTGAATACTATTATGTCATTTATATATCGAAATAATTTATAATGGTCCCTGCTTACAATTTATAACTAATATATATAAATTAGAAAGCATACTCTATTCACTGTCACCCTAAGGTTCACCAATATTTTACAAATAAAAATTAACCACTATATAAAATATAATTAAATTGTGCGGTAATGCCTAGCACTTCCTGGATGTAATGTACTTTGAAATCCATAAACAATCTGATATTTTTATTAATATTTTTAGTTACCATATTTATATGTTTAATACATTTGATATTAAACAGATCTTTAAAATCAAATTTCTATTGCTTTACAATTACTGTTAATAGTAGTCATTAAACTGTAAGTGTTATAACAAACGTACAAATTGATTTTATATTTATACTTGTACAAATAAATCGAGAGAAAAAAGAAAGAACACATGTGCGCATGCTTTGTAACGTCCTACATATTCTCAACTGCTACAAATATACATACATTTAGTGGGATTAGAACTCTAGTACAAAAAGGTAAAGTACGATCTGTTGTGGAAAAAATATTGTACGGTAATATATAACAGAAGGTAACATCAATGACACAACAAAAAAACCGAAGCACTGATACAGTTCATTAACATTGTCCTGAAATCATACTACCCTTTCTTTAATAAATTCTAGATACAAATCTTTCCTTAAAGATTTACTTTCAAGTGATTCATACAAACACACACATTTATATGTATATAATAAACGATATATGTTCAAATGTATATATATTTTAATTTGATAATAACATAAGATAAATTGCAAGGCTGGACGAATAATTTTTTAAAAAAGATATTTTCAATTTATATTATTCATTTACAAATATTTTCAATACCCTACAAACAATTATCGTTTAAAATACTGAAGTCATATACTATTTCTTAAGCGAACTAAGTCTCTAAAGATTTTAACTGCAAAACCAGAGTGAAATAAAGCAGAGACGTCAATTACAAAGCAATAAAATTTCTCGAAACACTACTATAAAGTATAATATAATAAATAATGTGGGTAATATATAGTCTATGTGATGAAATAGTCTTTGAAATTTATTTAGCATTCAGTTTACAACAATTTCCCCTCGCTCTTAAAAATGTGAGTTAAATTGTTTACGCTACCAGAGGCAGTATTAACAAATTGATTTATGAAAACATAAAAATGCGTAGTGAAAAATGCAATGTTTCAACGGTGAAATATACATAAATCATACTAGAATTCTCTGTACACATAAAAGACTAATGCAAGGTTAAAATTTCCGGTTACTGTTATCCTATTAAATAACCTTATCTTAAATTGTGGAATCTGATAAACATAATTTCTTTTAGAGTTTGTTTTGAAAAAGTATTAGAATAAAAATAGTAAAAATTCTGCAGGATTATTAGAAATCCATGAGAGATATTTTGTGTGCAATGGATCAAAATTATAAATTAAATTTTCTATGCATTTTATACCAAAATTATATGCAAATAGAATATTTAGACCAGCTATATCAACTGGAATAAGTACGTTGGCGTTTTTTTCTTACATTTATAATGTTCCATAGATTCCACACCCCTCATAGATGATCCTGTATGATCCCCGAACATGATGAATAGAACCAACACTATAAAGTTAAATTATTTAAATTCACCATCTATTTTTTTTTACTATATTTGATGCCGTATTGAACTTCAGACCCAAAACAATGCAAGAAATTTCATATGAAAAACATTGTCCAGGTCTTTTGACATATTGTCATTGAAAAGGGTCTAACGAGACTTATCAGGAGATTTACTTTAATTCCAGCCCAGAACATTAGGCAGAGTAACACACATGAACAATTTCAAAGCTACATTTAATTGGCACCTTTGTGGGTATAAGATATAGTTGAGGATAAAAACACTCATTATTTTATATTTTTAATTCAGAACTAGTTGATTTACTTAAATTTCTGATCGCTCAAAATATTAGTTTCCCAATTGTAAGAAATATGGCACTATGTGTTCATGAGTGTAACAGAATAAAACAGCAAATTGATTTTGTCAACAACATTCTTAGAATAACTTTCTATTCTTAAACCTTAGTTGATTACAGCTAATTACCCAGTAAGTACCATGTCGTCGTATTTAATTGAGAATTAGATTTAACTGACTGTTAAGGGCAGATAAAAGTTCCTTTAGACCATGTTGCATTAAATTTAATGATGAGCTGACGAATGTATAATAAATTAGTTAAATGCTGATTAGATTAGCAAAACTATGGGAAAGTCATTTTATATCTGATAAATTTCAAGACGATAAAAAAAGTCCAGATGCTTTTTTTTCCCAAACTGCTGCTAATCCAAGAATTTACAATAAAATAGTTTATTGAATGTGAAAAAATATAAAACAAATCCTTCTAAATGTTACAAGAAAGAATACTTCAATATCGATGCTGTCAATTTTTTTTTAACTTTTAAACTAAAATCATTTGAACATTGACGAATGAACCCAAATAGTAATCAAGTATAAGATTATTTGTGGAACTGTCTTTTTAAAATTTTAGCACTTTAAAAAAATCTTAAACGATAAATGTGATGATACTCTCCAAAGGCGTTACATAGTATTTTATATAATTATTTAAATTTTAATAAGTACATCCTTGAAGATTAAAACTGTTAAAAAACTAAATAGAAAGAAAAGTTGCCCAATTCTGATTTGGATCTTATTATTTTTTTAATCTTAGCTACAATTTAACATGAATGTAAATGAATTTTTTAATCTAAATTAAAATCTTTATTTCACTTTCTTTGTGGCGTGAAACGTCTTTTAAACTAATTTACATAAACCCGAGAAGTAAAATACAAGTTAGCGGACATGGTAATAAATAAAAAGTTATTTTACCGATATAATCTGAAAAAGTTCTCGAAGTAGTGGAAAGAACAATTATGATTCCTTTGCATTCAGAAGATTCTGCAAATCCCTTTTGAAGCAGTAAGTAAAAAAAGATTTTTTTTTCCAAGGCAGGGATCATTTAGAAGAAATAACTAATTAATCAAAGGATCAACTGTTATTTTCACGATGGATTTAATTACCAAATTTTAATTGGAATAATCTGATGCCAGAATTCCGATTAAAAAGAATTTAACAAGAAAACAACGATAAAAGAAAAGAATTATGTTCAAATTCTTCCCATATTTTATCAGTGAAGCTCATATTCATTACAAGAAAATGATCTCTTAAATAAAATGCTGGAAATAAAAAAATATCTCATAAAGGAGCTACTTGGAAATTTTAATTTGCAAGCTAAGAAGAGCAAGCTGTAAAGAACTTCATTAGAAAGGGAGAACGTGAGCTTTAAATTTATCCAAACTGATGCTTATAATTTTTTTTCTAGTTATCAGATGTTATTTTGTTATAATATGATACTGAAAATAAAACAATTTAACGCATCGAAATAAAAACGATGTAATACTACACTCTCTAATTTCAGATTAGTTTGTTTCACAACTTCATGTTACTTGCCCCTCTCACACGATGTTTTATACATTGCTATATAAAAAAGATCCTTAATTAACCATTAAGACAAATTTTTTTTCTCTTATTCAAGAATTTAAAAAATCAGAGTTAAAAATTTATAAATTGAAGAAGCCTGTAAAATAAAAATAAGCAGATTAAATACCATTGAATTTAGATTCCTGTAGTACTGTGATAATTTAAGTGTAGTTTTGAATTGAAATAAGCCCAATGGCGTTAGGGTAGCGCTTCGGGGTCCCAAGACACTAGTTCGAGGTTTGATACCCGGGCTGGGCAAAGTTGACTCAGTCTTTCATCCCTTCAGTGGGTAGACAATCTGAGGACCAAGAATGCTTGGGAACTAAACACTGGTGGTTCCACGTAAGGTTGAATACCTAATCGAGGCATATGCTAAGCACTCCATAGCCCTTGATTTCGAAAACGAAAATTGGCACCGTAGGCCCTGGTCGACCCCCAACTTGGGCTTTCGCGACGAGGAGTTTCGTTTATAATGAAATACTTAGGTAAGTCTATTAGTACACAGTGATGCAAGTATTACATGCATTTTTAATTTCATCTATATACTTTCCACGTATTTTCATTCTGTACTTTTTTGTAGCATTTAAAATAGATACAAAACACCAGCTAATGCACACTCGTATTAAACACAAAAGCTGAAAAAAAACTTGTTATTCAGAGTAAAATGATTCAATAGGCTTCAAATTGAACTTATTTCATATTTGAAATAGTCACTATAAGCATACACAATTGTTCATCTTCATTTTAAATTAATTTTCAATCACAGTACTCTTGAAATTCATTTCTTAATAACATAAGCAGGAAATGCTTTCGAAGTAATAAATACATTAATATATAAACACACGTTGTTGGCCATTGTATAATAGCATATAAGATTATTTTGTAAATGTTTCAACAACTAAAAAAATTTTAAAAAACTATGAAGACGTATTATTTTTAGATCTGCTTTATATAATACATTTTGAATCTTAATGTAAATTTCAAATATGGGATTAGTGTAATTGTATCTAAACAGAGCTTTGAAGATTTCTGAATGAAGTTAAGCTTAAATGTCTTTAAATTGTATTTGCAATGAAGAAAATTCAGAATTATACAATTACAGTAACAACTAGTAAAGTCTTAGATAAAAGAATAAATTAATGATTTACGTAAGACAAAGGAATGTATAGTTTAATATTAAAGTTTCTTAAGAATGTCTCTTTTTCAATTATTAAATAACTCTCCATGATAATTAATAGACACTATAGTTATCTAAAAAAACTATTTTTAAAAAATTGAATTCATTTCCTTATGAATAACGAAACTAATTTTTCAGTCCCTTTTAATGTTCTTTAAAATTAGCTTATTTGACTAATGGTACCTAACGATTAAATAATCGACTTTCTGTTAACTGTTAGGTCAATAAATTTACGTCAATGTCCTGTAAAAGTGCCATTTAGAAAATCAGACTAATGATCGCAATTTTGAAAAGAATATTGTGTTATAACTTTTAAATTAAACATAATAATTAACATAAATTGATATTTAATATTTTATCCAGATATTTATTGTCAAAACTTTAAGCACATTCAAAATAATGAAAGCCTGACGACAAACTATTTGTATAACTTATTTTCTCGTCACTGATAAATTTTAAGAAAACAAGTTACGAAATCTACTGGTTTACTGATCCAAAATCTGGGAATTAATCTATAGTGATTTCAGATTGTTCTAAAAGCACAGCTTACATATCCTGATAAAATTATCTAAATATTTAATACATACTTTTACTGAATTCTTATAAAATATGATATTCAAGATTAATTGACATATTATCCGGAGTATTATGGCGTTTACGACATAGCTAGAAATACGCTAAAGGCTATTTTAAACCATTCGTTATTAAAGGTCATCAGTATATGCTCTAGGTATATAGTATATTCTATATCGTATATATAAAGGTCAAAATCATATTCTAAACGAATTTGAGTACTTAACTTTAAAGCTATTTTTTTATCCATTACGTGTGAAAATTCTTGATTTTTTTTAAGCCTTTGACTGTTTTCTATTATTTTTAAATTAAAAGCTCTTGACATATCAAAGCGTACATATAACGTCTAAAATACTTACATAAAATTCTATTTCTCAAACGATTTGGATGTAAAATTAATTTTATAATTAATCCTAAAATAGTTATTTTAAGATAAAAGTTTTAAAATATCTATTAAAATATATTTAAAATATCTATTAAATTATCTATTAAAAATATTTTTAAATATTAAATTATATTAAAATTCCGAGTGAACAAAAGTGACATTTTACATGGAATAGGAATCCATCTTTAATAAATAATTTCAGACTAGTATGGCCGTCTTTAAGTAAATAATTAAATATATTATTCACATACAAGTCATTTTAATAGAACACATGGTTTCTGAATATATTTTGTAAAATTTTATGAACAGAGCGATATTTAATTGTTGATCTAATATAAGTAGAACCTCCGACCCAAAACACTCATTCTAAAATTTTATATGACGTTAAAAGTATAAGTTACTAAAATTTCGAGGTAAAATGTTATTTTTAAATATGAGTATTGCTTTAATTGTACTCTTTTTGAAATTACTCCACGCGTTTCAGTTTCACATATGATAGTTTTACGTATAATATTAGACAATAGATTGTAAGGTTGAATCTATCTTAAATGTTTGCAGAAATTAAAAGAAAGAGTCAAAATATCAATTTTCTATTAAAATATCTCCTATGATTGTTTAAATAAAAAATTGACAGATTATGGGCTGCTTCCGATTAATTTTACGCAAATTTTATTAACTATAAAATTTTAAAATGTGATAATTTCAAAAGAAATAAAACTTCTAGGAATGTACATGAAATGTTTCAAATATTACCAGTGTTTTCGTCTTGGAAACAAACTTATTGTATGCTGTGGTAATTATATCATTGGATAGTAAATATTACAAGTGTTTTTACTTTTATTACACAGTTATGTTTCATGGTTTAATTATAGAGAAATACCTAATTTCCATTCTATGAAGTTAATCACTAGTCTGGGGGTTCGCCCAGCAAAAGGTCTGTCACATTAAACTTGTCCTGAGATGAAAATAGTGACTATATTGGTAAATATGTATACATACATTTTCCTCACATTGGAATTTTAGTACAGCTAAAGAATGGAAATAAGGTAATAGAATAAATAAAGTAGTACATTTTCAGTATTCAGCACTGAAATAAACTTTTAAAACCAATGATGATAGAAAGATTTATTTAAATCCACATACCCGCAAAATAACTCTTGAAATTTATAATTTAGAAAATAATTTTTATACCAAATATATCATACTTATCTTGTATATCTGTGGACTTCAATTATATAATTACAAGCATTATATTTTAATCCATACAATTATAAAGGATAATGTTTTGGATTCTAAAGTGTCAGATATGAAATTACAGGTTCACAGACATTAAACGTAGTTTTAATATTGCCTGATATCAATTTAATATTGTTTGATATTCAAAGTTTGACATACAAATTTACTTTCTAATATATTTCAGCAGGTAAATTTAGAGTAAATAAATTTAATATTTAAACGTGGGTGTATATTATAGTGTTGTATTTAAAGATATAGTTTTGATCTTTTGTGTATTGTAAAAAAATTAAAAGCGCAATTAAGTATTTTAATAATTCATGTAAAAGAAGCAGATTATTATAGATTTAAACTGAATGAAACAAAGGCTTTTATAATAAAACTCTTATAACTGTGAAGGTGCCATATCCCCTTAAAAACTTTAAAAAATAAATTCCAATACTTAATTTATTATATAATTTTTTATAAGACTAGGGAACTTTAATCAGATGTATGGATCTGAAATATCTTTAATCCATACGAAGCAAGTAATTTATTGGACAAATGTTTCTGAATCCGAAGTTTTATTACCTTCTTTTCTTAACATATCCAAACATCAATTAAATGGATTGTGGACGTTACAAAACATTTTTTTACATCTATAATTGAAATTGTGAAACTAAGTAAACACAAAAATTTTTAAATCCTTACATTTTAATTTAAATCCCCGCAAATTTATGTACTACTCACTTTTTTTAACTTAAATTTTTGAATATTCATTCTTTTATATGTGTAATTTACACTTCTGCAAGACGCATTGCTTAAAATTTATTCCTTATTTTTCATTGTAAAAGATGGATATATGTATATGTAAAGTACCATTTATGGATTTTGAGAATTTTTTTTAATATATGTACGATTCTTTGGTATCAAATCAGTTCTAAAACAGGATAAGAAGAATTTAGTTCTGAATCACATTTTCTTACATCAAGAGTTACTCTATAGGTGCTGACAAAAGTTTCACTCTTACAAAAGGAAAAATAAAAAGTTTATATTAAACTTATTCGACTCCTACTGCATAGTGCAATATCTCATAAAACTTTTCGATTTCAGTCATTTCAGTGGAATGGATATATATTAAGACTACCGGTGCATTCTTAAACGGAACCCCCCCCCCATCTTTTGCTTACAGTGATCTGTTTCAGCCTTTCACGTTTTCATAAATTCAAAGAGTTTTGAAAAGGTTCAGACCAATAATTCATTTTTATGTTTCAAATAGTACTTAAGAGAAAATATAAAAATATCATGTTATATAAAATATCCTTTGGAAATAAAAAACATTAAAGTTAGCTAATTCGTTCTACCAACTTTCTTCTCATTCTACCGAGTCCAACTAGTTTTCAGTAGCATGTAGATATTAAGACTACCACGGCATTCTTAAACCAAAACCACTCCCGCTCCATATTTTTATTCAGTGATCCACTTCAGTCCTTAAATTTTCATAAATATAAAAAAAGTTTAGAAATTTAGTCTATTCCAGAGTTTGTTTCTATGATTCTAACTATAGAAAAAAAATGTTTAAAAAATCCAAAACACTAGGCTAGTAAATAAGCTACATGAAATATATCGTATATTAAGAAAATCCATACAGAAATATTAACAGTTTCATAAATACTGATTTCTAACAGGATCACTGTACTAATTAGTAGTGGATCATCCTGTATGTCTGCATGCATGCAAGTACAATACTCTTAAAAATGCACATTCTCAGTCGTATTTGTAGAGTAGAAAAGGGGGGGAAGCACATACAAGAAAAGGGGGAAACAGCTGTCTGCTTTCTGGTTGGTTGGTTGGTTGGTTGGAGTTTTACGGCGCAAGGTCCTGTTTAGGATATAAGTGCCAAGCACAAGGTGTTTTCATAAAAACAAGACCTAACTGATAAAAGATCCCTAACCTAATAATAGAACAAGGTAAAACCGTACCAGATTAATAAAGTTATAAAAGAAGTCTGTAGTGTATAAACTCAATTATACCAGATAGGTATGTAAAAGGTAATAATGATTAAACATTAAAAAGCTAAAATCCCAATAAATTTTAATTAAAAGATGTACAAAATACTAAAACACTTCATAGAATAAAGTTAAATAGACCAAAATAAGCCTATAAAACGTAAAAAAGATAAAAGACAGGGATGCGGGGGTTCATCTAGTAACTCCGTTAAGGTAGGATGCCGAGTACTAAAAAATAAGACATACGCAGGCTGTAACTGACTACAAGATGTAAGTAAATGTACAATAGTTAGTACAATAGTTGCTTTCTGTTTCACATATCTTTATTAAAATAGTCTTATGGGCTTAAACTTTCTGAGTTATTCCACTGAAAAGTTTCCAAAATTAACACTAGATGCGTCACAAATCTGTAACAAGAGTATTTATCCAAGTATCTATAGTTTGTTGACCATTATGGGCACTTTATTTATGATTGCTGTTAAGTCAATATAAATGCTATCTGCACAATATAAGGACTGAAAATCGTATAAATGGATATTATATGTTTCTTATATACGAGTAAACACAGTGTGGCTCTATTAAAATTAACATTAAAAATAGCATACATATAGCATACAATAGCATAGATGTAAAAATAATAAACTTACCACTGTTTAAATTCATACTTTGTAATTTTATTTTCATAAAAAGTAAATTTATTTTATTTTACCTTTACATTTCAGGAAGTGTTTTATTTTAAAAGTGGGAATTAGTTCTAATTATTTGTATAGCTATTAGCTTTCTTAAATACTTTATAATTGTTATTTATCACTAAAGGGATTAATAAATAAGATAAATCATTATTAATGACTTAAGTTTGGAGTCACCAAAAACCTTACTATTTATAAATTTGATTTTTTGATTAGTGTCGTGAAGTTGTATAAAAGTATTTAGTACTGGAAAATATGATATTAGTAAAAATTACATAAAAACTAATTTCTTTCCCCTCCCCATCATATTCTTACAAAAAGAATGTTTTCTAGACAAGACAATTCCCATACGAATATATATATATATTATATTATTCTTTTCACTACTAAAAACTCACAATGAGATAGATATCAGCTTCCATGTATCGGTAATTTCTTAAAACTAATGTTTTAATATTTTAATTTCAAAAACATCCCACCTTAAGCACTATTTATATCATTTAACGTAAAAATTTATGACTATTCATGACTAAAGTCTTTGAAAAAAAAAACAGTTTTGCCCTTTTTCATGCTTTGATTTGAATACTGGTAGAAAAAAAGATAATTTTCTTCATCGCTCTGACGCACACCCTGAATTAAAAAGCAATTACCAGAGAAAATTATCTTTAATTATCAAACACAATTATCTTTTAAAATAATTAGATCTTGGTGTTACCTTTTTTTTTCTTTATTTAAAGATGAAAACATTTTTATGAATAGTATGACTAATTACTGAAAAGAAATTAACCATGCTTTAATAAATTAAATATTTGCCTTATTCACAGTCTCGTAAGTTTTCTTAGCTGTGAATTGATGGGATTTTGAAATGAGCATATGTGATCTCGAAAAAAGAAAAAAAAAATTCAGTGTGACAAGGCAAGAAATTTATGCTTTATTCTGTAGAAGAAAATAACTTCTAAAACAATTCTACAGCAGAGAATCTACATCTTTTGTGAACCGATTTCCTTAAGGATTTCAATTACACGTGAAATAATGAGCATGTTAATGTAAATTTACTTATTCAAAAAGTCACTAACAATAAAATTCAATATTCGTAAAGCAATATCTATCCTAACATATTCTATGCCATAAATTGTATGTTACACATTTTTTAAACACATCAGCTTTTGTTGGTAATTTTAATGATAAAATAAAGCGTTTTTCATTTACCAAAATTTGAGTTACAGCTAGATGTAACAAATTTCAGAATCAAAAAACGATGGCGTTCCCAGATAGCAAATTTAGTTTGCAGTAAACTTGCAGCAGTTTGCAGCTTTGCAAGCCTGCAAACTTGCAGCAAGTTCAGCATGACAAGTCTTCAAGTTTGAAACAAGACTGCAGTAAGTCTATGCAAACTACGAAGTCACCATTCCTCCAACTTGAAGCAAACTTGTCATGCAAGTTACAGTACACTTGTCGTGCAAGTTTGCCGCAAACGTGTCATATCAAACTTGCAGCATATTTCATTGCAAACCAGGGTTGGAAAAAAAAACCCACTGTTTTTGAAAAAAACTTTTTTGCTTGGTTTAAATAGCATATGTAAAGGGAATTTTTTTTACTTATGGAAAGACTAAGATTTTAGATAATTTTCAATAAATATTAAAAATTCATTAGTAATTAATTTCTTACTAATTAACACTTTCCACTCGAGGAATCCTGAGCGGAGCCATTAAAAGTTTGTCTTCAAACTCAAGGTCTCTGCTACGGAGACAATGCAGAATAGTTTTTACGATTTTTTTGTTCTTATGTTAAAAACTGAAAATTATAACATTGTATACTATATAACATTATATACTATTACAACTATTTTTGTACATTGGAACTAAAGGTCAGTATGCCCTTTTCCTAAATTGAGATTTTTGTATTTTCGTATACAAATAATTAAGAGTAATAAATGATTTATAGATAATTATGATTAACTATGGTCACCCGTCATTACGTATAAATTCATATATCACTCTTTTTTTTTTCCTAGAGCGGTTCCCCCAAATTTCAATTATGAATCTTTACTTTTATCAAGCAAAACAAACTTTATACATGTAATGCAGAACTTTACAATGACTTATTTACTGATGGACTGAAAATTAGAGACTCAAGAGCGTTAACTGTCACACTTCTGAGTCTGAAAATGATTTCGCGAGTGTCTCCCCGTTCCTTGTTTTCTGGTGTGGACTAGGTTTATTATCGTTTATCATATTCAGAGAAAATTACATGGCTATTTCCGGCCCGCCCTTAGCGAGATAAAACGACAGTATTAAAGCTAATATTTATAAGCTTAAGAACTTAAAGTTCAGACCGTAAGCGCTTTCTTATCAGTGTGGACTATATATTTTTTTTTGTTGTTAAAAAGTAACTCCAGTTCTCTCGGGGATTGTTTAATTAGTGGAATCAGTTCAAGGTAATTTTGGTTAATGATGTAGATTTTAAAATAGTAATATTTTAAAGAAAAGTCCGAAGTTTAAAATTTTAAACACGATCAAATTGAACAGTTATAATATATTTTACAGACATAATAAATTAATGCAAGTTCTTGAATAAGGTAAAATATAGAGTTAAAAGTCCGAGTTACATATTTGAAGAGAAAAGTTGCTGCATTTTTTTATTTTTGTTCAGCTACATTTTTATGCTGTATATAAGGAATATTTTTAATGGGAGCATTAAATTATATATGAAAGATTAAGAGAATACTAAGACAGTATTTTAAATAGATAAGTTATTTGGATTTTTATAAAAGATTACCTCTTAAAAAAACTTTGCAAGTTAATTGCAATAAAAAGAACTTTGTCGATTCTCTATGTTTCTGTTAAGAAATATGAACAAAATATAAACTGTAAAGTAACCAGCTTAAAAATGACTGAATCGTAGTGCACTGGTCTTCAGAACCACATTTCACGGTTTCGAATTTCGAATCCCGCTGCGGGATTGGATGCTCGTAGCCGTTCGGAATCGGCTCTAAGCAGTAGGCCTCGGCGTCATTAGCCCTCCTGTGGAAAAAAGACCATAGAGCTCCAAATCACACCTAGCTTAAACACTAGAAAGGAAAACGTGTAATACACACTAATAGCACAAACGTGTAATAGCACAATAATGACTTTACCACGTTGACTGTCATGGGAGTCACAAGTGACCCGCATTCGACTTGACTACAGCACCGTGGGGGCTACCGGTGAAAAATAATAAAAGTATATAATTATAGTAAATATACTCAAAATTTTCAATAACACCATTGATATTATAATGGTTTGAAGAAATTAATGCAATATAGAACATACAAAAATAATCTTATTAGTACATTAAAAGTATGCATTTAATCAGTGCATATTGCGATGAGTCAGATGGAAACGTTCAAGGCAAAGAAAAGGTGAATAAACGCATTCGGAACAATATGTCACCACCTTTTTTTAGTCAAATACTTTGCTCTAGGAAAAATAGGACAATCGTAACAATTTGCCTACCGCGCCATGGGAGTCATCGGTAAACCCCACCTCAAAAACTGCTTCAAGAGATTTTATAACTCATTTTATCTGCTGCAAATTATATTTAAGCATATGCATCGCATAATGAAAAGTTCATGTCGGTGCCTTGGGCAAACCATCGAAAATACGTCTGGCAGCAAACGTATTGAAATAGAGTTGATGACCAAATGAATAACTTTTACTAGATCATGTTAGGTGTGATTAGGTTTAGCTCTGATCGAATCGCTATGAAAAAGTTTTTCTACACGAGGGCTAAAAGAGTTCGAAACATACTACTTTATGTCAACTACAAGGAAGTATATTAAAGTGCGATTGTTGAAAATTCATAAAATACTGATCAAATAAATTAATTATAAATAGCAGATCATCGTTTTGATAGATTGCCATCAACCTTCATTGAAAAGCGAAACTCATTACGAGAAAACAAAATTTTACAAATTGTTTTTAGATGGCATTAATAAAAGGGAGCGGATGTTTTATCAGTTAAATATTTTAATTATCCTACTTATCTGATCATACCTGTTTTATTTATTTAAGGGCGTGTGAGTTATTTTTCTTATTAATACTGAAAATTTGATACAATTTTTAAGTCACTATTTTCTATCTCTGATTGACTTAATATATATGTTCAATAGAAAATCAGATATTCATGTTGAAAAAAAGCATCTATCAAGAATGTCAGAGGCAGATACCTACTAGTTGATAAATCATTCTGACAAAAAAATCAGTTAAAATATAAATTCTGTAGTCGAAACAAATATAAAGGGCGTGAAATGGTAGAAATGGGATTTAATCTTTAGACAAAGTTTTTTTTTTATATTTCCCCCCCCCCAGTTATAAATACAAAATACTTACTATGTAACATTTATCTAAAATAAATTTCTATATATTATATTATCTTTTATTAAACTTTTCTATAGAAAATCAAATTTATATAATTTTATCGTAAAGTACTTTGATTAATGTTTTAAATATATTCAACTTCCTCAGAAGATACATTTTTTTAAAGTATTTTTTAAAAATTAACTAATACTATTTTACGTTATATAATTTCAGAGCTGATTTTGAAACAGTTTTAGCTTAGTTGCATGTAATTACACTGAGTGCATAAGTTTACAAACAAATTCAAAGTTATGAATTCAAAATTGTTAAAAAAATACTTCATTATCAAAACAAATTGACTTTTAAATAAGTATGACTTAATAGTTAAAATATAATGGCAGTTTGCAGTTATGAATGGGACCACCAATTTTTCAAGCAATTTTAAAAGCTGTGTTATAGTTAAAAAACAATTTCAATAAAAAAAACTTAAAGATGTGATTATACTTTAAGTGGAAAGTGAAAGATAGAACTTTTTTGAAAGTATTAACATGATAGTATGAAACTTTGTACGTATAAGCATTGAAGTATAAACATATAAAAAAAATGTTTAATTTAAAAAACTTTTTAAAAAATCAAATTCTTTAATGTTTATTTTTAATTTTTTGGTTTTATTATATGTTAAAAATAACTTTTGAAAAAATTTGGGTAATCCTTTACTATGAATTAACTATTACTTAATTTCGGTTTTATCAATTTAGATAACATCTGCATTTTAATTGAATTCCTAGATTCATTACCCTCTCTCTCTCTCTCTCTCTCTCTCTCTCTCTCTCTCTCTCTCTCTCTCTCTCTCTCTCTCTCTCTCTCTCTCTCTCTCTCTCTCTCTCTCTCTCTCTCTCTCTCTCTCTCTCTCTCTCTCTCTCTCTCTCTCTCTCTCTCTCTCTCTCTCTCTCTCTCTCTCTCTCTCTCTCTCTCTCTCTCTCTCTCTCTCTCTCTCTCTCTCTCTCTCTCTCTCTCTCTCTCTCTAATAAATATATATATATATATATTCTATATTCTCTCTATATATTAGTCCAAAATATTTGATTTCAATTTATATATGCTCAAAACTAAAACTACTTAACTATATTAAAAATCTATATAACAATTTTGTAATTCTCCCTATCTGCGTAAAGTGCTAGCCTGGAAACCTTTCTGTAGTGTAAAAAACTGTAAATATTTTTGGAGTGTCTATAAAATGCTCTAGAAAATCAGACACACGCATTTTGACATCATATTGAACGAATTAATTATATCAATAACATTAATGCTCATTAAGGATCATAAATTTATTTTTCGGAAACTTTTACGAAGTTCTGTGATGCAGTAAGTATTTTCGGAGATTACTGAAGCACCGAACTCAGAAAGAAATTCTTTCTTGTAAGTACCATTGAAGCAGAAATTCTTATTAAAGTTAATAAGGAATAAATTTAACGGTTTTTCTAGAGGCCTTAGGTAATTGATATTAGAATTAACTTTTAAGATGCGTGTTTATGTGTTCAGAGAGAATCAAACGGAAATAGCATAAGCACTGCGAGTCATAAAACAGCTTACTATTTTTCAGACTCTTTCTTCTCACAACCATTTACCAATTGTTCGTTTCTTCTGAAATGCATCAAAGAGATGATATCATATTTCAGCTGTCAAATGTAGGAGATAAAAGATCCAAAATAACACTGTAACATCTCTCTTGTATACCGGAAAAGAACGAACATATTATAAATGAGTTGTCAAAGCTTTCTCTTTGGCACCTTTTATCTCATAGCCTTGGCGGCCGATTGTGATTGATTAGGCACAACTGGTGGAAAAGATTCTTAAAAAGTACTTAACAAGAGATTTCAAAAGTAAAATTTCTATAAACTTGCATTCCACTTAATTTCATCAAGAATAGATTTTATTTCAATATT
>CM063503.1:55110016-55157516 GCA_032207245.1 Pardosa pseudoannulata
GTATTGCAATTTAGATAGAAGTATATGCAAATATTAAAAAATGTAACAGCATGAAAATTTTTAAAACCTTTTAAGAAAAATTAATATTTGTTTTCATGCCTATAAAGCATATTTTGTCTTTGTAATTCAGTTAATTGCTATATATACACATTTGAGTACTTAATAAAACCACAAGAATATTTAACCCATATTGGACAGCTGTCCTATAAACAGGACAGCAAATAAAATTCCATTTAATAATAAAGTTATAAATATTTTTTGAGTGGATTTTATTTTAGCTAAAGTGTGTCTATTTTAAATAGACACACTTTAGCATAGTAACAAAAGAAAACTGAGAAATCAAATTATATTGTATTGTAAAATTTATTTTCAGCAACCTCTTAAAAATTGTCATTTTATAATCTTTAATTTTATATTTGTTATTATTAGTTTTTAATCATTGTGGAGCTTACTTTTAGTTTAGAAACAGAGCTAATAATGTAGCTGAAAGTTGTTGTTGAAAAATATATTTTACATGTGTACTTTGTAAGTATAAAAAGGTGCCCTAAAATTAAGACGACGGTCCAGTCCTGATTATTTTTCTCTGAATTCGATATTACATTGATAGCACACATTCTTTTATTTTTTAACGAAAATAAGATCAAACACCTGTTCACACACCTGGACACAACAAGGGGTAAATAGATGTCTATTTTATTCAGAAAAACTGGAGATTGCAAGATAAACTTACTCTCTTACTGCTAGTTCAATAACTGCAAGAGAAAACCAACAACAGTATACTTAAAATGTAATGTTGGACTTTGTTTCGACTGTTTCCCCAAATTTTATCTATGAATCAGTATAATGCAATGTAAGTGATATTTGTTAAGTTTTAGTAGTGTAATGGACCATTGTCCTATTTATAGGACAGCCAATTACACAAAAAAGTAAAAATATTTTCAAAATTTTGGTTTTATATACTTAGTTACGTCATATTAATGATATGGATTAAGTTTTAATAACTTAAAGAAATATTTAGTTGGTGTGGTACAATATGGGTTAAATACAGGAAAACTATTAAATTTCATTCATTCATTCATTGGTATTTTGGAATAATTGATATAATTGCAGATTTTAAATTATTATATAATTCGGAGAGAGTGGAAAAGGATATTGTCTCTAGTTTCTGTCTTTACTAGAAGGAATGATACGTGTATAGATTTAATTTGGGTTGGTTTAGTTTGGAGTGCTACGGTCTACTTTTGCAACACGAGGGCTAATGAAACCAGGACCAACAGCTTAAAGCCGATTCCAAACTTCTACGAACATCCATGCCACAGTGGGATTCGAACCCTCGAACTCCGGTATCGCAATCCAGCACCCTAACGAATTAATTTTGAGAGCAATAGGTGAACAAAAAGTCTGAAACTAATATATTGTTACATTTTAAGTTAAAAATTCCTAGATCTTTTTAAAGTGATTATATCAAAATATTTTTTATTTCTATCTCCAATATTTCTACAAACTAATAATCAGATACATAGTTTCACATAATTAATGACATCCTCGATTTTATATTTTAACAGTTTACTCGAGTTATGCAGTATTCAAACTACTGGACAGTGTCCCGAAGTCTGGTTTAAATTAAAATATACGCAACCCAAATAGACTGCTTTAAAAACCCATCTGTAATTAAATATTTGATCATACTGACAAACGTTATTTATTAAGCTTACAAATTACATTTTAAAGTATCGAGTATAACATATGTCCAACTAATAATTTTAACCTTTACAGTTACAGTGATATATAACCTAAAATTCTTTAGTGTGTAGAAAAAAAGGGAGGTAAGTTGTATAATTTAATGTGAATAAAAATTTAAGAAAATTTTACAATTCTTCACAATGCTTTCCTTCAGTTTTGAAGTATTTTTTAATACAGCTTTTATTCTATTTAATACTGAAGGAATTTTTCATCTGGAAGGAAGAAATATTAGTTAAAGATTTGTAACAAAACGCGCTCTTATAATGTTCCGACGAAAATTGCAAACAACATTTTACTCAAACAAATGTTGTTTAACTTATTTGAAATATGAATTATTATAAACACAATTTTGGAGAAAACTGAAAATACTATCGAAAGCAAAATATTCTCTGCTAATAATAGAACTGAAAATCTCCAGCATGCAAAGAGCTACTGGAGAAATTCAATTTATTGACGCATATTTTCTCATAAAAAGAAACGGCATGAAAATACTGATCTCAGAAATTCTAGATCAACAGTAAAAAAAAAAATTGCAACACGTTGAATATACAGAACAAAATTGTTTTCTACCCGCCCTTCTTTAGCTAATTCATCTGTGCACGAATAAATTTGATATTCTTTAAAAAATAAATAAATAAATAAATGCAAGACGATACCTTGATTCACGTTTATATAATTGAAATCAAATAAATCGAAAAGGATAAGAAAATTTGAAGAAAGAATATGCAAATATCTAGCGTTTTAAAGACTCGTAAAGAATTTCTTAAAATTTTCCTTTTACAAAAATATATCGATTGATATATTTGTAATATTTTAAGAATTGAAGCTGAATATCTTAGTTCAAATTATTTTATCGGATGTGATATTAATGTGAATGCTTTCTAACTTAGTGTAGACACATTATCACGTATGGATTTAATCACAGATTTGTTTGAGAAATGTCAAAACAAATAGGTTCCTTTCTAACAATTATTTGCAGAGGATAAATTAAAAAATTGCTTTAGTTAAAGAGTACAGTAAAACTTCGTATAGACAAAGAAGTTTTTGTTTGAAGAAAATTTAATTCTATATGTATCATTTTGTGTTTTATTTCAACAATATTCGTAGAATATTTTGCTTTCGATAGTATTTTCAGTTTTCTCCAAAACTGTGTTTATAATAATTCATATTTCAAATAAGTTAAACAACATTTGTTTGAGTAAAATGTTGTTTGCAATTTTCGTCGGAACATTTTAAGAGCGCGTTTTGTTACAAATCTTTAACTAATATTTCTTCCTTCCAAATGAAAAATTCCTTCAGTATTAAATAGAATAAAAGTTGTATTAAAAATACTTCAAAACTGAAGAAAAGCATTGTGAAGAATTGTAAAATTTTCTTAAATTTTTATTCACGTTAAATTATACAATTTCCCTCCCTCTTTTTCTACACACTAAAGAATTTTAGGTTATATATCACTGTAACTGTAAAGGTTAAAATTATTAGTTGGACATATGTTATACTCGATACATTAAAATGTAATTTGTAAGCTTAATAAATAACGTTTGTCAGTTAGATCAAATATTTGATTACAAATGGGTTTTTAAAGCAGTCTATTTGGGTTGCGTATATAAAATTCAACTGTCAAGTAACTTCAGAAGATACATCTATTGAATGTTTTTGGTTAATACCATTTAAGGTATAGTTTACTTTTATGGTGTTATAAGGACAAATTGAAATTAAAAAACTTTAAATATTTCGATTAAAATTTCTTTGAAGATATTACAGAAAATCAATTGGTAGAAGTTACATGATAGTTACACTTTCATTTTAGCAGTAAAAGTATACTCAGAATTAGCTGAATATGTTAAAAAATGTATTTGATACAAAATAGGTTTACTAGCATTCAAATTTAACCCTGTCTATAATATAATTTTATTTGTCCTTTTATTTCCTTTAAATATATTTACAAGATATTTTAACGTCTCCTCGACCTACATTTACATATATATATATATATATATATATATATATATATATATATATATATATATATATATATATATATATATATATATATATATATCGGTAGTTCTAAACAAATTAAACATGTGGTAGTTTAGTAGTTAATAACTGCAAGAGAAAATTGATTGCATATTATTCTCAGTTTATGATATGATAGTTTTATTTAATAAAATATACAACTTACTGCCCGTCTTAGATA
Source organism: Pardosa pseudoannulata (assembly GCA_032207245.1). Lineage (NCBI taxonomy): Eukaryota > Metazoa > Arthropoda > Arachnida > Araneae > Lycosidae > Pardosa > Pardosa pseudoannulata. Next base: position 55,113,960 of record CM063503.1, read on the forward strand.
TCATTCTTAAATTTAAAGTAAGGAATAAAGCAATTTTTTTCATAGGAATAGTTATAAATACAAAAAATAATTAAGTTTCTTTCCCTCAAAAATAAAAAATTCAAAAGTATTAAACTTTTAAATCTTACCTCTTCAAATTTCTCTTCCAAAATAAGCTATTCAAACACCGTCTTTAAGAAGAAAATCCCTCGACGAAAAATCTGTGCATACTTTGACAATAATTTCATACATAAAACTGAAAATCTTGCCATTTAACTGAGTCTTAGCAAATGCAGCATAAATTGTTGCATGAGAAAGTTTTTTGAAAAAATAAAACGCACCGTAAAAGAATAAACGTGCTTCTAAAACAATTTAAGAATTTTGATTAATGGAAAGCTTTAAGAAAGCAAATGCTGGTGACTTTACTTTCTTTCTATTTTGAAACTTGCAGGAAAAACTCATTGTTGCTGCACAGCGAGTAAACATTAAGATTGTATGTATAATCAGCGATTTATCTTGAAATATGAAAAAAATAATGGCCGTATAAGAAACAAAACATCGTATGGTACATAACTGAAGCCAGATATAAAATGTATGGTATTGTTTAAGAGAGATTTTAATAAATATTCAAATTAATTATTTAATTTATTTATTTAATAAACTAATTTTAGAATAAAAGGCTTCTTTACATATTTTTTGGCTTTTGAAACCAACGTTTGTGTCTGCAATTGCATACTTGTCCATTTATTTCGTTGGTGTAAATACATTAAGTTCAAATCAATGCTTCAAAGGTAATATAAGAATTTGGATTATAAGAAAACATTAAAATAAAGCATACACTGGTGAAGTCATTTTATAGTTCAAAATACGCGGAAAAACACATTTTTGTACAGCCAGTAAATATTAAAATATGTATAACTTAGCGACTTATTTTGAAATATAAACAAGAGATGATGTTCGTGTAATAAGAAACAAATTAACTTATACCAGTTAAATAAAATTCAATGTAATTTTAAAAAGCTAATTTAACAGGCACTAATAACTAACTATGATAAAAAAAATTAGTATGAAAAATTGCTTGAAAAAATTGTTTTTTTTTCATCAAATTATGATGAAAAATTTGATGAAAAAAATGTTTTCAGAATTAAAAGCTTATGTTATTTATTTGTAAGTTTTCAAATGCAATATTCATGCCTGGAATTGTGTATTTTATTATTCCTTTTGATTAATATAAATTATATTAAGTTGAAACCAGTGGGATTAACTCAGACTATGTGCTAGATTTGTTGAATAAATATTGAATAAATGTAAAAATCAGTTATCATTTACGAACGGTATTTTGACAGTAAACAAATCATCATTTTGTTACAGATTTATATAGATCACGTGGTATGAAGAATAAATATTGGATATATGGTATCAAGAAAATAATCCGTACCGAATTTTTATGGTATATCTTTAGTGTATACAAGTATTGTTATCAACCAGACCCGTAATATCGCAAAATGTAAAAGGTATAAACAATTGTTTATTTCAAGAAGGTAAATTATTTATAACATTTCTTAAATTAATTTGGGCTGCGATTAGTTTGTGATAAAAATAGTAAGTTGCCATCGGATATGCAACTGTTAATATATTTTTTCGAACTAATCAAAATTAAACCTTAAATATAGCTTACCTGAAACATTTTTCGTAAGATTTACTGTCAATAATCTGTGTTTATCGTTAACAATAATCTTGCAGTGGGTACTATTTTTTTCTTATAAACGTATATTCTAAATATGAACAAACTCTGAAAACTATAAACTTGAAAGTATCCATTGTTTAAAAATGCGTCTCAATTTTAATTTCATAATTTTTTTACTATCTAATTTATATAGTTGTGATTGAGATGCATTTATTAAAACTATATTAACATATCCTTAAAAATTTTATTTCAATAAATCTGATACAAAGAAGTAAGAAATAAGTTTCTAAAAAGTGCTGATGAACTAAAACAATATTTCTTTAAGGTAAAATATTTGTAAAACTAAAAAATTTCAAATTTTGAACAAAAACATATTTTTGATTTAATCTATTGAAAGAAATCCCTAAAAAACAGTCTCATTAACGAGAAACTGTGAAATATATGGAAGGTAATGCTTCTATTCAAAGCAAAGCTCTTTGATACATTAGTACCTTTTCCACGAAACTATATATCACAGATATGCATAGTCTGCATATACAGTTGTTTACTCTCATCACTTTAGAAATTGCTGAAACGGATAAATGCATTTGTCACTGACGTGTATGAAATGCTCTAAGTTATAGTATGCAACATAACGATAAATCTAGATTTATCCAAGTGATGTAGAGACGAAACGGACACATTTATCTTAAGATGTTTGGGCTGAAAATAGACAATTTATAGATGTTACAATGCAACTAATTTATTATTCTCACTCGATTCAATGTCAAAAGACATTTGTAAAATCTTATTCTAAGTACTTTCCTTATCAAATATTTGGAATGTCATTTGTCACAAAGAGATAATATATAAAAATTCAAGACCTATTACCATAACTGGTGAACACTTTAAAAATCTAGATAAAAAATTTGAGCATGTTTAAATGCAGGAAAGATACTTCCTTTTATGTACTATTTTCCGTATATATCCTAGAACACACACCACTAAAACTTTGTCACGCAAGGTAATCAATCTGACGAATCAACCAATATAGTAGCTACATTTTAAGTTCAATATGTATATACCAAAATACAAGGAATTTCAAATGTTTGAAGTGGTTACAGTACGTAGATATGGTAAAAAGTAAAATAGAAATTATTTCCCATTTTGCAGATATTTTCTATAATGTGGATTGAAAAATTCAAGAGAAATATATCAAAACTCCCAATTTTTGTAAGTCCTTTGTTACATTTTAAACTCGTTGTTTAAAATTTATACGCAATAAGCTTTTATTACTTGAATTTTTTTAGCAGATGCAATGGATGAGATAAGCAATTTTAAAGTGTCTAGAATTGTCGGAACTATAGTTATCTGTAAGATCAATTCTGCACTGGTATAAAATTATGGTTAAGATGGTTGATTGCTTAACAGAACTACGACATTTTCTTCCCATTCGAAAGTTAATTAGACCTATAAGTATGGATTAAAGTTAATTCCAGATAGCTACAAGTACCCACATCAACAGTACATCTACAATTAAGAGATACTGTTTACGCCTCTCTTTCTCTAACTGTTTCTCTTCCATCTAATACGTATTTAAATAGTCAACCATATAGTCAATCAAGGAGTCAATCTTAACTGAAGTTTAATTAGAAAGAGAATGACGGATTAAAGTCAATTCCAGATGGTTACAAGTATCTATATCAATAGAAGAAAAGAATCCATAGATTCTTGTTGCAAATTCTACCTTCGATATGTTTTTAAAGAGTCATATTAAGGTCTATATATTTTATGTTCGTCTCTAAAACAAGTACCATGAATCATCATTGTGTCATAAATTAGTATTTCTCAAAATATTTATTCTAAAAATGTGAGGTCATTTGAGGCCCTAAATGTGTTCCAATAAGAACTGAAGAGTCATAGTAAATAACTGCTGAAAAAAAGTTTCCTTTTTATGATGGAGCTTTTATGGCTCCAACCAAAGGACGAAGCAAATGAAAACACATGTTATATTGTTATTTAAGAGAAAGAACGGGGTTTAAACAACCAATCTGGTGAATTTAAGTACCGGTAAGTTTCATGGCCTAATAAATCCCTTTTGCTTAATCCTTTAAGGTATGAAATTTGTTTAAAGTTAAAAAAAAATTTTTGATACATTAAAACATACCCAGAACACCTTCTAAATGGCTTGCATAAAGGTAATTTAAATTGGAATTTGAGATTAGTACTATTAATAAGACATTGGATACCTAACTACCAAATATATCCTAAAATACAATCTACATAAAATTTTAGTTAATTTAAGATAAGCCAATATTTTTCGTTGACATTAAAATATTATATAACATTAAAAATCAGAGTAAACAAAGGTGACTGTTGGACGTGCATTGAAAGAGAAAATCATCGTGAAGGAATATTTTCAGACAAGTATAGTCATCTCTTGGGAAAATCAAGAAATACATGTTTTAAATACAAATCATTTAATCCTTAGAGATACAATGGCGAGTTATGGTAGGCATTCATTAAATATTGCACCACAGAATTTGACGAGTCTACTTCATCAAGACATGTTATAGGCGGAGGTACTGCAATATTACTAGATTACTCAGAATTTTCACTTTAGCGTCGATTGTGGTTTGCCAGTTGTTTAATATATCCACCATCTTATCTCCTACACAATACTTACAACAAAGCTGCATTCACAAGTACGTCGGAAAAAAACACGATGAAATTAATATTATAGCTAAATTAATATTATATTAATATTATAATAGTATAGCAGTGGTCTTAAAAAGAGAATGTCATATTAGGTAATATTTGAAACTGATACTCAAATATTATGACAAAGAATAGGAAATGACAATATTTGAGTTAAATATTCAATAACAATTCCCATTACAAAATAAAATGTTCTCTTTTTAGCTTGTTTATAACTGCTGAGTTAAACCAAGTTAATTAGTATTTTTGGACGCAGGAAATTTAGTTTTATTTGAATGCAAAATAGTCAATAGAACTAGAATTTTGGCGAATATTTGGTAAAACCTACTGAATAGAGCGAAATAAATTTTCATGTAGTAATAGCGGGCCGTAATACAAAAACGGATTAACATAGAAATTATATTTATAATTTAATATCTCAAGATTAACTAACTGAATAAAACAGAAATGCTTAAATAACTTACAAAAAAAATACGGATACGTAATTCTTTAAAAAATGCTATAAATATATAATAAATATATAAATATCGTAAGGTTTAGAGTAAATTTCATTTGCAGATAACAAAATTAATGAACATAAAAGACCTCGAAGCAGAAAATTATCTACTACATAATACTTTTGCAACCATAAATGCTTTACAGCTATTTACCAAAAAATTTAACATGATACAGTGGTTTGGTATTAATGCAGAACCATTAACAGGATAAAATGAAATTTTTAAGTACATGTGTAATTTATAAGCAGTAGGTAATTAATCAGCCGGTGTAATAAATTAGCAATCATTAATAAAGGAAGCCAATAATCAATACGCTTAGGTTATCATTAAACGAAGGTTTAAGACGAACTATAAACTATTTCTGTAAGTGGAAATTTAATTAGCGAGAATTGTATCAATAGAGATAATTATAGTTAGATAATAGTTGGAACATACGCAGGAATCCAAAATTAAAGTTTTGACCACAGGGAGTAAAATGATAGAATATTCATTATGTATGATATCAAAGCTTATTTAGTTGTTTGCGTAAGGAACTAAATAAAATGTTATTTCGAATAATTTGAAATTTATGTATAGGAACTATGTGAATTATTTCTAGTATTTCAAAAATCTTATTTTATTTCTCACCAAATACGAATCGTCGGTTTTAACAAATTGAGTACTATTTAATATTTTGCTTCTTGTTTATCTATCTTTATTTTGTAGATATAAACAAGTAAATAATTGATAATATATATATATATATATATATATATATAATATATGTGTGTGTGTGTGTATAAATATGTCTATATATATATGTGTGTATATATGTGTGTGTATATATATATTGTATATATTATGTCTATATATGTGTATATATATGTGTGTATTATATTAATGTGTATTTCAAAAATCTTATTTTATTTCTCACCAAATACGAATCGTCGGTTTTAACAAATTGAGTACTATTTAATATTTTGCTTCTTGTTTATCTATCTTTATAAACAAAATTTGTAGATATAAACAAGTAAATACATTGATACATTGATATATATATATATATATATATATATATATATATATATATATATATATGTGTGTGTGTGTATATATATGTGTATATATATATGTATTTATTTATATATATATATATATATATATATATATATATATATATATATATATATATATATATATATATATATATATGTGTGTGTGTGTGTATATATATATGTGGATATATATATGTGTGTGTATATACACATGTGTATATTTCCATGTGTGTATTTCCATGTGTGTATTTCCATGTGTGTATTTCCATGTGTGTATTTCCATGTGTGTATTTCCATGTGTGTATTTCCATGTGTGTATTTCCATGTGTGTATTTACATGTGTGTATTTACATGTGTGTATTTACATGTGTGTATTTACATGTGTGTATTTACATGTGTGTATTTACATGTGTGTATTTACATGTGTGTATATACATGTGTGTATATACATGTGCGTATATACATGTGCATATATATATGTGCATATATATGTGTATATATATATGTGTATATATATATATGTGTATATATATATATGTGTATATATATATGTGTATATATATATGTGTATTTATATGCGTATATGCAATAATTATTTCCTCTAGCCACAATAATTATGTAGCCCCTATTGTTTTTACTTGCCTGGGCTACTGTGCAAGGAGAAAGCTAATCCGCTAACAGTCATAACGAACGATGTAGTCTGGTCACATTGAAGAAAATGGCACAAGTTTAAAATTTTATTTTAGAGCTGCTAAAACGGACATCTTTACTACTCAACGACAGACAAAGGAAAGACGCAAAACACAAAAATCATTCTGCTCGAACAGAAATGCACCCAAGAGCGAAGACAGAAAGAATTTTCCCACTTAATCAGTGAATTTAAGTGTAAGATCAGGAAAAACGCGAAACCATTTGCCGGCGACAGCTGAGAAACGTGTTGAATAGACAGAAAATTTACATCTATAGAGTAGAAAGCTATGGGAAATGTATCGAAAAAAATTTAAGTCCAAGACACTCCTTTGATTAAGACATTTAGAGGCTGGGAAAAAATTTTAAGGAATTAGAATGGGAGAGAGGAGGTTTTTAAGGAAATATTAAAGTTAAGTAATTCTCTCTCTCACTCACTCACTCTTGGATTTTTAATTTTAAATAACAATTTTTCAAAATCCTTATAACAATAGGCATATATTAGAGAATTCATGGAAAATAAGTTTTTTCTTTTAATAAAATAAATCACCCCAGAAGCAGATTAACTCCACTTACCTCTGAGACATGATTATAACAATATCTCTAATATAAAATCTACGAAATATTTATCCATTTTCATTACATTTATACATTCAAGAATATTTTTCGTGATCAAGGAACACCATTATAAATTATAGTGTTATTCAAGGGGAATAATTTGAATAGCGGCAATTAGGGATACTATTGTGCCTCAACTGCATGTCATATGAGCTGATATCGTGGCGGGCAGCTTCAATTTTCTGCAAACACGAAGGTGCAGGATTGCGCCAAGAGATAATAGACAGGGCTATTTCCACCGTTTGATAGCACATTTGAAGTGGAACATTCAATTTACCAAGTAAACATAAAGTGAGACTTAATGAATTCAATTTAATGAGACTTTAAATGTCTTCGAGTAAAGGAAGTCTGCAAAACACTCAGAAGTTAATGACCATTTATTAATATATGCTGGTATACTCATATCATATTTATATTAATATTCAAATGCTATCTATACTTAAGGTCTCAAAACAACTACACATTCGATAACAGCTCCATATTATATTACTTTGAACTCAATCGTATATGAAAATTAACGATAAAATATACATATAACGTAACCAGTTATAAGAATTTTTGTTTAGTAGGTATTTAACGGAGTCCAGGAGAGTAATTTTGAGAGTATTTTATCTATGTGGGAGTAAAAATATTGGCTAATAACGTGGAAGCTTGGTTTGACCCATAAAAATAGCAAATAAGGTTAAATTTAATGTTATACATAGTACAGTTTGCGCATATGTGTATCACAAATTTTTGATTAAATGGTTATGTTTCAGAACATAAAAATAGCAGATATTCAGAGGACATATACTGAATTCATAGAAATTTAGAACATAAAGACAGAATTGCTGTTAAAAATGGTAATCAATTTTGAATAGCTTAGAGCTACGTAAAGCTAATATCAAAAAGTGCCTGACATGTTACTAAAATATGTTAATAAATACGAGAATTTTTCCCTTCAATGTTGTACTGACACAGAACACGCTTATGTCAGTAAATGTATAATTCTTCTTAAATTCAAGGGAAATAGGATTTTAAGTCATATGCAAGTAATTGAAATTCCTTCTACTTTGTATATACGAAGGTAAAACAGAGATGATAATCATCGACATTTAGGTATATTTTCAACGTAAGGAAAGTCAAGGTCTTTGATACGGAATTAGGATTCTGTTATATTGTTCTTTTTGAAATTTTCTTACTGTGTTAATATAAGTGTTTTACTTTCAAATCCTGCACAATTAAATCTCCCTAAAGCAATACTCACGGTTACAGATTTTTAATGAAAAAAATATTTATAGGGATGTATCATGAACTGTAATAATGTGCTTATTTTGCGTTACGAGTTTAAAAATAGGAAAATGAACAAAAGACAGATGTTGTGATTAATCAACCGAAAAATTCATACACTATCGAGGCCTAAAAGGGATTTTACTCGTTGAACTTATGCCCCCAAGGGAAGATTCTGTGAAACCCTAAAAAGCTAAGGGGAACTACACAAATCAAAAGAAAAGTGTTAACAAATGAAATGTGTTGCATGAGAAGGTAATCATTTGGTTGGGGGATTAACAAGTACCTCACTTATATTCCTGATTCGAAACCTTTAATTTTTTTCGTTTATGGATAAAAAATTAATTTTAACACATAGTCTGCTTCAGATTGCCATAGGCCAAATAGGCAGTGAAAGATATTTTAGCAAAGGAATAATAATGTGCATCTCTCTTCTTATAAAGTGTACTCAGATTGGTTGATATATTTGCCTTTTTCAAAGATTAAGAGAATGCTGGCCATTGCAAACAGTTTTGTATAAAATTAATTACTCAGAACTCTGAAAATTTGAAAGCATTAAAATATTAATATAAATGTTAATTACATTTTTTTTCTTAAAAACATGAGGTTTTGATGTAATTAATTTTCATAGAATTTTTTTCTATTTATATTAAATATTTTATTCTAGTCTATTTCAAAAGACAAATCGTTCATCAATTTAAGTTGAAGTATTTAAAAACAAACTTATGAACTAAATCTAAAAGAAGCAGAATTGTTTTTGCTTTTTGATAACTCAAGAAAAATTCGTTATGATTTAACCACGGAATGTACCGTATCTTCTTAAGAAACACTTTTGTATTAAATTACTCAGAACTCTGAAAATTTGAAAGCATAAAAATATTAGAATAAATGTTAATTCAATAAAATTTTTCTTAAAATCATGACATTTTGATGTAATTCTTTTTTATAGATTTTTTTTAATATTTATATTAAATATTTTATTCTAGTCTCTTTCAAACGACAACTAATTTCTCATTTTAAAATTAAGATGTATTTAAAAAAACTTATATAAAACTCATTCTAAAAAAATCAGAATTGTCTTTGTTTTTTTTATAACTCAAGAAAAAGTTATAATTTAACCGCATCTTCTTAAGAAACAGTTTTGTATAAAATTACTCAGAACTATGAAAATTTGAACACATAATAAATTGTAGCATAAATATTAATTACTTTTTCTTAAAATCAGGACATTTTGATATAATTCATTTTTATAGATTATTTTTAAATATTTATATTAAATATTTTTTTCTAGTCTATTTCAAACGACAAATAACTCCTCAATTAAAATTTAAGTATTTTTTAAAAAGAATTATATATAACTCACTCAAAGAAGCAGAATTGTTTTTGATTTTTGATAACTCAAGAAAAAGTCGTTATAATTTAATCACGAAATGTACCGTATTTTGTTAAGAAAAAAATTTAATAAATTTTACTTCAACTAACTACATATGTAAGTGTAATATTTAAAATTTAGTAAAATGTAATTCATATTTCCAGTAGAATATTTTGATATAATTCATGATATTTTGATATAATTCATTTTTATAGAATTTAATATTTATATTAAATATTTTATTCTAGTCTCTATCAAACGACAAATAATTCATCATTTTAAGTTGAAGTAAAACTTATATAAACTCACTCTAAAAGAAGAATCGTTTTTGCTTTTTGATAACTCAAGAAAAAGTCGTTATAATTTAATCACGAAATGTACCGTATTTTGTTAAGAAAAAAATTTAATAAATTTTACTTCAACTAACTACATATATAAGTGTAATATTTAAAATTTAGTAAAATGTAATTCATATTTCCAGTAGAATATTTTGATATAATTCATGATATTTTGATATAATTCATTTTTATAGAATTTAATATTTATATTAAATATTTTATTCTAGTCTCTATCAAACGACAAATAATTCATCATTTTAAGTTGAAGTAAAACTTATATAAACTCACTCTAAAAGAAGAATCGTTTTTGCTTTTTGATAACTCAAGAAAAAGTCGTTATAATTTAATCACGAAGTGTACCGTATTTCGTTAAGAAAAAAATTTAATAAATTTTACTTCAACTAACTACATATATAAGTGTAATATTTAAACTTTAGTAAAATGTAATTCATATTTCCAGTAGAATATTTTGATATAATTCATTTTTATAGAATTTAATATTTATAATAGTCTCTATCAAACGACAAATAATTAATCATTTTAAGTTGAAGTAAAACTTATATAAACTCACTCTAAAAGAAGAATCGTTTTTGCTTTTTGATAACTCAAGAAAAAGTCGTTATAATTTAATCACGAAATACACCGTATTTTGTTAAGAAAAAAATTTAATAAATTTTAATTCAACTAACTACATATATAAGTGTAATATTTAAAATTTAGTAAAAATGTAATTCATATTTCCAGTAGAAAAATCTTATTTAATCGCACCTAGCTCTGAAAAATTAAAATATAGTTTAAGGATTATGCGTCATTTAATCATAAAACACTGCTAAATACTCGCATTTGAGTTACACCCTTCATCAATCTAACTGCGCAAAACGGTAAGAAATGCTGACAGCTCCTCATAACCTACCACCTGTATTTTTAATTGTTCTTTAATGCATCTGTGAATGTCACTTTCAGAGCAAAACGCATGTTCGTGTTACTATTCTTGACAGGTAGAGAAAACATGGTAGGTGTAAGTCAGTGGTCTTTCAACTTTGTCTAGCGATAACAACCTTAGAACTGAAAGAGATTTTTCGAGGAAACTTATCTCAGTCTTAAAAATTTATATTTTTGAACGTTTAAAACTAGCATATAGCTCATCATATGACGGCATCAGTAAAATTTTTAAATTTCCAGAATTGTAAAGTAACTTATGACGCAGGTAAAAAAAATGTTTTTTTTTTTTTTGGCTGAGAATTATCTGGTACACGCTTAATAATTTGTTTATCTTCATACTCATCTCAAGTCTCCCGAACTGTGAATGTAATTTAGAATCACTCATTCATTAGATAGATAATTCAAAGTTTTCTTAACGATAATTTCGACGTAGCTAAGTTCTTCAAAATTTTTTTGCACACAGTAAGTAATGGAAGTAAAGGAATTAAGCAATCATTTCCACTACACCCTGGAGGTAGATATATTTTGCTAATACCAGTCATAAAATTTTCATTACAACAAAAAATAATCGATGATTAAATTTAAAACTATCTCATATGTATCTAATCTATTATTTAAGCCAAATATAAAAGAAAATAACGTAAAAAATGGTTAGATTTTTGGCTGAGATTTGTCTGATACTCTCTCAATTTTTTTTTTATCGTCATACTCTTCTAAAGTCTACAGATACTGTGAATGCAGTTTAGAATTACTTTGAATTCATTTAGTCAAGCTGTGTGGTTATGTATAAAAAACAAAAACAAGCTTCATAATTTTCAAAGATATATAATTTAAACGCTGTAAATATATATTAGTCTGTGAAATAGACTCCTAGACTTTTATGAAAATAATTTCTTTTTAATACCGATGATAAAAGTTTCATTGCAACAAAAAAAAATATTATTAAATTTAAAATTATCACATATGTACCTAATCTATTATTTAAGCCAAGTATACCCTGTATAAATTTTATGCAAAATTTTAACTTCATAATTGTAATTTTCTCATGCAAAATAACGCCAATATTAGGTATAATATACATTAAATTCTACTTTATAAATAGTGCTTATCTGTGGTTTTTTCTTTTTTTACTGAGTTTTTCACTACCATAGGAATATCCTTCAAACATATATGTCAAAAAAATGACTCTAAAGGCCTTATTACAAGTTAAACTGCACATGCAGAGGAAGCAACAAATTCAGTTTAGAAATTTTCTCCCGATGATGATAGTGCCGAACGATGGCCGAATGGTAGAGCGCTGCTCTTCGGAACCGGAGTTCGCGGGTTCGAATCCCGCTGCTGGCATGGATGTTTGTAGTCGTTCGGAATCGGCTTTAAACTGTAGGTCCCGGTCTCATTAGCCCTCGTGTGCAAAACAGTAGACCGTAGCGCTCCAAACCAAACCAAACCTATGATGATTGCAGACACTTCTCACGTGATTTCAAAATAAAATTTCAACTGATTTATTTAGGGTCAGTTTAACAAGTGATTAAGTCTTTAATAACTTAATAGTGTTTTGCTATCATGAGAGAAATCTTTGTGTTCTTCTTCGGTAAAAAATCGTAAAATGAATGAGTTGCTTTTTCATTCTTTTAATTTCACGTGTGATAGTGCCTTCTTAAACTCAGTCAGTCATAATGCCTTCTCAAACTCAGGTCAGTTTAACAAGTGATTAAGTCCTTAATCACTAAGTGTTTTTGCTACCATGAAAGAAATCTGCGTATTCTTCTTTGGTAAAAAATCGTAAAATGAATCAATTGCTTTTTTCACTCTTTCAATTTGACGTGTGATAATGCCTTCTTAAACTTCATAGACTAAACCAACTTCTGTCTTACTTATTCAATTTCACCCTGGTAACAGTGAAATAAATTCTAATGTATGAAATATCAAAACTTTTGTAATCAGAAACGTTGAATGAATGAATTGAAAAGTATGCACGATATTCTTGTTTAAGACTGCTATTACTCATTTTACTATTACAGAAGTATTAAAAAAAACGGCATAACGATACGTTTCTGGAAACTCTGGAAATGCTTATTCAAATCAAATACAGTTTAGCAGCATGGAGAATGCTAGTCCATTTCTAAACAAATATTATTTATGATCGATCTCGTTTGCCTCGTCAGCTTCATAAAGTATTCTTCACGTAAAGCTTGCGTGCACAGTGAACTGTTCCCAGTTTCCACGCATCCCATTAAGGCCCTTAGTATATACTACAGTGGTCTTACCACTGAAAAGATGTTAAATTTCCAGCGCTTATGCTTGATTCTCCCACCACCTACACGCCTACCATAGAATATATTTGGTTCCTATCTGGACCAGTACTTCGTGTTTAAATATTCAAAAAACAGACGATTCAAAATAGAAGGTGTAGCCCAATTTTATTTCAGCTTTCTCAACATAATCCAGATGACACTTTTCCAGGATAGATCCAAGTTTTATTATCCTAAAGTGTAGTTTATGGTCAAAGCATGTATAAAATTAATTTGCTTTAAGTATTAAGGTTTGTTAATATACAGTAATTTTCGAGTGTGAATAATCCCAAATAAAGGACAACTTGTAAGGTACATTTTATTATCCCCATTCCCAGTATATACATTTTCTACACACCCTGTAAATTCGAGAGAAAACTTCATGTATAATTTAACAGACTTTTCAAAAAAATTTAAATGCAATCTTTTTATTAAATCTATTTATTCAAAACATACTGTATGTGCTGTTACCAAGTTATAACTGAATGTCTAGCAACTATCTTCACAAAAGTCAAAAGCGATATCCAAATTTCGTAAAAATATGCATTTTGTGTACAAATAACCTAGTGGTGCAGTATAATGTCAAGTAAAACCCATGATAAAAAATTTTCAACTGCTGTAACTGAATGAATAAAAACATCGATACTAACTGCTACGATACTGATATGCTTTCCTTTCTATTTCTGCTATAATGAGCGAAAAGGATATAACTCAAGGAGCAGGATTCTTAATTCTATTTAAAAAAATAAAGTTTTTAAGAATTAAGGTAAAATACTAAATTGACAAGGTATTTAAACTAGATGATTATCATTTCTAAAAAGCTGATTGTGGTCTAATTTGGCCTAGCGTTTCAAACAATTGACTGTAGAAACTGAAGAGATTTTAAAAATTAATCGTTGTAGTTTTTTAACATACCCATCATATTTAATAGCTGGGGCCAACCAGAAGTGTCCGATTGTTGTTGGAACTATATTTAAGAGATAATGTACTATAAATAAAGTCTTGTGAATTAAATTGCACAAGATATACACCAAGCTAATTATGAAACGAATTTTATTGTAGAAAGTAATTAAAAATCAACTTTATTTCATTAAGAATGCTCGTGTTCAAAACGGAATAAATTACCACCAGTCAGATGTGTAAAATTAAGATTTCTAAACTGACAACATGAATTTGTAGTTTTGTTTTCATGTGATGCCATGTTTCATCTAAATGTGATTAAGATAAATGTTTTAGAGCCGGTCTGACCAAAGTCGCTTAACGGCTAACCACGATTAATCTCTGTTTAAACAGAGAATTGCGTCAGACCATTTTTTGACGCCATGTGTTAATCACGGTTAGTGGCTAAACGACTATGAGACCGGGCTTAGGTTTACGTTTTAAGTAATACAGTCGAACTTCGATAACTCGACTTCCTATAAGTCGAATAATCCACTAACTCGAACTTTTAATCAAGTCCCGAATCATTTCTATACTTTTTTAAAAAAAAAACTGTCTCGATAACTCGAAGTGAACATCTTCTAAGTCGAAGTTTTTGTGATAGATTTCCTCGGTAAAAAACACAATTCTGTTCAAAACTTCGAATGCCAGTCCACTCGTAACCTTCGTACTCAAAGGTAACGAGCAAGCACAGGAAGCTATTCACATCTTAAAACAATACCACAGAATTTACAGACAACACCCTATTTCACTGTGTTCAAAGATTAAGTGACTTTGGGAATGCCAACAACCTTAAAAATCACTGCCTTTTTCAAATGAGGTTTACATGGTATGTATACTAATTAATATGTAATGAGGCCAAATTTCTTGAATTTTAATAAACATAGGCTATTAAAAAATTGAAATGAGTGCAACTATAGTATTATGGCACTATCAAACCATTTAAACCATGTCAACCAATTTTAAGTGCCAGTTGAGAGGAATGGTTCGATAACTCGAACTTCGGATAAGTCGAATATTTTTAGGGGTCCCCTTAGACTTCGAGTTATCGAAGTTCGATGGTACATATTTTTGTCATCAAACTGATAGTCCCACTAACAGGAGTAAGAAATTAAAAGTTTATTGTATCTTTAAGAAAATTTAATGCAGCGTTCTCTTTAGGAAGAAAGAAGGAATGGCTTGTTTCGCTATTCAATCGTTTAAATAATGTCATTACCAAGGCCTTAACCAGAAATTCTTTTCGGTGAGGGACCAAGGGGAAATACAGCGTTTTTTGAAAATGATACTTGAGTAAAACTACAGGTTTTCTTATATGTATGTATACCTCTAATGAGTACCATAACACAATATGGTTTTAAAATAACAAAATGATTAATAAATGATATAATGAAAAAATTTAAAGCTTAGAATAAGTGATAAAGCATCTGCACAATGAATTTAAAAGTAATATTAACATTAAAAAGCGTTTTTACATTTATTCGTTTAACTCTGTCTCTCATTTAACTATGTACCAAAATCTAGTCTAACGTAATAAGTAGAAGGCAATTTAGAGGATAGAATCTATGTCAAAATATTCACCATGGAGCACCTCAAACAGGAAGACTATATACAATAGATTACGGAAAATGATCTGGAAACGAATGATCCTAGGCGATGGGAGTAGATAAAAGCCTTCGGTCCCGCAAGACACTTATGGAGGAAGCAGTTTAATTCTGAGAACATTGTTGTCCATGCGCAGCTAGGCAGATGACACACCCACACACGTTACAAATTTTCTTTCCACAAAATTGTGATTTAGAATTTCGGAATTTCGGGGAGGGACCGGTCCCCTAAAACCCCGTCTTCCTAACGGCCTTGGTCATTGCCATTCTTAAACGATTTCCACAGAATTGATTTCTGACAGTTTGCGGCATACAGTGGAAATGGTTGGAACTATCTCCATAAAATTTTCTATCCTTGAAATGCTTCTCCACATGTTCTGGTTATTTTTTGTTTTATAAAAGTCAGTTATAATATAATGTAAATAATTTAAATTTTTCATTATTTGTGTTTTTTTTAATTTATTACAGTTAATAATTCAAAGATAACAAGTCTTTTGTTTATTCAAGTCTTTTGTTTATTCAAGCCTTTTAAAATTATCCAATAATGTATGAATTTTTAACACATCCACGATTTTATTGATCGCGTTATAAGGGGACAAAAGTGGACAATCACTGAAACTATCAATACATTCCTTTCTTAGGAACGTATCAAAGATATCGTGTAGTTCAGGTAACCAGGTAAGTGAAAGTAAAGTGAATCATTTTTAGTATAAACAACTTTTTATTTATATTTCTGTTTGTAACAGCGTAATCAAACATGAAAATAAAAATGTTCAAAAGGATGCCAAGCGATCCACACAAGAGTATCATATCAACCGATGGCACAGACGTATGGTTCCCCAAGGTGCTTTCAGATGAACGATGATCGTGCAGTAAATATAGACATAAGAACCACGTGTTCACATTGAAAATATTGCTACAGCAGAATTCAAAAGCATTATGAAAACCACAGATGCTTTTAACCTGTTCATATTTCTGCACACTTAGTAACTAGGAAAAATTTTAAAAATTTAATACAGTTCAGCATTTACAAGAAGTGTTTATAAATAATTTTGAAAACACCAAAGAATTGTAGGCAATTCAAG
Source organism: Pardosa pseudoannulata (assembly GCA_032207245.1). Taxonomy (NCBI): domain Eukaryota; kingdom Metazoa; phylum Arthropoda; class Arachnida; order Araneae; family Lycosidae; genus Pardosa; species Pardosa pseudoannulata. The sequence goes on from CM063503.1 coordinate 55,130,996, forward strand.
CTTAGTCACCTATCTTTGAATCTGTTTAAAAAGTGAAAAAAAACCCTTATCAATGCATTCTTCAATTTATAAATATTATGCAACTATTTGTAAAAAAGTTGATTAGCTACCATTCAGAAATCAAAATTCTTACTATCCTCCCCCCCAAAAAAATAAGTAGCATATGAATGAAACTTTAAAATAAAAATTGAATATTCAAATTTTATAAATTTTTGTTTACGTTCTTCTGCTAACCTTCAACTATTGTGGACGTATTTTGTGAGATAAAACTTTCAGTTCTACATTTCAATTAATTTTCATCAGTGTGCAAATTGGTAAGTAATAAAAAAAAAACATTTCGGGAAGATACAGTGAATAGAACAAACTAATACTGTAGAAAGGTGGAATAACATAATACAGTCAGCAAGATAACACAACAGCACTTAAAAGTTAAACCTTATATGAATATAAATCTAACAGGGAAGTCATAGACAAAGAAAAAGTAAAAAATATCGAATCTACAAAATCAAGAATAAGGAAACTTAAATATTTTACATGAAGCAATTGCTACATTACATTTTACTAACCATTCGGATTATAATCCTAATGGTTCGTAAAATGCAAAAGTTATACATCTTCAAAGAGAAGAATAAAATAGGAGGTTTGGTTTGGTTTGGAGCGCTACGGTCTACTGTTTTGCACACGAGGGCTAATGAGACCGGGACCTACAGTTTAAAGCCGATTCCGAATGGCTACAAACATCCATGCCATCAGCGGGATTCGAACCCGCGAACTCCGGTTCCGAAGAGCAGCGCTCTACCATTCGGCCATCGTTCGGCAATAAAATAGGAGAATAAAGGTAAAAAAGATAAAAAAAAGTTAGCAAAGTAATAGTTTAGTTATTAAATCAAGAAAGTTTTACCATAACCCCAATCAAAACACTGTATTTGTTTGGTATGGTATGGTCTACTTTTCTTGCTGTGAGAAGACTAATAAGACAAGGACCTATTACTTATAGACAATTACAACCGTCTACAAACATCTGTCCAAGCAGTGCGCTTTTAAATCACGAAATCTAATCCGAAAGAACAGCAGCCTATCCATTCGGCCACTAATCTGCAATCGAATGAGTTGTCCCCTGCTCTTTGGAACCAGGGTCATTGAATTCGAACATCAGTAATAACATTGATGTTCGTAACCATTCGCAATCAGATTTAAACTGTAGGTCCCAGTCTCAATAACTCTCCAGTATCAGAAACAGCAGACCAAAGAGCTTCAAACCTACCAACTAACAAATTGTGTGTGTATTTGTCCATCTTTCTACAAATACACACTGGATAAAATTCGAGGAGTAAAAAGTATAAAGAACTATAGCTATAATCTGCACAAATTTTCTTTAAAGGGAAAGAACTTCACGTTAGAATTTGCAATACTTCTAAAGGAGATTACTTGTTACTAAATTAAATTTCAGCGTAGCTGTGGAAAGTGTAATTTACGGTGCATATTAATTTACTTGCTACAAAACCAGGTGACACAATTTAATGTTAACTAGAGCATTTCACACATTTTGAATTTGGCCGAAAAGAGATATTTCATTCTAAACCACAGAATATATTGCAATTTAACTGAAATCATATTTGTCAAAATACCGTCGTGCGAAAACCACATATTGGACATGAAGATTGAGGCAAACAAATTGATGACGACAAAATTTAAAATTATGCAATATTTCTGAGGGTGTATATCTCAGTTTAAAATGTATATAATAATAATAAAATATATATTGACCTTATGTATTCTTGAGAACTAAGTATCTAGCATATTTTTCATTATTTTTTTAAATGCACTAATGATGTCATAATATTTTTCATGTGAAATTTCAAGCTAATTTTATACTAATGTAGAAATTATTGATATTCACTACGATTTAAAATTTAATCAGAAATTATTTTAAAAAGAAATTTTAAAGTAAAGATCTTTCACGTAAATAAACGAACATTTTTTCAACATAAAATTTTAAATGAACTTTGATTACAAAAAAAAATCTAAAAACAATATTAAATGTAAATAACATTTAATAAAATTTACTTTAGTATGGTACATTTTAAAGCACGAATTTGCACAAGAACATCACCGCAAATTTCTAGAATTATTTTACCAATTTCTACCTTTCATTAGCTTTCAAAAATTTCTCGATTCTTCAATACTGTTTCAAGTTTTATTAAAATTGATTGTACATAGTTAATATATTAGCTAGATTGCACAGATATACAGCAGCTGAAATTTCATAGATTACAGTTAAAAGAAACACACCCAGGCTTAGTTCTCTTCAAATAAAATGGCACGCCAACTGACATTGCTTTTGAAACCAAATTTGTGTTTATTCAAATGAGCTGGAAGAGCTAAGATTTTGGTTTGTAATGCTACAGTTTACTATTTTGCTGCACGAGAGCTAAGGAGACCGTAACCTACTTTTTAAAGCCGATTCCGAAATGCTACGAACATCCATGCCATCAGCGTCATTCGAACCCGTGAACTGGTACCGAAATGCAGCACTCTTACCATTCGGCCATTTTCCCGCGAAAGAGCTAAGGAAATACAGATAGATCATCTTCGCAAATACACCCAATCTAGCATTTCGGAAGTTCAAGTGTTATCTATTATCTATATTATATTATTTGATTATTTTATCATTCAAATACTTCTTAATACAGAATATGATGCAAGAGTCATAAGGTCTTTGTAGAGTGCTCAGGCAATTTCATAATTGAGTTTTTTTCATATATTATTCACAAATTTGGATATATATTTGAATAAATAGCGATTTGAAAATGCATGAATATTTTGTAGACGTGTATAATTTTTTTATACCCTTACACCATGATTAAAATTCTTGTATCTCAAACTTTTTTCAATCTTATGACTTTTTCTTTTATTTTATTTTGAATGCAATTTTTACAACTTATTTTACTTAACCGTCAAAATTTAAGCCTTGTGTAGATAAAAAAGACGTTCTTATTTGGAATATGATTTTAAAGATTTATTTTTATTCAAAATTTTAAAAACATTCTAATGATTTTAAGAAATCGTAGGTAATAAATTACATCCATTTTATTCTGAACTATTAACAGGAAAAAAAATCTTATTAGAACTACTAAACTTGTAGCTATTTAAACGTTGACTGAAAAATGACAATACATTTTTATCGTTCATATCCTTCTTTCATTATATTTCAACAGAAAAAGCCGTTCTATAAACAGTAGTTTTTTCTTTGAGAAATATTCATTTCAAGAAATAATGCCAGGAATTCGCATTTCTAAGAAAAGGCATTCTAAAGTAGCAACGTTGATTCATTCATCGTTGTTTTCATTTTCCCTATTCCTTGACATTGCCCTGAAGGAACGCGTTTCAGTGATTATAACTTCCAAAGAAATGTTTTAGCGACACTTTATCTGAAAGCTATTTTCACATATTAACTTTGAAATAAATTTTATTCATTTTTATTCTTTCTATACACATTTGTATCGCGTTATAGTAAACATTCCATTAGATGTATTTTATTAGAATAACATAATTCTAAATTTCTTTAACATCTAAATATACGATTGTTTTATGCTGAGTTTTATTTTAAAACTTTATATACACATAAATATTGGATTGTTTGGTTCAGAGCACAGCTGCCTTTTTTTTTCTTATGCGAGGAATAACGAGATTGGGACTGACTGCTTAAAGAAAATTACGAACGGCTACGAACATCCATTCCAAGCAGCGGGATTCGAACCCGCGAACTCTGGTGCCGAAATACAGAGCTTTACCATTCGGTTAAATGTGTGTGTTTACTGTGATACGCAAGTGTATTACTTGGAAAGGAAACAGTTAGCGTACAGTAGTTTCAATTATTCTTTTTATTTACAGTTTTTCAAAATTTCATATTTATTCTCTATTTCATATTTATTCTAAATTAATACGAAATAAGAGTAATGTTTTAAGAAATAATGTTATTTCTGTCTTGGTTTATGTTGGTAACTCACATTAAGATTTAAATACGTCAATGTAAATTAGAGCTTTCAAAAGTTACCCAACCAATGATTTAAGTTCTATTCTACTTTTTTACTTGTTTAGTTTTAATTAAAACCGTACAATACCTTAATTAACTGCCTTAATTCTTTACCTTATTTTTTTAAAAATGTTAATACCTTATTTTTATGTTTTTGAGGGGGAAATTCCTTATTAAAATATACCTTAAAAGAGGGATATTAATAAAAATATCCACTTCGATTCTATTATATTAAAATAATTCTGCATGTTTATCTACAGAAAATGTTAAATTACTATTAATATAGAAAGAAATTAATCTAGTAAATACTACGTTAAAGATTTTATTTTAGATACTTTTGTTCTCTTTATTCTTCAGATTATTAAAAGATATGATGTCCGATAAAGCTATACAACACCAATTTCTATACTCCCTATTTTTGACATAGAGGAAAATTTCTCATTTTCTTCTGCATAAAAGTCTAAATCATGCATTGCTGAAGTTAATAGTTTCTACAATTCTTAAAATAAGTAAGTTAATAAAGAACAAAGAAGTACAAACACAACTATTAATTTAATGTGTATCTCTAGCTGTATTCAAACATCACTATTTCCAGAAAACTCCTTTGTGTATAAAATGTAAAATACTTCACATTTTTCTGCATAATCTCTTGGAAATCACCATCTGGTCAGTATAGTGTTTAGAGTGTTCACCAACAACGCTGTATAGTGTTGGTTGTGATACCGAGAAAGGATTGGTTGACATGTATGTTGTCCCTTCATAGAGAGTCATATTGACTTACTTCATCTATGATTTCCCAATAAAACAGTCAACAAATACCTTTGGCTTTGTAAAAGGTGAATTCTAACGCATGAAACTACCTCTGTATTGAAAAACCTCATTTGACAATCTGCTGTCTGCAATAACATTATCAGGTTTTGGTCTTAGATTGAAACGTCTCAATGTGTCAAACGTCTGTGCTGTCTAGATCATATCTACATTTTATAATCCAAACGGTTGTCTCGTATCTGAGATATAAAGTATTAAATTTTCTTTATTACGTACAATTTCGTAGTTCGGGTGGATAAATATTAAAAACTCGAAACCTAGAATTTATGTTTTTATAATTCAAAATAGAATATTTTATTAAAACTATGAAAAATATGGTCATTATATTATATAGTAATAAGTATAATGCATCTGATTTAAGATTTTAAGTATTAAATATTTTATTAAATGCTTACGAGTATGAATGACTATAAGGGGATTTAAACCTATTAAAAGCAATATCTTACCACCTTGACTAATATCAGATTAACTGTTTCTAGAAAGAATCATCATTATATTGTTTAGTTAAAAAATTATCTCAAGTATAGGCGAAAAAGATTGCATACTGTGAAATACCCCTGGAAATATATGGACATCCTAATCAAATAATCTTTCCCGGTTAAGGATATTGCTTTCGTCAGTAATGACTACTTTGTAACTAGAATTCAAACTTATAGAGTAGTAGAATGAGAAAGGTCTTACTATAAAGTTTTGAGAAGGGAAATGGTTCACGTTAAGTTAGGAGGAGGACTAACAATGAGCCATTTCCTCAAAGCACTATCCTCACAAACAAGGTTTGAAATGATTTCGTGATTTAAGACAAATGAAAAGTTCGGAACAATAGTGAAATTATTAATGTAAGGAAATACAACACCACAACATAAAAGTTATTGAAATGAAACTGGAGAATTGTAATTTAGTCTAAGTTTACTTCAACGAGATAATGATCGAAATCTCTTATAATACAGAACTTAAAAACCTGCAAAATTAATAAAAGGAACTTAGGATAACAGGGAACAAGCTACTCAGATTTCCTAATTTCTTAATGTTTGCGGTTTTATATAAGTTATATAAGCACTAAAAAGTGAAATTGGGAATTATAGCAAATTTGTTAGATGCTGCTTAATCTAGATGTTTAGATCTGTAATTAAAAAGTTTGATTTATACAGAATCAAAAAAAAATTTAAAGTACAATGTTTTAATAAACTATGTTGTTCAATCCTGCAATCTGAATAAATCTGACGTAATTTGGTTTACGATATATCACCAAAATATTTTTTGAATTGTTCGACACAAAAATCTAAATCCTCAAAAATGATTTAAAAAATCACACCATCAGTATAAATTAAAAAAATACTTAATGACCGAGCTTGCATTTCCTTTTGCCAGCAGACAAAAGAATTCCAAAACTAATTTCCTTTTCTGCTATTTTTGTTTACAGTGAAAGATTTTCACTGTAAAGAGACAAATGGTGTTTAACTAACAGTTACACCAACACAAGTTAAATTGCTCACCTTTAATAGTCCCAAAGACTGTTAGCTTTCAAATTGAATAATAACCCAATTCTGGTTCCAACTAAAATCATTTTACCTCTATTCTATATTTTTTCCTTTTCTAGTAGATATTTTTAATAACATTCGTAATAGGTACAAATATTCGGTACAAATGAAGTCTGACACTAGCAAATGAATCGTTTTAAGCTATTAAAAGTATTAAGCTTAAAAAACTATTAAAACACAACTTTATTTTAACCTTGCACAGTTTCTTAATTATTGCAATCTTTTAAAAAGGTTTCAAGTTATAAACTTGTATAACAATTTCTTAGTTGATAACAATTTTCCATATACAATTCAGTATTTTTTCATTACCTCTTTAATTTTTTACATAAGGCTTTTGCTATCATTAAAGAATGAATTTCAGTCAAAATACTAACTTTTAAAATTTGTATACAAATTAAATTCTAAAATTTTAAATTGCGTTAAAAGTTTGATTGCATTTAAATATAATTACTACAATCATTTGCGTATTTTTAAACTTTGAGCTGAATTTTGTCAGAAATTTTAACTAATAAGGTACAGTTTATACTAACTGTCCCTTTTAAGTTTGGCATGGAAGCTGATTGTACTTAAATTTGTATATATTTCAATATATATATATATTTATTTAAAATAAATCAAAGTAAATTTAATTTAAGCTTCTATATCTACCTATTTTACAAGTGGAATTCAAAATGATAAGTATTGCCTTACATCTATAAGATACTGTTGAATAATACTCTACGCGGCGAAGTTTAAGCGGCCAATATAAGAGCATTTCACCATTTGAGTAGAAAATGCCACTTCTACAGGAACTATTGTATTTGTGGTCACTTCTAAAGAAAAGTAGGGAAGCTTCCTGAAAGTACTCAATCTAACTGAACTAATTATATTGAGTTATTTCCTAAAGCAATGGTTAGCTGATGGTAAGTCGGGAGCTGCATCTGGCGGCTGATGTCCCAGACGTTTGTGGTTATTCAGTGTCTGGCTCTGGTATTTACCAAGTAGTATTATCTAGTTGGTAATAATTATATTAATATAATATATCAGATATATAATTATATAACTAATATTTACCGAGTAACCCTAATATTAGTATTACCAAGAAATATTAATTGTATTGTAGTAAGAGTACCAGCACGTTATTCTCAATTTATATCAGACTGAAAATAACTCAATCAACCTGAGTAGTAAGCAAATTATTTATAAAAACTCACCCTAATATCATATATACCGAGTTTGGATAGACGCGACAATTTTTTCTGTATTATTGGTACTGAAATAATCTCATTTAGCTTGAAAGCTTACTTTAAAACATTATAATTTAACCAATTTTACTTGAATGGATCTACAGAAATAACAATATATTTGATTGTATTTGGTTAGTGAAGGGATGGAAAGTGTTACTGTATTTAAAACTTTAAACAACATTTTACTATTTTAATAATTATTACTTTGACTGCAACAGCTACTGGAAAATTGCCCCCCTCCCCTTCCTGGTCTGTAAAACGTATCCTCAAAAATGTTTAATTTCCCCGCTACCTTGTATCATCGACAACTTAGCTCTGACACTTTGACTCTTTCGTAAAGGATTCCGAAAATATTTTTACGGGACGAGAAAAGACACAAAATTGCATCTAATAACACTTTGGCTGTATAATACAGATATGATACATTTATAAAATTATCAAAAAGTTAATTACTGCTCTAAAACCTTATGACACTACATATTATACAATTCTGTCCTACATTTAATTATGACTACTAAAGATACTCTACTATGTGTATAACCGAAAATTATTTTGAATGGATGTCTCCAAAGAAAATACAAATTTACCTTAAAACGTTTCTTGTTTTTGTCAAACGTTGTCTTTGTTATATCTACTATACATCTTAAAAAAATATTGCAAAACACCAAATACAATAATACATACGCTTTCGTTTAAAAAAAAGATTTATTTAAAGATTAAGTTATTTTCAGCTTTAAAAGTATTTTAATTGCAAAACTCCTCCGTGACGTAAGGCTAGAGTTCTCGGGTTAAAATTATACTAGGTCCAAACATACTATATATTGGAAATTCATTTTTAACTTTAACGCTAGAACGCTATCCTTAAGCAAAGCAGATATTTTATAATTAAAATAATACAATGTTAAAAGCTCAAATAAACTTTATCTTGCAATATATAAAATTTTAATCTGAATGTGTATGCATACCTCTTATTTCTTTGCTTAAACAAGTATTTTATTGAGATATTAAAATAGTTAAAATTTTAGAAATATAGTCGTAGACTTAATTAGAAAATGGTTATTTCAGAAAATGGTTAATTGAGAAAATGGTCAATAGGAGGTCATTTCCTAATACCTAATATCTTATAAATAAGATTAGTTATAGTGTATACTAGGAATAACAAAGGATATTAGTGTAAAATAGTGCTATATTCCGAATTGCAATTACTAGCTTACAAACAATAGTAATTGCCAGTATAATTACGCGATTTTAAGATGTTTCAGATTTATGCCGCTTTGAAGATCAATCTCACAGGTATCGCTTGTGAGAATGAAATTCAGGTAACTGCATTAGTATTTTTACAGAATATTAGAAATTTAAACCAAATTACTTTAAAAGCTATTTAAAATTTACTGGATTTAAAAAGTTTAGTGATTACAGGTAAGTTATTTTCTTAATTTTAGTTTGGTTTGAAGCGCTACGATCTACTGTTTTACAAAACGAGAGCTAATGAGAAAGGGTTTTGGTTTGGTTTGTTTGGAGTGCTATGGCCTACATTTTGCAACACGAGGGTTAATGACACCGGGACCTACAGCTTATAGCCGATTCCGAACGGCTACGATCATGCATGCCACAGTGGGATTCGAACCAAAGGCCAACACCCTAACCAATCGGCCATCGTTCGGCAATGAGAAAAGGACCTACTGCTTAAAGTAGATTCTGAATGGTTACAAACATTGATGCCCCTGTGGGATTCGAACCCATGAACTCTGGTACTGAAGATCAGTGCCCTAACCATTCAAACAACGTTCGGCTTTTCTTACTTTTAACTATAAAAAATAAATAATTTTAAACAAGGCATCTATCTTAATTTATGTCTTTGAACATGTGAAGTTACCTTAAATGCATGCATGTAAAACCTTTCAGTGAAAATTATAAAAATAAAAATTTAGATATGGCACATAAAAATCGATTTGAATATGAGTGCATACTAATGCTAATTGTCTATTGCTAAAACAAAATTAAATTATCAGAGTGAGAATAAACGTAATATTTCAATGTGTTTTCAAAAACAAGCTATCATAAAGTCAGTTGAAGTGAAACGGCAGTTTGAATGATCTCTATCAACATATAACGCTTTCCAAATCTATATGAAAAAAGTTTTGTAAGTTTATTCTACACTTTCCTGCACCGCAAGTCACAATGCGAAATGAAACTTTCTTTGGCACAAAAAAGCTGTGTTGAGGATATCTGAAACACCCATATGGATGACGAAGGGCAGATTTTCTTTTTCAGATAAAATGTAAAACGCTTTTCCTCCTCTATAGAAGAAAATAACGCAGTTTCATGACGTAGGCTTATGAATTCAGATACTAAACACATTCATCCTGTCCCTGCCCAACGATATATATATATATATATATATATATATATATATATATATATATATATATATATATATATATATATATATATATATATATATATATATATATATATATATATATATATATATATATATATAATGATTTTTTTCTGCAAAAATATTTTCACATTTCCATACTAAAATAATATTTTAAATAAAAAAAATCTCTAAAAATGAAGGCTTTGTTTTAAAAGGGTAGCAATAGTTTAATCTACCTAAGGGAAATTCCCAAAATATTAGTTAGGTGTTTTGATAATGAAATACAGAGGTTAAATTATAGTTTAAAAATTTTAAAACCCTTCAAATTCCTTTTTATTTCTATATCGAGGAGTAAAACAGTTTGGCTTCACTGAAAAATTAAATGGAAGCTGAGAAATATAACATCTCAATTTTTGTTAAAAAATATAATTCTCTCAAACATTGTAATTTGTGTTTGTCATGATATTTGAGACAAGCAGTGTTCAAAATTGCCTAGTATGATGTTTGCAGTGCTAGATTACTGATATACTGCTTACTATCTTCAACCTGTTTTCTTTTTCTTGATCCACTGACCTGTGGATAAAATTTTGCTATTGGTACTTAATGAGTAGGTAGGAGGATGGATATTTTGAACATTGCAAACGAACAAAAACCGATGTACGAGAGAAGCAACTGTATAACCTAATAATATACTTTACGAAGTCCCACGGAAACAGCTCTTCATGAGATACACTCGTTAAATACAACAGCGGTACAGGTAATTAATGACTACAACTCAACCAAGTTACGATTATATGTGAAGAAGTCACCATACAGCGACTATCAAAATGTGATTTTACATATATAGTCAATTTATGTTTTCATGCTCATTAAGTGTTGTATTAAAGATTTTTCTATACTGTGTCACGTTGATTTTTAAAGAAGACTATTTTGTTGTTATATATGCATATTTATATAATTTACTATGCATTCATATTCTTACTGAAATACATCGAAGAATAATATATTCTAAAAATCACAATCAGTTAAGTAATAAGCGATTTTATAATAAACATCAACTGAAAGAACCGTGCTATACCATGAAAGTGTGTTCGAAAATAAATCAGTTTACACAATGGTTGCTTTGAAAGAAGAACTTTTCTAAATAATGGTATTAAAACTGATAAACCAGTTTATTAAAATACGGTGCGGAATTCTTTCTAACGTATTTATATCACTACGCTTCGCAATAACAGTAATTAAACAATAAAATTAACCTAACATTCGTATGGCATCTGTTGTCTCTTTAAACTAAAAATCTTGAATACACTTGGAAAATATTCATCTGATATAAAGCATTCAAAGTAAACGATTTACTTTTGAATATTTTACAAACATTAGCAAAATGAATTAACTAACCAATCACGTAATATCCATTTCTTTCGCTACATAATTAGAAAAAAAATCTTCAGTGAAATAAATCTTACACCGAAAATCTAATTACTGTGAACGTATTTTACGAGATAAAACTATCACTAGTTCTTCGTTTTAAATATTATTTACTAGCTTAAATTTGGTACGGAATCTAGACAACATCCTGTAAGAAGATACTGAGTAGATTCTCAGCATTATTTAAAGAGGTAAAAAGCTTAGGTATTAAATCGGCAAGGCAAGCACAAGAGGACTTAAATACTAAATGATCACGATATTCTGTACAAATTACATCTTTAGAGTGAACAATGTAGAAAAGTGTTTAACATACAAGGATAGTTTTCGAGCCAGGTGCTGGATATTTTGCCCTTACATATTCAAAGTTATAAAAATATCAGAATAATCTGAAGTATTTTCAAAATGGAACTTTAAACGAAGTAGGTTACTTATTAAATTTCGATGACTTAAAGTATAGAAAGGACAGGATGAATTTCTCCCTTCAAATGTGTAGATTTTAATAATATACTTAATCGCTTATAAATTATGAGCTATTTGGTTTACGTTACTAAAAATTCTTAAATTTTTAAATTTTCTTTATGTAATTTATCTCGTTTGTAAGCGTTATAAGATAAACTTAAATGGAGGTACCATTAGGTGAGGTATTCATGTAACATCATAGAAAATATTTTGAAATTAAATTTAAGAAATAGATAAACACATCTATTACCTATACAGATAGCTATTGGTTCTAAACAAGATCATACCTATATGATCTTGTTTACCACCAATTTTGAAGAAATATTGGTTTCTAAAAATTATATTTGTAAGGTAGAAGTTTTAGAGATATCCAGTTCAAATGAAATTTTTTTTTGTTGCAAGCCAAAATAAACTAGCGGACAGACAGCAAAACCCCGTGATGATATCTCAAAAACCTTAATGGGCTACAGCACGGAACTATAGAGATAGATCGGTTTTTGATACCTATGAATGGGAAAGTTGAGAGTTTTATAATAGATATGATGCATTTTCTCTAGTTATTTATAGTTAAGTAGTTCTTTTAAAGTTTACTTTTTGAACAAAACATTCTGTATTAATTCTTTTGACGCGTGTATAATTCAATGTATTTTTTATATCATGCATTACTTCTTATTTGGAAATTGTCATTTGTAAATGGGGTTTAAATGTTTTGTTTACTGATAAATTGTGGTTCTTTTACGTTTATATCACAGCAAAATAGTGATTACTGGCGTTTTATTTAGCAAATCATTCTATGATGTATTGTTTCCCGGCTTACCTTTGTTCTCTAATATATTAAGCCCTTAACGAATTAGCACCTAGAATATTTGAGGACAGTTGGTAAAATAAAGTGTAAAATTATTTTCTTAGAAGGGTGTTTTTAGTGAAGACAGATTGCATCTTTATAAAGTATCTGAAAAAATTTCAAGTATATGATATTTTTTACGTGAATAGATATGAGCATGCATTATGCCTTGTTACAGAAACTAAAAGTGAATAGTTATATCGATTTCATTACATCCCAGTATTGTGTTAACGTGTTGTTCCCTATCTCACTTGATCGAGAGTAATATCTAGATCAAAATCCATGGACTCAAGTGTCTCAAAGCAATGCAGGACAGCATCAGTACTGGAATACGGCTGGCTCTTCTGGAACCACTGTATATTAAGGTATAGGCAGGAATAGCTTGAGTGAGACTGCAATTCCAGCAAAGGGGATAAACTTTAAGACCCGAAGCATGCCACAGGGCACGTAGATAATCCCTATGCAGCCTAGTAAGAGGTAACCGATTGCGCCTACTACTCTCCCCAATGAAAGCAGCAAGAGGATTGTGTCAACATATTACAGCATGTAAATCTATTATCTCGAGACATACTTTAGCAGTGATAACCCATTGTGTTTAAAATTTCAGCCAGTAGAGAATTGAAGGTAGACTAAACTTTAAAGCTAACATACGGCATCCTAGGATTTTATTATCTTTCTCTCACTCATTATATATATATATATATATATATATATATATATATATATATATATATATATATATATATATATATATATATATATATATATATATATATATATATTATAAGGAGTCGGAAATAGCTTATTTCAATATATATGCAAATTATTAATAAATATAATCAAATTATCCAGATTACAATATATATATATATATATATATATATATATATATATATATATATATATATATATATATATATATATATATGCAGTAGAAGATATTATGGCGTCAATCTCATAATAAATAGAATATTAAACTACAATTCTTTGAAGTTATACAGTTAAAAATAAATTTACTGCTTGTAATATATAACATGTTAAACTGTTGATTTATACTTCATTGAACATGGATATTAGATATATATTCAAAGAATCACAATTGTGACAGTTTATTATCGACAAATGAATACTTATTACAGGAAAATTTCATTTTTAAATTTAAAAGTATGTTCTGCATAAGGTCAGTCCATATTAAAGAAAATTTCAAGTGTTTTAAAGTACACTAATTAGCAACTACTTATGGTTTATGAATTAAGAAGGGATAAAGAATTTACTGTAACATTTTAAATGCGAAATCCTACGTATGAAGTTTTGAAATATTTAACATGTGCCCATAAATTTTCACTAAAACGTTTGAATAAACTATTGATTTTTCCATACACAAGATAATGTGCAAATTACAAAAAAGCAATAGGCTTTATGACAACAGAACAAATGATGGATTTGTCTTTACTTTTCACGCTTTCAGGAAATTAGATTTCATAAGCATTATATTACAAAATTTAGTGCATTTTTAATGTTTTTAACTTTAATATATACACCAAAATATTCATAAATGTGTATATATAATTTATACATAAGCATTACTGGGAAATTTAATGAAAGTTACATTTAAAATTTTGTTTTAAAAGTGCAAATTATCCTAGCATTCACAAAAAACCTCTGCTGGTTCTTGCTTAAAAATATACGTGTGTGTAAGTGTGTGTGTATGTATATAACACTGTATTTGAAAAAAATGTAAATTCTGAATTTTCTCAATGTGTTATTTTTTCGTTTCATCAAAGTTATAGTTATTCATATATAATAAAATTTTAAACATTCACTATAATTTCTGTATTTCTTTTTTATATTTTTAATATTTCTGGTTATGCAAAAGAAATATATTCTGTATTAACGAAGTCTAAAACAGATTTAACAATTACATTTTTTCTTCTCTTACAGCAGAAAAGCTTTCAAAGTATTTACTTGATTTATTTTACTTCAAATTGGAAACTTAAAGTATATCAGTAAACCCATAGGTCGATCCTTATCATTTATATAGCCATCTACAATCCTCCTTATTAAGCTTCAATTACCCTGATCGTAAAAAAAGTAAGTTAAAGTAAGTTTTGGTTTGGAGAGCTACGGTCTACTGTTTTATTCACGAGGGATAATGAGACTGGGACCTACTGCTTAAAGCCGATTCCGAAAGGCTACGAAAATCATTGCTAGTAGCGGGATTTGAACTCTCGAACTCCGGTACTGAAGAGCAGCACTCTACCATTCGGCATTCGTTCGCCTGAGTTGAAGTAAGATTTGAAAAGAAAATAGATTTCACTGGTTTATGAACTAGTGGGAAAGACAATTTTTTTAATGAAATACGCATACCATGATATTTTAATAACGAATGCATTGCATTATTTTTATTTAGAAAATAGCAAAGCATCCATTTCTGGAGCTTAAACTTGGAAGCCAAATTAGTTTTCTTATGAAAAGGGAATTTAAATTTTTGAAAGTAGTGCTAATTTATCCTGAAAAATTATCATTATTAACCAAGATATAACAGATTATTAACATATATGCATTGTGTTTTGAAGTGATAGACACTAAAAATTGAGCCTCTCACGTAAAACATTTTATAGTCTTCACAGAAGAGATTTTTGCAATTAAATAAAATTTTTCCAACATTAACTCTCACTTTCCTTTTATGTATAAACATATATCTATTTGAAGTACCGCTATAAACCGTTTGCTATTTAATTGATCTACTGCATAAGAGAATATAGGTAGATATTGCCAAAATATGTTAATTACTCGATTAGATACAGAATGGTTTTCGTTTGCAGAAAAATTCCAACAATTTGTCTTGTTCAAACATAAGTTTACCTATACATTACCTATCTAAGTTTTCGCATTTTGGGGACTTTGCTTACTAACGTGATCATCAAAAAGCTTTGAATGATTTTTTTGAATGTTTTAGAGTTAGAATGTGTAATAACAAGAGGAATATAAATTTCCTACAATGTTCCTCAATTATAAATAATTGTTTTTATAAGTTGTACTTAATGTAATCACTGCTACATTTTGTTTCTATATAAATTAACATACAGTAAAATCTTATTTACTGTATATTGTTTATATTTAACGCACTATGGACAATTTCAATGGTTAGTCTTGCTTTATTCATTGTTTTTAATTTTAATCATATATATCTTAATATAATTATATTTATATTATATACAAAATAGTTTCGTTTCCCTTAACTTACATTATCTTATATTTCAGTTTTAAAATTTGGGCAATTTTTATTTGACTTTAATAAAAAATAGTTGTTTTTGGAATATACGTGAAATAAAATTTTTTTTTGATAAAGTGTTCCGCAAGATTTGTTTAGGTTTGGAACGGTATGATGTATTGTTTTCTTTCAAGAGGCTTCATAATTACTATTTAATGTCGATTTAGAGTGGCTGTATGTGACTTTTGAGTGGTGCACCCACGGCATAGCGGAATTTAACCCCACAGACTTCGGCACCGAGGGGCAGCGCGCTACCCATTCGGCCTCATTCTGTAAGAATAAATAACTGTTTTATGGAAGTCATAATTAGTATAAAAACTAGATGTCGAGTTTGTTTCGATAAAAATTCTCAATTTACATTAAAAGTCTTAAAGCAGTTGGTAGATAGATAGATCATTAGAAATAATTTTAAGCATTGGTTTAAGCAATTGTTCTGAAAATGTGGGGGGGGGGTTTAGCAAAAAATTATTTTTCGTAGATTTTAGCATCATATGCACTTATTTACATAATTATTAATACTCCTAAAAATACTGTTGTTAAAAATTGATTAATTTAGAAAGAGTTTTCCATTTTTCTTTTAAACAATACTGTTTATAAAACCGAATAATGAAACTGTTATTGTATATGATAACTACATAAATTTAATTTAGGGTGTTGCATTTTTTTCTACACATGGGATAAGGAGACTGTAATACATGGAGGAGGAATTACATTTTTTTGTTGTTATAACAAATGAGAATGCAACAATCTACAATGGATTTTAATGCTCATATCCCATATAATTTCCCATAATCTAAAATTTGTATGCTTTAAATCAAATTCACGCTACAGTCTAAACAATTTTAATGTAATTCCTTTGATTATATTTTCTTCGATTAGATGATTTTTTTTTTTACTTAATAGATAAATTTTGACAATATTCCGCAACAAAAATGTTCTATAGCAAAAAACTTTTAATTCCGTAATTGACAACATTTTTAACAATAATTTAACGTAATCCAGAAGAAAACATTTTAGAGTTAATTCTGCCTTAAATTTAAAATTATTAAATAAAATTACAAAAATTCAGCAACTGTAGAAAAAAACCTATATAAGCTCACATTAGAAACGAAAAGTAATAAAACGTTCACCAATAACTAGTTTATTTTTTTCCTACCTGGATTGCTTAAAGCAAATCCCGAATGTCTACAAACAAAGTGGGATTTGAATGCACAAAGTTTATTTCTTACCTATTCTACGCTCATTCACTTTGAGTTTTATCGTATCATAAATTCAGTGTAATGTTTTATTTATTTTAAGAATCAGTTGAAAACATTTTACTTGCAGTAATACGATGAATCTACTATTAATACAGGAAAAATATAACTATCAAAAGTTATTTAACAAAACAGTGCGAATGTAATCTATAAAGTAAAACATTTTCTAATGTTTTTATACTTATTCACTGAAATATCTGTAAAATGTTACATTTTTACAGATTTTACATTCTAACCTTATCTAATGCCATATCTCTATGCTTTCGCGCTAAAACGGAAATCATAAATAACCCACCATGCAGGACTTACAAACGGAAGGTACGGAACAAAATAACAGGTAATCAACGGGAGACATGCAAACAATATAACGTAAAACCTGCATTTATAAAGCCCGTTTTATACTACGTTCTTATTTTTCACAGTAAAAGTAGATTATTACAAAAATGTATGCTTAGGAATATAAACAATTCAAAAATATAGTGCTCTTAGAACTTGCCAAACATTTTTGTTTGTATGTATATAAGTACTTGTATATTTACGCAATTTACAAATACTCCTTACTAGTAATACTAATCATCACAGGTTGCTTTTTAAACAATTACTGAAGAAAAAAAAATATTCTAGAATTATAATAACGCTTCGTTTCCTAGATTATCGTATTATCGTATTTTATCAATCTACGAAAAAATTAACGCACCTTTGTATATAATGGAATGCATATTCTGTATATTTACAATTAAACGTTATTTTTTTATTTTTTAAAGTTACATATATAGTCATATTTATTAAATTTATATGCTAAGATTTTGAATTTTATAATTTTTAGTCTTGCAGATGAAAGATTCATCTCTATGTTAAGGAAGTCTAAAATAGATTTTATAGTCATATTTTTTCTTCTTTTACAACAAAAAAATTCATTGCTGATTATAATACTAACTTTTTTCAAAAACGTTATTTTATTAGCACGTCATGCATGTATTAAAACTTTAATTTTTAAGTGCAAAACATTTTACTGTTTAAATACTAGATTTAATAGATTAGGACATAAAGTACTAAATAAATAGCTGTATTATCAAAAAGTAAGATGTAAGCAATTAAAAAGAGAAAAATGCAATTTAAATATAAAACATTCATTTTTAAGAGATAATGATAATACTGTTTCTATCGAAGCAAATTTGAAGCTAATTTAAAGGATTTTACAGTGTTGAATTAAATTTCGAAAACCATAAACATTCTCGTTATCGCAGTGACATTTCATAAATCACTCAACAATGCGAATGTTTGATCCCACCAATGCACTGTAAATTTGATAAATAGATGTTCACTTTAGTTCTGATACAGGATTTACATGTGGTTTCATGTCTACATAAATGCAATATTTATTATAATAGATTCAAAATTAATGTTTGGAATACGTAAAAAAATACATCAAATATTGACGTTAATTTTATTACTGAGCAGATATAAATCTAAAGCTTAATATAAAAATCAGTTCATGCAATAATAAAATGCAGTTCAAAAATGTAAGATTACTATAATTACAAATTAATATCTGCATTCTACAAATACTGTTATCATTACGTAAAAGACTTTCATTTAAGTTTAAAAAAAATCTTTTAATTTATTTCACACAAAATTACACTAAAATAACTATTTTAATTTCATCTAATATGTTATCAGTTTATTTCAAACATTATACTTCAATTTACGCTCTATCAAGCTATTGTTTACAATGTGTACCTGTGTATGATTTTCACTGTTAGATCAGGTGCACCTAAATAATTAAAGAAATTTCTGAAATAATAAATCGGTATTAGTTCCGATAATCATATACAGGTACAAGTAAAATACAACTACTCGATTTATCAGACTGAATTGCATTGCTCTATACTACGTAAACTTCAGGTGATACAAGTAATATATTTGGTTGTGTTTTAAAACATTATCTTTATTTACAGCTGTCAATTTAGTGTATATGCTAAGAAAACTGAAAAGTGTTTTATATCGGACGAGCATGCTTTGAGCTCGGTGTATTGGTGTACATGCTGAACTATGGAAACAGTGTATATGAAAAGTCCAACTCACTCTTCTGCAGCTATTCCCAGCTCGTCTACTGTTACAGTCGGGTTGCCTGGCAGAAAAAGTGACAGTAGAAACACCAGAGCGAGCAGGACTGCCCAGACGGACAGATGACTGCCCGCAGGTAAGAGGTCATAAGACCACCAGCAGCGAGGTCTCCTACACGAGGCTGGTTCCATGGTCCTTTATCGGTCACATGGGTGACTCTCCTTTTGGAACTGGATGTGAGAAAGCCCAGCTAGGAGCAGTCCTGACAAAAACCATTCTGGAGCTAAGGGCTGCGTTTCCTAGATACGCAGAGGATAGCGCCCCCGCGCTATTGGCTCATTTGAGTCACGTGGTAATATATTGATTCATTCAGCGGTGTGGCGATTCCCATTGGCTCACCGGCATTCGGATCGGCCGCGACAGACAGGGTGACGTCAATATTCTTGACGTCATTGTCGGATCACCATCTGGCCGCAGGAAGCAGGCAGCAGGTAGAAAAACGCATTACGTAATCACGTTACCTGGCGAAATGTGTAGGAAAAAATGGGATGCACATTAGTACGAACAAAAGATAAATAATTATCGATTAGGAACGAGTAGGTTTGAATTCGTAATGTATACGGAAATCTGCTCACGTGGAGTGAAAATAATGGGAGTGAGATTTTTACCACTTTTCTTTCCGCTGCTTAGAACAAATTGATAGTTTCCTGACGGTAGCATTAAGAAGGAATTTTACTAATACATTTGACATAAACCACTCTCCTAATTAATAAAAAAATAGGAATTTAAACATCGGAGTGCATGTACATTTTATTTACTTTTATTTTATTCAAAATGTTATGTAGAATTTATATCACGCTACGACATTTTGGAAGCACTTCAAGAAAATATTACGGAGCGCTGGCCGAATGTTCAGGGTGCTGGCCTTTGGTATCGGTGTTCGTGGGTTCGAATCCCTCTGTGGCATGGATGTTCGCAGCCTTCGTAATCGGCTTTAAGCAGTAGGTCCCGGTCTCATTAGCCTTCGTGTTGCAAAAAAGTAGACCGTAGCACTCCAAACCAAACTATCAAGAAAATTTCATACCATGTAAATAAAAGGAACATATGCACTATAATTTGGGTTAGCTCATTGTTTTCGTCTCATGTTCATCATTTAAAAATATTTGTAATGTGTTTCAAAGGATTATTGTATAATGAGATTATTATAAAAATTCTACTACCTGAGAGGGAATATGGCATGTATCTATTGCTTAATATGAATCCCAAATAATTTTTCAACAATTTTCATTCCATTTTGGAATTAAACTCTGAACTTTGGGCCGAACGATGACCGATTGGTTAGGGTGCTAGCCTTCGGAACCGAAGTTCGTGGGTTCGAATCCCACTATGGCATGGATGTTCGTAGCCGTGCGGAATCGGCTTTAAATAGTAGGTCCCCGTATCATTAGCCTTCGTGTTGCAAAAAGTAGACCGTAGCGCTCCAAACCAAACTAAACTAAACTGAACTTTGGTACCAAAGTCAGCTCTTCTGCTGTTCTTGTTACCCGTTTTTTATTTAAAAGTATGCATCAACTTTCAATTCAAAGCTAATATATCTATAGTTATACCTATTAATTAACAACTCGAAAATCATGTTTCTTGACAAAATCTGTAAATAAAATAAGATCCACATTATACTAACAATATATAAATAATTTCCATTTACAGTTGATAGTTTAATTACGGAAGCGCTATATACACATTATGCTGAAACATTTAGCTTAAACATCTCTTCTAATAAACAAAAATTAGCAATATGAACACTTTAGTACATGCACATTCTATTTGCACTTTAATATAATTTATTCGGTTTTCAAAATAGTAAAATGATTACGACCACATTCCTTTAGTGTAACTTATAATCTGGATGTAGTTAGAAGTCCTCGAAAAAAAGTTACATCAGGCAAAGAATTTAAAAAAAATCCCCGCATCAATTTTAGTTACAGTTCTCTATGACTTAATTTACATGTCTAATTTACTCTACGTAGGCTGTCAGATAAATAATGACACTTATTTCACACTCAAAAAATAACTCGCCGGTACAAAAATTTTTGTGGATTAATAGAAATGTTGCCCGGTAAAATTCAAAGGTATACTCCAACTCAAAATTATGATTACAACAGTATATATTATTATAACAGTATAACAGCAACTACGATTCTGCTAATTACGTTACGTGACGAAATGTGTATTAAAAATGTGATTCTCATTAGTACTAACATAAGATAACTAATTACCGATTAGGCTGGTTTGAGCGCCACGGTCTACTGTTCGGCTACACATAATGTGGCCTAGACCTGCTATTTAAAGCATTATGGCTATGAAATTATGAATGGCTATTTTTCGAATGGATATGAAAGTACATGCTAACAGTGGGTTGAAACCGACGATCTCCAGTATCGAAAAACAGTACCATACCCAACTGCGTATCGTACGGCTTATTACCACATAGAGTCGAGCAGGTTTCAATTCTTAATATATATGGAAATCGGCTCGTGCATAGTGAAATTAATCTATGGGAGAATTTACCCCGCCGCAGATTTGTTCGTTTTTAGAATAATATGATAGTTTTCTCATTGAAGCATTAAGTACACATTTTATTAATACATTTAGCTAAAATTTCTTTCCTAATAAATAAAATGTAGCAAGCCTAATAAATCGAAATATTTTAGGTCATAATCATTCTATTTACTCTAAAAATTTCATTATGTTTTCAAAGTATTAAAAAAATTATATAATATTTTAAAGGTTTTATAATTTATATCTTATAAACTAACAAAGTTACAAGCCCTTGCAGAAATGTTATATCAAGGAAATTATTTAAACAAATTTATGAATCTACTACAGTTGGGTTCTCTACCGTTTTCGTTATACTCTTAAAATTAAGTAGCGTAAATGAACGTACGATGTCCAATTAGTAATGAATCTGGTTACATTATCGACAAGTAACGATTAAAAAAATTTTATGGGTCAAAATATATTTTGCCGTCTGTATTAAAAAATGTTGATATATTTCAAATACGTTCTAGTGACTAAATGCTTGCCTAATTTGAGGTCTACCATCTGCTCTCGGGTTTCTTGGAGTATAGATAATAAATTAAATTTTGTGTTCATTTGCAAAAATTTTTTAGATTCGTTTCACATGATTGAAACGTTCTATATACTTTTATTACAACAACATTTTCAAAATAGTCTTATGAAATTATTTATTTTCCGTAAAGTAACTCATAACTCATTAATTATATAAGCTGCAATTTAATATTGTAAGGATTAAAAAGGTATTGTACAATTGAACAAATTTTCAAATTGGAAACTAATTCTATATACTAAGTAAAATATTTTTTTCTTTTTTTCTTCCAACCTCAGTTATATTAATAAAAATGTGTTTTCTAGCTTAATAGTACTAATTTCTTTTAAATATAGTTATTTTATTTTACCTATATATTTTTATTTATGTAATAAAATAAATAATTTATTTTGATTTCATATAAAAGTTTAGTATCTAATACTCATATTTTAAAAGTTATCGTTCGGATAGGTGAATCACTTTTTTCAAATTGGAAACTAATTCTATATACTAAGTAGAAGATTTTTTTCTTTTTTTCTTCCAACCTCAGTTATATTAATAAAAATGTATTTTCTAGCATAATAGTACTAATTTCTTTTAAATATAGTTATTTTATTTTACCTATATATTTTTATTTATGTAATAAAATAAATAATTTACTTTGATTTCATATAAAAGTTTAGTATCTAATACTCATATTTTAAAAGTTATAGTTCGGATAGGTGAATCACTTTTTTCAAATTGGAAACTAATTCAATATACTAAGTAGACGATTTTTTTCTTTTTTTCTTCCAACCTCAGTTATATTAATAGAAATGTATTTTCTAGCATAATACTACTAATTTCTTTTAAATATAGTTATTTTATTTTACCAATATATTTTTATTTATGTAATAAAATAAATAATTTACTTTGATTTCATGTAAAAGTTTAGTATCTAATACTCATATTTTAAACGTTATCGTTCGGATAGGTGAATCCCTGTTTTCAAATTGGAAACTAATTCTATATACTAAGTAGAATATTTTTTTCTTTTTTTCTTCCAACCTCAGTTATATTAATAGAAATGTATTTTCTAGCATAATAGTACTAATTTCTTTTAAATATAGTTATTTTATTTTACCTATATATTTTTATTTATGTAATAAAATAAATAATTTACTTTGATTTCATATAAAAGTTTAGTATCTAATACTCATATTTTAAAAGTTATCATTCGGATAGGTGAATCACTTTTTTTAGACATATTTTTTATATTATTTAAATATATTTTATTGTGAAAAATATATTACTTGAAATGCCAAAACTAAATGACTTTTAAAGATGGAATGTTATTGAATAAATGTAAAAGTTTTATTCTAAAAAAAAGAGGAGTATTTTATTTAATTATTAAAAGAAAACAGGTTGTTATAATAATTATTTTAAGTCTACAAATTTACTACGTACCCTTAAATATGATAGAAAGGACAATTTAAATAAAAATTGAAATTAAAAATATAATTTTCCTTTAATTTAATTTAAGAAATACTGAAATATTAGAATATTCTCAATAGATTGATTTCTACTGTAGAAAGTTTTTGCTTTACAAAACTCGAGGCGCTTTTTCGTTACGAAGTTTCTTAAAGATGACAAAATTATGTTATTTGCTTCTTTTATATATAACTACTCTTCAAATAAAAAATTAACATTTAATAATATTTCATTGAATGGATATCACATGATAAAAAGAAATTCAATATTGTTTACACGATGAACGTCTGCATAGGAATATGTTTAATTATTATCTCATGTTTTTGTTATTTTTATTGTGAATTTGCTTATACAAATCATAATTTTCTAAGCCTTTTCAATTAGTCATTTTATAAATTAAAAATTTACTTTAGAATAATTTATCTTCATGTGTTTAACAGAACTTTTAAATTTTATAGTAAATACAGACACACAATTCAGGCTGTCAAATTTAATTGATTTTGTGGCATAAATCATTTAATTAAGAATTTGAAGTTTACAATTAATATTTTAAATGATATAATTATAAAAAATACAAGATATAAAAAATATGTTATTTTTATTTCTTTTCTACATTGTTATTTCTCGCACACAGAAGCAACATTTAAAGATGTTTTATTAAATAGTTTACACGTAAAACACAGAAACTTTATTCTATCCTGTGGATGATAAAGCATTTATATGGGAATAACTTAATTATTTTATCAAAATGTGTGATTTATTTTTCGGATTCGATTATTTATATAAATCATTATGAATGAGTTTTCTCAAGCATTCAATATTTTAAATTGAATATTTGTTGACTTCGTGTATTTTTAACGCTCCAATGGATTTTCGAAAGAATTTTAAATATCTCCCCCCCCCCCAAAAAAAAAACTTTTAAAATTTAAAAACTTTTAAAATTTATATCAATCAGTAATTGTAAATTTCAAGATGTAACATTTAATCAGTTTTAACGTATAACGCATTAAATTAAAAATTTCAGATTTATCAATAATGATTTTTTAAAGATATTATTAATAAAAATCTGATATATAAAAATATGTTGTTTATACTTCTTTTCTACTTAGCTATTTTTTACACAGACAAGCAACATTTAAAGTTGATTTATTGAACAGTTATGTAAAAAACAGAAATTGTATACTTTGATGTAAAGGATGAAACGCCTTAATATTAATATATTTAATTATTTTATTAAATTGTATAATTTATATTGTAAAATTGCATAACTTTATAAATCATAATTTTGTAAGAATTTTCAATTATTAATATACTGAAAGAACTATTTCTTATGGGATAAATAGGCTTCATGAATTAATGCGTCAGGGAACTTCAGAGGTAAGTAAAAGACACCTCAAAAGGAATTTTTAAAATACTTAATAAACAGTAATATTTAAATTGTTAAATTTATTCGCATAAGAGGTATAAAACATTTAAATAAGAATTTCCATTTTATGATACTGAATGAACTATTTATTTCGGAATAAGCAGGCTTCATCAATTAATGTGTTAAGGGAACTTCAGAGGTAAAGTAAAAGACACCTGAAAAGGAACTTTTAAAATATTTAATAAACAGTAATATTTAAATTGTTAAATTTATTCGCATAAGAGGTATAAAACATTTAAATAAGAATTTCCATTTTATGATACTGAATGAACTATTTATTTCGGAATAAGCAGGCTTCATCAGTTAATATGTTAAGGGAACTTCGGATGTAAAATAAAAGACACCTCAAAAGGAAATTTTAAAATATTTAATAAACAGTAAAATTTAAGTTGTTAGATTTATTCGCATATGAAGTATAAAACATTTAGATAAAAATCTCCGTTTTATGAGTAATATTTCTAAAAGGCCTAATTAATGAAAATATCCCATGTATTTTAATTTAGTTAATCTCCCTTGCAATTTTTAACTCAAATTTAAAATCACGATTATAAATATATATTTTATTAAATTCAGTATTATTCATTTATTACACCTCGTATGTGAAAATCTCATTACACGTTTGGTAAAAGAAGGTTTATAAAATTATGTTAGTGTTTTTGCGTCTTTTCTACATAGCTACTCTTGTCACCCAAAAGTGACATTTACAGGATTTTAAACGGGTAGGATATGAGAGAAATAACCTTGGGTGAGTGCAAAAAGTCTATGTAAAATATGGGAAATATTTTGCCACGTTTTCGCTACAGTGCACGTCTAAATTGTTTTAAAATTGGAATAATACTAGTGTTTTCGACATTTTCTTTCAATTTACGATTAAAAGTTATTATTTTAAAATTAACAGCTACAAATATTCTAATTTTGCATAAAATTATTACATAATTCAGATCTATATTTTAATATTTTAAATAAACAAATATGCTATCACTGTTTTCCAGTTTTGGAATTACACTATTCACTTTGGGAACGCAAGTAGATTAATTTATAATTCTTCAAAGCGAATGTGTCAAATTAGAGTAATTAATTGTTTATTAATAATGACGCAAAATGTTTTTAATCACTGAGTATTTAATATCATTAAAAGCATGCCAATTAAAAAAATAAGCATACCATTTTAAAAGAATGT
>CM063503.1:55162516-55195016 GCA_032207245.1 Pardosa pseudoannulata
TTATTCAAATTTATCCCCAGAGAAGAAATTTAAAAATTAATTTTAGGGTATAGGTAGTAAGAGAAGAACAGCATTACACAGAAATTTTGGGGAGAAACAGGTACCTACATAAAGTCATCTCCAAACTAATTTTTTATGTTAGTATACTTAAGAGATTCCTGATCAGTCTGAAATATTATTTATAATTTTAAATATTGATAAATTATGAAAATTACAATTGTATGATCAAGCTTAAATTTAAAAGTTAGAAAAACTTTATGAATGGATCACATATGAGAACGCTAAATTATGTTGAATCTGAAACATAAATTTAGAAATATAACTACATTTAATATCAATATTGATTAATATTAATACTTAACCCTAGTTTAAAATTAACTGCCATTGTAGCCTCTCTTGAGTTAGGTAAATATTTAGACTATTGTTTTTCTACTTGAATCAATTTGGCACATTGAATTATTTTTATTTAACATATTTTAAAACTAAATAAATAGTGATACAAATCAGATGATATAACCTATAAATAAAATGAGTTTTCTTAGTTTCAGTGCTAGGCAATGTTAATATATAGAATACCTTAATATTAGTTGAAACTTCATTGTCGCTGTAGCCGCAATTGATTTAGTATTTAGTGAGTTATATTTAGTAGTTTAGTGAGTTATGTTCATAGAACTGCTTTCATGACTCAATCCTCTAAGCCCTAGTGGAGATAATGTTTACTTCAGTTATTTGAAACTGTATTAACTTGGCTTCTAAGCAACCTCGTAATTTTTTTAGGTCAGACTGTGTGAAAGAGAGTTTCAGGAATTTCGTTTCTAGTAATGAAATTCATTTTATATACATGCAAAAGAAGTGAAAATAATATTTAGAAAAAAATATTAGAGAGAAAAATATTCTTAGAGAAATCAGAGAAAAGGTAAAGCAAATTCAGAAAGCAAATCTAAAAAACAAAAATTATGGAACTCTGCTAAACAATTTTAGGTGGTGTAAAACACTGCATATGTAATTAAATCCCCAACATTCTGCAGAATAATGTGAATGAATGTTAACAGAGTTTATTCACTATGAAGTGTAAATATTTTTCACTTTTCAAAATTTTTTTAATAATACGTTAATTACAATGATTACCATTTTTTTTAAACATCCCAATAGCAGTAGCATCAAAATTATATTTCGGGAAAGTTTAATACCACAGTTGCTTAATAGGATATGCATTAATTAAATTTCTTACCTTAGTACTTAGTGATGAATACAGAAATTATTTCGAATATTATATTATAATTATCTTTAATTGCTAATTAAAACTCAATTGCTATATAAAGGGTTTAAAAAGTTAATGATATTTAAAAAAATACTTTTTTTTACTTCCTCACATAATATTGTGATTTTTCTCTTAAATACTAATTCGTAATCTAAATACAATTAACTATTGCAAGAAAAGTAAAATTAATAACTAAATTTTATCTCTTAATAAAAGAAAGGGATTTTATAAGCAAGCTATAATTAGCTATACAGCAAGTCTTCCCCAAATCATTTAAACCAGTATATAGGAGGATGTGACATAACTAAAAAAGCTATTGTATCATGTGAAAGATATATTTAGCTTATGTGTAGATTAAAAATAGATAATTTTATAATTTGTGAAATCATTTACGATTGTTGTTAAATGTTATTAAAAATGTAGATGTTCTCTGTGGTAAATATATTATGCTATGGTAATTAGTGATGAATTATATATGTAAAATTATTGATTTGAATATAATTTTTTAAAATATAATAATTTTTAAAAATGAAGTATAAAAGGGGATTTGTATGTACACGAATTATCTATTGTAATAAATGAAATTAGTTTTGTGAATAGAAAAAAACCGAGGTGTGATGCTGATGTATAAAACTGAACAATAATGAATTGTATATACATTAAAAAGGTAAATCTCATATATTAGACAAAATGTAAATATGTATAAATTATTGTTTCAAAATGGATCATAAGTAATCATTTCTAAATGTTTTTTAACCATATATATAAGGAAATATAAAGATTGCAGGATCAGGAGATACTTCTACCACCTGCCTTGGCATTCCTTATACCCATAGTTAGTATATCAGTACCAGCATCAGTATTTAAAGACTGCTCTTTTTTTCCTGATTAAATTGCGGCAAACAAATGTTAAGTACTACTGTTTTATTAAATTAACAATAGTACGGTATTACTGAAAGCTTATCATACCATATATATAAGGAAATATAAAGATTGCAGGATCAGGAGATACTTCTACCACCTGCCTTGGCATTCCTTAAGCCCATAGTTAGTATATCAGTACCAGCATCAGTATTTAAAGACTGCTCTTTTTTTCCTGATCAAATTGCGGAAAACAAATGTTAAGTACTACTGTTTTATTAAATTAACAATAATACGTTATTACTGAAAGATTATCATACCATATATATAAGGAAATATAAAGATTGCAGGATCAGGAGATACTTCTACCACCTGCCTTGGCATTCCTTATACCCATAGTTAGTATATCAGTACCAGCATCAGTATTTAAAAACTGCTCTTTTTTTCCTGATCAAATTGCGGCAAACAAATGTTAAGTGCTACTGTTTTATTAAATTAACAATAGTACGTTATTACTGAAAGCTTATCATAAAAAGCTTGGTAGCTGTACACTGCCAATTACAAAATGAATCAATTTTATATCTATATGAAACTAAGAATATTTTAATTAATAGATTTATCATGTGCACTGAGTCGGCAAATTTTGGCCTTTCCTGGTTTGATTGGGGTAATGAGTCATTAAATATTAATACTTTAGTAAATAAGCAATGGTACACTGTTTATTACAAAATCCTATTTAATTATTTACAATAATCCAAAACAGGAAATACTTTTATCTGTGAATAAAATAAAAAATTTGTTTAATCAGTAAATACTTGTTTGTGTTTAGTAAAACAGCCTTTTTTGATCGTTTCAAATCTGAATGTTGTAATCAATTACGATAGTATTACACTTTTAGCAAGTTATTAATAATGAATTATTAATAAAAGGTAATTAAAAACTTATCTAACTCTTTACAATATTTTTCAAAATTTAATGTATTTTATTTTTAAATGATAGTAGTATTGTAATGAATATATATTAATTTGATTTTGTATTTAGTCGGCGATTATAAATTACCATTGCTTTCATGGTTTTAATTAGTTATTAGTCTACCGATGTAAATTAGCAAGAATGCAATGCTTCTGAACGATTATTACAAAATCCTGTTTAACTGTCCTGTGTGGTTCGGAAAGTAAAGATATGCCAAATGTGAAATCGGCACAGACGTTGTGTTGTCGCATAGCTAAGTGAGATTAATTATTCAGATTAGAGTCAGAGAGAGTATATCACGGAAGAAAGTACTGGTGTGAGAATCCTTTTAATATTTAAAAGTTAAAGGCTATATTTAAAAGTAAAATGAAAATATTTGGGCTACAGTTTTTTATAACAGGCGGTACACTTTTAATTGGTTATAACTAAATGTACTTTAATGTGATAGTAAAACAAATAAATTACTAAACTTGTAGAGTATTACAAAGTATATGTGAAAACGTTATTGCAATTAAAACTTACATCAGTTTCAATAACTAAATGGAGTTCAATAAATTAATAAAATTTTATTAGAAATGTAGATCAACTTTTGCTTACTAGTACTACCATATATTGACATTTAAAAACTTTAAACAGTTTTACAATTGTTTATTGAATTTAATATGCTTTTGTCAACTGTTTGCATAAATAATCCATATATACACTACAAAGATGGTTGTTATACGCCGTTTGGAATCATCTTTAAACATAGGTCCCGGTCTCATTAGATTTCGTGTAGCAAAATTATAGACCTTAGTACTCCAAGCAGAAACATTTTTTTTATTCCTATACATCAATTCTGGAGAGAATTTGGATCCTTTATTAATTTGAAATCGTGAAATATTTTGGACTATAAGCTATAACATATTCAGACTTAAGCTCATTGTTTGACTTTTATTCTCAAAAACATCGTACCTAGCTGCTATGCTTCACCCATTGTCCCAGCAACAAAAATGACAGTAATAACAATAACAAACCTCAATCTAAATATTGCTAATAGTGGGAGTTATTCTGAGGTTTAACGTCTGACTCTATCATAGACTAGCTAATGGAAAGTGATATGAAACACTCTACTTGTGAACGAATTAATTCACAGCAGAAGAAAAATTACCTCACCCACGTACAGCTCTTATACCGAATCGATTCCAATTTTCTTGATAGACGGTATAATAATTTGCAGAAGGTCATCTTTTTATACCCTTTGTTTTACTTCACTATTATTTTTATACTCCCAGTTTTTAATATTGAATTAAAGTTGATTTTTGTTTTGCGACAGTTCTTAATTTCATATCGCAATAGAAAACGAAAAGAAATCTAGGCATGATTCTGATTGCGCCACATTTAACCATTCATACGTCAGAGTTAGTGCATTCAGTCATACCTCTTTACCAGAGTATCTGATGAATTTAATAAGGTAGGGAAATTAATATGAGAGGTCTATTTATAATCCCATAATCCCTCTGATTAAGAATGGTTTATAGTTAAAAAAAAACTTATTTGTATACTGGAAAATAAAATAATGCAATAAGTACAAAAAACGTTCAAATTTTATTTATATTACTAGTGTTCTAAGTGCTAACCCTAGGTCACACGGTATACATCAATTTGATAGTCAGTACTATCAATTGTATTCACAGTACGTGAGAGGCTTTAACACACTTCTGCTAAATCACATGATAATGGTTTAAGAAAAATAGGATTTTTACGTAGTCTCATAAGAAAAAGTCAAAGGGCTTTAAGTCTTGTGTATATGGACGCCATGACAAAAGATCCTCTTTGAAGCTCTTTAGAACCAATAAAGTGATTATAAGTTAAGATATTCAGGCCCATCCCACAGATATTGGGATAGATCTCCATCTTGTTTAAAAAAAAGAAGTCTCGTCATTCAAAATTCCTATAATTGCGATATTAACCCCAATTCTAGTATATCCAGGCATATTTCAAAGGTAATAGTCAGCATCGTAAATATGCTATTACATATAAAACTTGAAATTGTTTCTGTATTTAAAGCAAGATTCGTCTTTGCTGTATTTGTTTTACCTTTTTAACTTTTAGTGTTTCGTAAACAAAAGGGAGTAGCAATGTATAATAAAGGTTGGATTTTATGGTCTCGAATTTAGTACTAAGATAGTGTTTAACATAAGTAAAATGAACGCTTTTTCTACTTGCGCATGTGAATTCTTTCACCGAAATTAAACCAAACCTATGGATTTATTTGGAAATTTTGTTGTTACCACGAATCCACCAAAGAGGTTGAATCTATACTCCACTAGCTGATTGTACTCACTGGTTAGAAAATCTACATCACGGTAAGACTTGATGAAAATAAGAAAATCCTCAAGCTCCTTCACTTACCGATTTAGCAGTAATTGTAATGTAGATTTCATTAAATGGTATTTTGTGTTTAAAAAGAAGTGACTTTACAAACTGGTCTACTTCGAGAAATTAAATGCAAAAATGAATTTACTTAGCAAAGCATTCTTATTCCCAAAATTCTTAATCTGGGTCTACTTAAAGATTTTAAAAAACTATTCATAGTATCTTTTAAATAAAACATACTTTTTATTCATAAAGGAATGAAAACTAGAGGTATTAGTGAAATAGTTTAATAAAATGTCAAGATGAATAAAGCGATGTTCTTCGTATGCTAAATACTACAAATGCTTAGTTTTTATATCTCATATTTCTTCAAATACTGTAAATTTTATTACTGAGAAAAAATTGGGATCGTAAAATAATCAAATAAAATTTTAAATTATTTACATAATTTTAAATTATTTACAGTAATTTGAACTGAGAAATTAAATGCAAAAAAAGAATTTACACAGTAAAGCATACTTATTCCTGAAATTCTTAATATGGGTCTACTTAAGGATTTTGAAAAATTATTCGTAGTATCTTTTAAATAAAACATACTTTTTATTCATAATAGAATGGAAACTAGAGGTATTAAAGAAATAGTTTAATAAAATGTCAAGGTAAATAAAACGACGTTCTTCGTATACTAAATACTACAAATATTTAGTTTTAATACCTCAATTTTCTTCAAATACTGTAAATTTAATTACTAAGAAAAAAAATTCGTAAGATAATCAAATGAGTTTTTAAATTGTTTAAATGATTTTAAATAATTTACAGTAATTTGGTTGAAATACTTTATAATTACTATGCAAATCACCCAATTTATGTCGAAATGTTTGATAAAGGAAAGCAAGGTTAATTCATTTGTATTAGAGAAAATTAATCTCTATTTTCTTAATAAAATTCACCTTAGAACTACGTTAAATTACAGGTAAGATTTTAAAGCTTTTAAATTAATGTATTAAAACGAAGCAGACTATCCTCCTCTTTAATAAAAGCTCGTTTCTGAATGTCCTACCATTTACTCTCTCCAAGTGTGACATCTGGCTTCTTACCAAATTCTCAAGTTGCTTTGTGGTTTTGTGGTTTCCATTTAATAAAAGACGTCAGAAACTTTTGAAGCATAATTTTTGACCACATTTATACAAGATGCTAACGCTTCTTTGCAGAAATGAGAAATTAAATCTCGATGAAATTTCAACTAGGGTAAAACGGATAGCAATAAACATGCTCAATGGTTTTCAACCTTGTTGAAGAGATAAATTTGAATGTTATATTTGAACAATTAATTCTTTGAAATAAAATTTATGTATAATTTTCTATTAAGTGTTGAAATATTTAACTGTAGAATGAAATTTTAATTTCTTTGCTGCGAGAATTGTAAACACACGAATTTCATGAAATTTCTTTTGTTATATTTTCACATGATTCTAATTTATGCATTCTTTTAAATAATTATTTTTTTCGTTACACACACATGCGCGCGCGTGCATATATATACACAAACACACACACACACACACACACACACACACACACACATATATATATATATATATATATATATATATATATATATATATATATATATATATATATATATATATATATATATATATATATATATATATATATATTACTTAAAATCCCGTATCGCATTTCGAAATTCTTTTTTTTTTCATAAATTCATGTAATTTAATCGTTATGTTTTAAATAATAATTATGGTTAACTAATTTTTGAAAATTTCAGTATAAAGTTGTTAAATAGGTCTAATAAATGTTTATTTAGACATAGGCAACAAAGGTAACATACACAAGTGAACAAAAGCTAATTTTCTACAGATTTAAAAGATATGATATATATATATATATATATATATATATATATATATATATATATATATATATATATATATATATATATATATATATATATATATATATATATATATATATATATATATATATATATATATATATATATATATATATATATATATATATATATATATATATATATATATATATATATACATATATATATATATATATACATATATATATACATATATATATATATATATATATATATATATATATATATATATATATATATATATATACATATATATATATATACATATATATATATATATATATATATATATATATATATATATATATATATATATATATATATATATATATATATATATATATATATATATATATATATATATATATATATATATATATATATATATATATATATATATATATATATATATGTATATATATATATATATATATATATATATATATATATATATATATATATATATATATATGTATATATATGTATATATATATATATATATATATATATATATATATATATATATATATATATATATATATATATATATATATATATATATATATATATATATATATATATATATATATATATATATATATATATAATATAACTTATGAGTTTTAATGTGTACCTAATAGACGAACTTTATATGCATTCTAAAGCTATTTTAGAAATTGATTTCATTCTTTTACGATATTACACGCTGAGTAACATGCATTCCTACCGTGCGTTTTAAAGAATTATACAAGTTTTCATAACAAATAAATTAGTAGACAGTGCAGAAAATTAGAAATCTGGGACACCATGAATCCTCTAATAAAGTGTAAAAAATCAAACAATAATAAAAACTTCCTTAATTTTTGAGAGACAGTGAAATTTCTTTTACATCTAAGGTAAATAGTTAAATCTCAGATGGTAAAGTCAGTAACTTCCCCAGCATATTTGAAATAATCATGAAAATAAAAAAGTGTTTATTCTGAAAAATCTCCTTTTTATCAGTAGTAATTATAAAGTATTTTGTGGTGATAGTTATTTTCAATACAATATGTATTGTATATTAATGTTGTTTTTGTTTATCATACCTCTGTGACAGAAATTTTCCTTTTTTAGTACCATATCTCGAAGCTATCTGTCGATAGTTCCCTTAAATCATATATAAGATATTTTACGAAATAAAATAATCATACTCTTAGTAAAAAGAGAGACTTTAATTGAGACAATTTTTCACGTACTTTTCTATTTTCTTGAAATATTTCCCTAAGTTCTTTCCCTCTTAATAAGTAAAACAATTAAAAATCGAAAATTTTGAAATGTTAATAGCCTTGAGACAATTTAAAGAGAATTTACAGTAGACAAATCAAGTTCTGGAAGTAAAGTTTTCTCCAAACGAATAGCGAAGCTGCTATTTTGTGAAAGTCTTTGTTATCTCGTCAAATTATATTTTGATCGCGAGCATAGCCGTACGAGAAAAGTAGCGAGTATAAAGATCGCACACCGATAGGAACCTGTGATAAATGATACTTTTCGGAGTTATTAGCTTAGTTCCTGATAATTTGCACTTTGGGGAGTAAAGATTAGTTGAACAGATAAAAAAAATGAAGATAACGAGTATACGAAACTAACTTGAATTTTTTAGAAAATTTTGTATTTTTGCTCGAATTCTGTCACTAGCTCCTTTTCATTTAATAAATTAAAAATTAATAATCTTAGATATTCAAAATTTATTAAGCCGGAAACGATTTAAAGAAAACTTTGTATAAATATATCAAGGTCTGAGGAGTAAAGTTTTTCGGAAACGTAAAGTAGACGTAAAGATACTATTTCTTCAAAGTCTTTAAACACTTTTTAAAGGAAGTTGTGAGGGCGAGTATAGACGTATGGAAAAAGTAGGAAATACATAGATGACATGCTGATAGTACTCTATGTAGATGTTAGCTTTTTAACTGATAATTTTCAATTTAGAAAGTATCAATTGTGAGGGCACTTCCTTTTAGAGCATTTGACACTACCAAGTCTCGAATATTTGTTAGTCATGTTGTTAGGAGAGCACCATATAGGGGACCATATAGAGGAAACTGAGAGAGAGAGAGAGAGAGTATAGACATATGGAAAATGTAGGGAAAACATAGATCACATTCTGATAGTACTCTGTGTAAATGTTAGCTTGGTAACTGATAAATTGCAATTTAGAAAGAATCAGTTGTTAAAACCCTTTAGCGGACAATAGTTTCGCAATGAGAATACATTTAAATATCTTAATTTTTTCTTTACTTTTTGTAGACATATGAATGTTTTTTTTTCAATTTTTTATGTTTTGACAATTTAAACCTTAATATATGACAGCACTGCATTTAGTTTTTTTTTCTTTTGAAATATATGTAATTATACTTTCAGTACCTGGAAAGTCAGTAATTCGATTTTTCTGAATTATAACTTCCAATAAAAGTATCTACCAAACAACACTTGTAAATTGTTATTTATTTATAAAACTATTTTTAAGCTATTTATTTATTATGTTATTTTTTAAGCTATTGATTTATTATACTATTTGTTTAGCTGTTTATTTATTATACTGTTTGTTAAGCTATTTATTTATTATGCTATTTATTAAGTTATTTATTTATTATGCTCTTTATTAAACTATTTATTTACTACGCTGTTTGTTAAGCTATTTATTTATTGTACTATTTTTAAGTTATTTGTTTATATACAATCTATTAGGCTATTTATTTATTATACTATTTGTTAAGCTATTTATTTATTTTACTATTTTTAAATTATTTGTTTATATACAATCTATTAAACTATTTATTTATTATACTATTTGTTAAGCTATTTATTTATTGTACTATTTGTTAAACTTTTTATTTAATGCACTATTTTAAGGATACTTATTTATTGTTCTTACAATATAATTAAAATTTTAAAAAGTATTATATTCACTCTGTACAAGGGTAGAGGTTTATCATTTTAACTACCCCTCAAAACCTCATAAAGGTATACCCCTCTAAGATATGTTAAGAAAAATTTTCATATATTTTACATTCATAAGGTTCATAGATAACATTTATAAACTAATTTCATTAAATTCCAAAGAATATATGTTGCTGACCTTCAAAGGGTTAAGAGAACTAGCTTTTATAGCATTTGACACTACCAAGTCTCGAATATTTTTTGGTCATTTTATTAGGAGAGCGGTATATAGGGGACCAACATTATTCCCTGACACAACTCAAACAAATTAGGTCCTCGTAATTTTGAAGCAGGGACCAAGCATATGACCTTCAGCAACCTCCTGGGGTATAGTACTTTAGAAAGTTAAGATTAGTTAATTATGTAAATTTAAAGTAACGAGTAATTGAACTAAAAGTAAAATTAGATAACAGAAAATATTTCACAATGCCATTGTTAAAAGCTTACTTTTGCTATCTTCTAATATTACTAATAACATTGAATTATCTGCAAAATTTAGAACTTCCAAAACATAAAATATATTATTAAATTAAGAATACTTAGTTTGTTTTAAATTATAGTAAAGGAATCTAAACTTTCTGTGTAATAAAGGTTATTGAAAACGCAAATTAAAGTTGCTATTCCGACATCCTCTTTACAATAGCTTCAAAGTAAATTTTGATCCCGAGCATGAGCATGCGAGAAAAATAGCGAATATAAAGTTCGATAGCGGATAGCAGTCTATATATACTAATTTATGGAGATATTAGCTTATTTTATGTTAATTTCTACGTTAGGACGTAAAGGCTTTTTAAATAGATAAAAAATTAGAAAATAACGAGTAATTCAACAAAAAGTGAATAGAAAAAAAGAAAATGTTTACAATGCAATTCTTAAAAAAGTGCTACATATATTTCTTACCTTTTATTACATATTAAATTGAACTTCTATTTGAGTACTTTAAAAATCACTTCCAAAAGAGAAAATTTACTATTAGAATAAGTGTATTTATTTTGTTCTAAATTATAGCAAAGGTTTCAAAAAGTAGAAAAAAATCTGTTTGTTGATTTACATGTTTAGAAAACCTTAGTATCAATAGTTTCAAATTAGAGAATAAAGCTGTATTTTTCCACAAATAGTAAATGCGAAAACATGCTGAATTGTTGCCAGCAAGTAACAAAAAATGTGAAAGGAGTATCAATTGATAAGAAACTCCGCTTTAACACACATAAATTAATACACAATTTACGACTTGGTTTCTAGCTTACGATTCTGGAAGCCAAAAAATAATAAATAATAGAAAGGTGTTAAGGGAAATACCAAATGAAAAAAAGGTACACTGAATTTCTTACGATTTCTTAATTTATAAGATAAGACTATAAAACAATAAGACTACTTAAAATTTCTACATTTAAGCAACAAAAACAGGTATATTCTAAGTTTCAGAATATATATAATATATATATATATATATATGTGTGTGTGTGTGTGTGTGTGTGTGTGCGTGTGTGGGCGTGTGTGTGGATGTGTGTGTGTGTTTGTGAAATAAAATCTTTCTTAGAGTTGATTAAAAAAGATAAGAAAATAAACATAGATTCAATTTTTTTTACCTGGCTTAGAGATTTTTTGAAATTGCATTGTTTCTTACTTAAATATAAACCAATTTTATTTTTTGAGTAAGCAGAAAATTTATGCAAAGTATAAAGCTTGGCTCAAAATTGAAATACGGGTAGATATTAGATTTATTATTTAAACAGTTCGTTTATTAATAATAAACTTCGTCGATGTGAACTTTCTAAACTAAAGTATGAAACGTATACCATAGCAGCTTAAGGATTTTCTGAAATCACAGTAAATACAAGAACAATTATTTTTGTGTCAGCAACCCTTTTGTGCAAAGTAAAGAGTTTCTGTGTAACCTATCTCGAAAGATTACCGAAAAGGAATAATTTATAGACATTAAAAATGAATGTGAAAATTTAGTTTATTGATAATAAAGTTCATCAAAATTAAAAAACTTGCAAAAATTAAAACGTGAGACTTTTAGTCCTACAACTGAAAATAAATGTCTACAAATGAAAGAAATTAGTTTCCAGATAGTTCCCAAATTCGGAGTACCACTATTTTGAGTAAAAAAGAATCTAATAAAATAAAAGATACATCAGACTTCCAAAAATACCTAATGGCTTGTAAAATAACACAATATACTAGTAAACGAGTGTGAGTAAAAATGCAAATAAAAAAGTTCCCCAGGCCGTAATAAAATTGTCCAGCTTCACAGTTTGCTTTCTGTACGACTTATGAGCTTTTTGACTAAGTCTTGCATATGGTGATTATGGCAACCAGGACTAAGTAAGTTAATATGTTCTCTTCTACAATAATATATATTTTTCTAATTATAAATCCTTGAAGATTAAGAACCGGAAAAGAGTTGCTCTAGACCGTTTGAGATGGAGGAAGCGTGCTGTCGAGGCAGCTAGGACCTATAATAGGTTGTTATGCTCATGAAGAAGAAGAATTATAAAGGACATAAAATGAGTACCAGAACAGAAAATTCTTTGCTTAATTCGGAAGTTCTTCTTTATGGCGTGTGTGATCTATTTTGCATTTCATAATATTCATTTTTTATTATCGTAATTTTTCCTTTTTGTACTATTGCTCACATTATTTATTTCACCTGCACAGTTTGCTTTTCCTGTCTAGAACCGCACATTTTGCACTTCTACTTCAGACAATTAACATCGATGAGACACTGCTAATAAAACACAAAATCCTATTCAATTTCTAATGTTTACTTGTATTTTCTTTTTAGTAAGCTTTCCAGATAGTCCGATTACAGTTAATATAAAGACGTGACACAAAGAATCGCTGCCTTATAAAGAAAAATAATTAAATAATTTATAAAATGTTGTTTTATGTGACATACTTTCTTTTAAATTTCTAAGAATGCTCTCTTTCTCGTGATGGTGTGGAAATTTTGAGGGATTTTATAATTTTGTAAAACACCCTATATGACGCACTGTATAGACCTAAAGCTGAACGTTAATAAGTCATAACGATCATAAAAACTTGTGGTAGTGTAAATTTAGTTCTCTACCAAACTTAATTTTTTTTTCAATAAATCGTTTAATAATTAATGGACAAAAGTGAATAATAAATACAAATTTTGAACCTTAATTGTTAAATTATTAAAATTAAATTACATTATAAAATGTTGCACAATATCCTATGCGTCTAATTGAAAACTAAATACGGAAGTTAAGGATAGAATTTGAAAAATCTCATGTTTTGTCGCAATAAGTAAATCAGTTAAATATTAATAAATAAATAAAATAAAAAATACTATCAGTTAAAAAATTTCTTTCATATTTATATCGATATAATTTTTTTTTGTAACTACTTATATACTTGGTTAACAGTTGTATAATTTCTTTTGAGCAGATGCTTAAAATATTAAAAGAATATTTATATCTATTTTACATAATTTTTCCTTATAAGATAATTTTGTTCTAATTACTATTCTTAAAAATAAATCGCATACTTGTCTCTATAGGGATTTCAATTAATATTACTGAATAAAACAAAATGCAAAAACACTATAGTCTAGTGTAAAAAATATATGTTTTACAGTTATAACGATATAAAGGGTATTTATTATAGTTACTGCTGTGTTTTTTGTTAATAGTTGTATACTTTCTTTAAAGCTAAAAACACTTAATGATGAGCAGAATTTTTCATATCACCTCTATAAAAAATTTTGTATCATGTTTCACAATTTTATATCAAATGTTATCTTACGTAAAATTTCCCCCAGCTGCAATAATAGAGCACAAGTACACTTCAATTTCAATATATAATTTTTTCTACTTACTAGCAAGAAAATCGTCATTCGTCATAATATAATTTACATATATCACATGTTAATAATGTAAAGTTGTTTATATTATTAATTTAATATTATTTTGGAATAATCGGTATTAGGCTTAACAGGTTTAGCTCTATACCATTAACAATACCAAGTAAACAAAATTATTCGCTCATTACCATAGCCTTTTTGTTATCAGTAATTAAGAAAAGCATAATTTTCTAACGCTTAAATCAACTTCTTTAGTAAAGGATTGGAATTGTTTTAATTTTCTCCCTTATCAAGACTACAAATGACACAAACATACATATGTAGTTACTTCTGAGTAATTACATATGTATGTACGTATATGTAAAATACAAGAAACTGAGTAAATAACTAAATTATGGCTATTACACTACAAATATATATATATATATATATATATATATATATATATATATATATATATATATATATATATATAATTTTTTATCAATTTCCATTTTTGTAGCCAAGAAAATTGATTTTTCTTAATCTGTTTAGGAACTTTATAACATCATTTTTTAATTCCGTCAGAGTATTGTTTCTTAGATATTGTTCTTTCTCTGTATCAACTAATAAAATAATTTGCCTAATTTACTCTTTAAATACTGTGGTGAATATTTAGTTATAGATAGATAAATTTCAATAACTTGTAGCTAGGAATGAATAAAAAATTTTAAAATAAAATTATATCAATGACATTAATCAGTCAGTTTATATTATATTTCTAGTGCGTGATAAATATTATTGGAAGAGTATTTTTTAAATTTAATAACAGTTTATTTAGTGTAATTTGTAATTGATATATATTTCACAGTCCTTCCGGAATTCAAATTAAAAACCCGTCACATAAATAAATATAACATCCCTGGGTATTAAATATATTTTCATTATTCAGTAACTTTTCAGGACTTTAATGAAGGATCTCATTTGAAGAAAATTATTTCTTTATTGATTTTTGAACTTATTTTCTAGATAAGATAATGAAAAGTTCTTAGATTTCATCTTTCACTTTCATTAAGTTAATATCCGGTTTTTCATGGTCCTTCTAAATTTCCTTTCAAATATATTACGATGCTAAGTAAGATTGATTAACGTCATTGATATAATTTTATTTTAAACTTTTTATCCACTCCTAGCTACAAGGAATAATTGAAATGTATTTATCTATAACTAAATAAAATATTTATTAATACTTTAAATTTCTAAGATATACGCTAATCTTAAAATACCTGGAATTTTTGTATTCAGACACATGCACATACTTGTATAAAAAATCAAATAAATCAGAAAATGTAAATTCAACGTAAGGTACTAATAATAAAAGAAAGTATGCAGGCACATCTTTTGTGTCGTCAAATGAACATAATACTAAATCTAAGATAACTCAAGGAGAAATGAAAACAGACTGAGTAGAAGAGGTTAAATTGAGTGCAATTAAAATGCTGCTTCTCGAAGAACCGAAACAGACATATCAGTATTTTAAATCACTAACTGTGTCTTACGTTGGCTGCTGAATGATGACCAAATGGGTAGAGCACTTGTTGTCGATAATTCTTCGTTACCTCAGTTTGCTGTTTCGAATCATGTTTTATGGATAAGTATTAATTTAACAGTAGGTACCAATAAAAACATTAGACTGTTTTAAATCAAATTTACGTTGTCTATTGTATATCTAGAGTAATATTTACTCTGTATATATATAAATATATATAATTTATTTATAATATTTATATATATATATATATATATATTATATATTTATATATTAATATATATATATAATATATAATATATATTATATATTATTTATATATATATATATATATATATATATAATATATATTATATATATATATATATATATATATATATATATATA
Source organism: Pardosa pseudoannulata (assembly GCA_032207245.1). Lineage (NCBI taxonomy): Eukaryota > Metazoa > Arthropoda > Arachnida > Araneae > Lycosidae > Pardosa > Pardosa pseudoannulata. The sequence continues at coordinate 55,178,613 of CM063503.1, forward strand.
TACATATATATATATATATATATATATATATATATATATACATATATATATATATATATATTTATATATATATATATATATGTATATATATATATATATATATATATATATATATATGTAGGTATATACTATGTATATATCTGTATCTATATGTATTTATATTATATATATATATATATATATATATATATATATATATATATATATTAATTTTTGCGTGTGTGTGTATATATATATATATATATGCATATATATATATATATATATATATATATTTATATATATATATATATATACATATATATATATATTTATATATAATATATATATATTTTTGTGTATATATATACATACACAAAAAACAAATATATATATATATATATATATATATATATAACAGAGAGAGAGAGAGAGTATTACTTCAAAGAAACACAAATTTTTAGCGCCACATTTGACGGGTTTTATTTTCGATGTGATTTCGATGGCTCTGCCTCGAAAAGTATTATACTTCCTGTAAAACCGTTTTTTGTTCTTGTGGACACATTATCACAGTTCCTTAAATGATTATACAATGAGGAATGACTTATGTGGGATTAATCCCAGAGAGTTAGCGTTTGTTAGCAAGTTGATAAAATAGAAAGAAAGAAAATGTCAACTAATGAATGAGAAAAGATATGTTTCAGATACAGAATATCCTAAAATTATCACATAATATAATTCTAACTTAAACTCTTTTACATATAATTAAATAACATGTTCTTTAATGCAATGCTTTATTAAAGAAAAAACATGACTTACTGTTATAAATAATTCGTTTTGTTTTTAATAATGATTGCTTTTAACCAAATTGATATATGCTTATTATATTGATAAACACACATATATTTATATATATTATATATATATATTATATATATATATATATTATATCTTATATTATATATATATAAATATATATATCTATATATATATATATATACATATATATATATTTATGTAAGATATTTAGACTATCCTGGTGGATTGTTAATATTTTCACAGCAGGCTCTTATAATGTATGTTCTGTCTAGCATAGTTACAGCTTATCATTTTAACTGTTATGACATTATGTAGTCGAAAATTGAATTCAAGGAAAACACCAAGGTCACTCTTGACGTGCATCATTTAATTTGTAGGCAAAATATATTGTGCTGCTTCCAAACACCCCTAATTAAAATATGAGAGATTAGTCACAAGGGAACAATCGCTACCCTTTGTTTGGACTCAAACTGTCAAGATCCTAAGACCATAGCTTGCATTTTCTCTTTTCATAGACGTCCTTCTTTCATAATTCTAAAGAGTTTTCCAGAAAAGCTCATTTGCACTTTATTAGGTTAAAATGATTTTGATAAAGCAGAAGGGGCTCAACATTAGATAAAATAGAAGAGTTTCATATAAACATTTTAACTTTGTATGAAAGGTAATTTTCTTTTAGAAATGTTTGGATTTACTTTTAATGAAATCTTACATGAAAGCATACATGAAACTAATACATCTTATGCTTTGGCATTATTCGGAAAAACTTTGGTTGTTTCTTAAAGATTTGACACCAATAATACATTCTACAGAGACTACTAGAATACATTACAGTTAATAAAATTTTTATAGACTAAATACATTATTATAAACATATATGATGCCTTTACTGTAAAAAATGCATAAATGTATTCATAAAAGATCAATTAATAGAAATAATATAGATAAAGTAAACATCCTGATGAATAGAATGCAACTCATGTAAAGATGTTCAAAATAATGATGTTTTTATAAGCAGCAAATTTCTTGACACTTTCAGTAGACAATGAAACAAATATATAAGTGCAAAGTTAATTTATAAATATATTTTATAGTTTTAATAAGTTTTTCTTAGCAGTTGAATTTAACGTAGTTAGAATTGTTTCTAGGAAGATAATTTTGCGTGAAATAATATAATAACAATAATTTAATCTGAGTATTATGGAATATCTATTATTTTTTAATTTTAGATACTTTTATAAAAATGTATATCATAGAAAAGCTAAAAAAAATTCTACAATTAAAAAGAAATAAAAACAGAGATAATAATGATGTCATAGAAATAAAACCTGTTAAACATATGGCTGTAAAAGTGTCTATTTTATTTTTCTAAATAATCATGACTTCACGTAAAGGGATATGGCCTAACAGGTTATCTTATACATTTATAGTTTCTTATAAATAGAAAAGTAATATTTCTCCAAACTCAAATGAATACCGATTCAGAACTTCTTAGTTTGATGTAAGTTCCGTTTGATTAAAATAAATATATTAAAATATTCTGTCAGCATTTTAAACGATACATTTAGTGAATGAATCAAAATGTTTATTTCTGGAATCTTTCCTTAATTTCTTTTAGGATTGTTTCAATTGTTTTTAATGAAATCTTACATGAAAGCATACATGAAACTAATACATTTTATACTTTGGCATTGTTCGGAAACACTTTGGTTGTTTCTTGAAGATTTGGCATTGATAATACATTCTACAGAGACTACTAAAATACATTACAATGAATAAAATTTTTACAGACTAAATATATTATTATAAAGAATATGATGCCTTTACTGTAAAAAATGTCTAATTGTATTCATAACAGATATTTTAATAGAAATAATAAAGATAAAGTAGACTTCATGATGTATAAAATGTAACTCATGCAGAGACGTTGAAAATAATGATACTTTTATTAGCAGCAATATTCTTGACACTCTAGAGTAACCTAGTGGAACAAATGTATAAGTATAAAGTTAATTTATAAATATATTCTATAGTTTTTATAAATTTTTCTTACAGTTGCATTTAAAGTACTGTAACAATAAGTTACATACGGTTCAGCTTTTTTTACCCCTTCTCGTAAGCCTACGTCAAAGACATACAGGACAGGACCGGTTTGAACTAGAAAATAACTTCAGGCTCCTCCCAACCAATAGAAGGGCACGTTGGTTTTTCTGGATTCTGAACCCTACGTTCGGGAGTGGACCCCTTTTTTGTCTCTCCGGGACAGTCGGATTGTTTTAGAGGACAAGGTTGTTACCAGAGAAGAGAAGAGGGTGAAAGCTGCTGGTATCCGTGGCTTGCAGGATATACAATTTTGGATTGCACAAGAAAAAGAAAAATAAACTCCATTTTTTTTTCTTTTTAGGACGCCGAGTCGAGAGGAATCATCGATGTCTACAAATGATAAGTTGTATTCCAGTAGTATTCCTTAGGCATATAATTTCATAAAATTATTTAATCAAGACATATTTGGCCATGTGTTTTTTAATGTGTTTTAATTTCTTCTTTCTCAAACACTAGGTTTGGCTAGTGTTTGACATTATTTTTGCAAGTACTAAGAATTGTTTTCTAGAAGAGCCTGTATAACTTTGCAAGAAAGAATAAATTACAATATTTCAATCTAAGTTATACTGAGTATCTATTATTTTTATTTTTAGACTTTTTTAAATATGTATTATATGTAAAATCTAAAAAAAATTACATTTTAAAAAGAAATAAAAACAGAGACGATAATATTGTCATACAAATAAAACCCACTAAAAATATGGCTGTAAAAGTTTGTATTTTGTTTTTTAACCAATCGTCATGACTTCACCTAAAGGGATATGGCCAAACAAGATATCTTATACATTTATAGTTTCTTATAAATAGAAAAGTAATAGTTCTCCAAATTCAATGAATACTGAATCAGAACTACTTAGTTTGATGCAAGTTCCGTTTGATTAAAATAAATATATTAAAATAAATCTGTCAGCATTTTAAAGGAGACATTTAGTGAATGAATCAAAATGTTTATATTTGGAATCCTTCCTTAATAGGAAAGATTTTAATGTTACTCGAAAATAATCCTTTAATGTACTTTAATCAAACTAAGTTTCTTCATAATGAACTGCATGAATAAAAATTAGATTATACATAATTAGACTCAAAACTATGTAGGCAGAAAAATATTATATGTTTAAATAAAAAGTCTTAATGTGAATGTGTGGTAAGAAAGAAAGAATTTTATTTTGCTTTTGATCCTTTACTTTTATATATGAATTTCAGCAAAAGAATAGTCCAATTTGGATATTTAAGGAGTTTACAGATACAAAGGCAATATTAAAATGCATTGATTATTGTATAGACTTATAAGTCAATAGAAAATTAAAAGTTTCTTAATTCTAAAACTATTAATTATCCTATATTGCTCTAATTTTATGTATTTCCTATTTGATTAAAAGTAATATCCCTTATTCATTGTCTTAATAGAGCATGTCAGCATTTAAAATAATACAATTATTCAACATCTGAATACAAAATGTTTATTCATGTGATCTTTCTCTTAATGGGAATTATTTTAATGTTACTAGAAACTAATTCTTTAAACTACTTTAATTAAATTACGTTTGCCGATAACGTACAGAATGTATAAGAAATAAGATTACACGTAATTAGCCTTAAATTTAATGCAGAGTAAAACATTGTTTAAATGTTTAAGTTACAAAGCCAAAGAGTTATATTTGGAATTTATGTTTAGAAAAAAGAAATTTAATTTTGCTTTTATCCCTTTATGTGCATTTCAGTAAAGAATGTCTTTTATGTTAATAGTCTATGAAAGGTTTTGCTTTATTCAGAATTTAAAAGTGTATAAATGTTATTCATAGAATAGAAAGTTTCTGAATAAAATTAAATCATCCTTTTTAATTTAATATTTCCATTTATTAAAATAATAATTATTATTTTATTTTGGCCTTAATTTAATGAAATATTTAGTCTCTGAACAAATGTTATTTTGATTTTTCTTAAGAAAAGATTTTCAAATTTACTTTCCACCAAATAAAACTTCATTTTGGGAATTTAGTGAGATGTCACGAAGATTTGATTGAACACACCGTTTAGCCTAACAGACGAATTTATTGAAAGTAGTAACTAACCTTGCAAATCGAGAAGTTGCCTACAACTAGTGGGTATCAGTTTTTATACCCGAAAAGAATATTCGAGAATTAACTAATTTACATTATATAGAAAGATCTAGAATGTTAAAGAACATAAGGCAAAAATAAAATAACATTTTTAAATTAAAAATCAGCATTTTGGATCAACCGCCATGGCGAGCATCGAAACCACAATATTTGGGTCTGAATGTTGTGTTTTGACCATTCGACCACTGAGCTCGATAGCACAGTTTCTTTATCCGGTAATAAATAAAAACTAGTAGTTTTCTGAATTAAAATGAATCCCAACCCGTACGTTTTTAGTTTAATAATTTCCATTCCATTAAAATATATATCCATTATTCTTTATTTTAAATTATTTTGTCATCATTTGCAGTGAGACATTTCTTTAGTCTCTGATTCGAAATGTTTATTTCTGTAATCTTTTCCTTAATGGGAAAGATTTTAATGTCGCTCGAAACTAATCCTTTAAACTACTTTAATCAAATTACGTTCCCCGATAATGCACTGAAAGGATAAGGAATTAAATTATACGTAATTGGCCTTAAATTTAATAGAGAAAAAATATTATGTAGGTGTTGACACAAAAACAGTTATAATTTGTATTTGTGTTAAGAAAGAAGGAATTTCATTTGGCTCTTGATTCTTTGCTTGTGTAAATACTTTCCACCAAATGAAAACTTCATTTTGGGAATTTAGTGAGACGTCAAGAAGATTCGAATGAACACACCGTTTAACCTAACTGACGAATTTATTGAAGCTAAGTAGTAACTCGCAACCTTGCAAATCGAGAAGTTGCCTACAACTAGTGGGTATCAGTTTTTATACCCGAAAAGAATATTCGAGAATTAACTAATTTACATTATATAGAAAGATCTAGAATGTTAAAGAACATAAGGCAAAAATAAAATAACATTTTTAAATTAAAAATCAGCATTTTGGATCAACCGCCATGGCGAGCATCGAAACCACAATATTTGGGTCTGAATGTTGTGTTTTGACCATTCGACCACTGAGCTCGATAGCACAGTTTCTTTATCCGGTAATAAATAAAAACTAGTAGTTTTCTGAATTAAAATGAATCCCCACCCGTACGTTTTTAGTTTAACAATTTCCATTCCATTAAAATATATATCCATTATTCTTTATTTTAAATTATTTTGTCATCATTTGCAGTGAGACATTTCTTTAGTCTCTGAATCGAAATGTTTATTTCTGTAATCTTTTCCTTAATGGGAAAGATTTTAATGTCGCTCGAAACTAATCCTTTAAACTACTTTAATCAAATTACGTTCCCCGATAATGCACTGAAAGGATAAGGAATTAAATTATACGTAATTGGCCTTAAATTTAATAGAGAAAAAATATTATGTAGGTGTTGACACAAAAACAGTTATAATTTGTATTTGTGTTAAGAAAGAAGGAATTTCATTTCGCTCTTGATACTTTGCTTGCGTAAATACTTTCCACCAAATAAAAACTTTATTTTGGGAATTTTGTGAGATACTTGTGTTACAACCAAAATACATAGGGCCTTACAAAATGATAATTACATAATACAATTGGATAATAAAACAACTAAAGTCCATGTCAGCAAATTATTTCAACAAAGACCATCAAGTGTTGATGCGGTACAGGACAAAAAAAAAATAATAATTTTTTAAAAATGTTCATGTCAAAGATTTGTTTATAATTATTGACATTAAAATTTTGTAAAAAAAAACTGTATCTCTTAATTTTAATTCTGGAATTTTTCTTCCTTTCAAATATTTTTATGCATAATTAAAGTAATTCTCCTAATTAAACTTTACTTGATATTTATTGATGAAGAGGAGGATTACTTTAATTATGCATAAAAATATATGAAAGGAAAAAATAAATTCCAGAATTAAAATTAGGAGATACAGTTTTTTCAGAACTTGTAATTTTAAAAATAAGGTGGAAAAAATCCAAGAGGTCATATGCTTGCCAAAGATATCTGTTTGTATGCTGAAAGTGTATGTTTCTATAAGGTATATAGATTAAATATTTCATAAAACCAAGCAAAAGTTTGTGAAAAAATATGCAAAAATATATTATTGGAAAGATTAATCACATATCATTAATGTTGGAATAATTTAACACACTCAGTATGAAATATTCAAACATTTATTGATTTTAAAACCCTTTAAAAATTTAGCAAACTGTTTTCTGCAGTATTACTTTATTTTAAATGAAAAGCACTAGATAAAGAAATTCTTCAGAGAAATTTTTTAATATTTGAAACTTGAGTTTTAAATCGATAAACTTTTAAAAAGAAAAAGATATTTTTAAATGAACGCTCCTTCAACATCATCTTAAGAATGTTTTATAGCGTTGTAAAACAGAAAAGTCTTCATATTTACTACATTAATTATTAATAGGAAATTATGCACGGAAGAGGATAACGAGGTATGGACTAAATATAAGTCCCTGCGTTTGCATTCATTCTGGAAAACGAAAAAATAAACTTCATTAATTTGTTTAAATTAGGAAAAGAAATTTTGAGTTTTTTTTCTCTTGCAACAAAACTGGAGCACTTAAATTCCATGCAGCACATTTGCTTCGTCGTTAAACAGTCTCTTGTTAAATTATTGGACTTTTTCAACATTTCTTATTTTCTTAAATAGGCATTCTTAAAAAGGTTTTCCTTTGATATTACTATAATAAAAATAATATGCGAGCAAAATTTAAGGAGGAAATTTCAAAAGCTTTTTTTTAACTTGTTTTCTTTTATATTTGTATGTTCAGAGTTCAAGAGGCTTCAAGTTTCAACAAGTCAGATAAATTTTCATAAAGTACAGTTTTATAATTGGATATTTCACTTATTTAAGCATAATATATAGTATAATACAATGTTTTTATATTTATAAAACCTTATTTTGTCTACAAATTCAATAAATTATTTTTTGTCAAATAATGTTAAGTTGCTCTACAATGTTTAAATAAGGGCTTTGGGAGTAAAGGTTTGTAATCTTTTATTTATTTATTAAAAATCTATGATGTTAGATTTATAAAAATTTGTTTTCTTATCTTGACTACGTATGAAATACATGTTATGACTTTTTCAACATTTCTTATTTTCTTAAATAGGCATTCTTAAAAAGGTTTTCTTTGATACTTACTATGATAAAAATAATATGCGAGCAATATTTAAGAAGGAAATATCAAATTTTTTTTTTATTTAACTTCTTTTCTTTTTTGTTTGTATGTTAAGAGTTCATAAGGCTTCAAGTTTCAACAAGTAAGATAAATTTTGATAAAGTACAGTTTTATAATTAGATATTTCACTTATTTAAGCATAATATATACTATAATACCATGTGTTTTATATTTTGTCTACAAATTCAATAAATTATTTTTTGTCAAATAATGTTAAGTTGCTCTACAATGTTTAAATAAGGGCTTTGGGAGTAAAGGTTTGTAATCTTTTATTTATTTATTAAAAATCTATGATGTTAGATTTATAAAAATTTGTTTTCTTATCTTGACTACGTATGAAATACATGTCACGAGTTTTTCAACATTTCTTATTTTTTTTAATAGGCATTCTTAAAAAGGTTTTCCTTACTACTGTAATAAAAATAATATGCGAGCAAAATTTAAGAAGGAAATTTCAATAGCTTTTTTATTTAACTTCTTTTCTCTTTTGTTTGTATGTTAAGAGTTCCAAAAGCTTCAAGTTTCAACAAGTCAGATAAATTTTTATAAAGTACAGTTTTATAATTAGATATTTCACTTATTTAAGCATAACATATAGTATAATACCATGTATTTATATTTATAAAATCGTATTTTGTCTACAAATTCAATAAATTATTTTTTGTCAAATAATGTTAATTTTCCTTACAATGTTTAAATAAGGGCTTTGGGGGTACAGTTTTGTAATCTTTTATTTATTTATTAAAAATCTATGATGTTAGATTTATAAAAAAAATTGTTTTCTTATCTTGCCTCTGTATGAAATACATGTTATGACTTTTTCAACATTTCTTATTTTCTTAAATAGGCATTCTTAAAAAGGTTTTCTTTTGATACTACTATAATAAAAATAATATGCGAGCAATATTTAAGAAGGAAATATCAAATTTTTTTTATTTAACTTCTTTTCTTTTTTGTTTGTATGTTAAGAGTTCATAAGACTTCAAGTTTCAACAAGTCAGATAAATTTTGATAAAGTACAGTTTTATAATTAGATATTTCACTTATTTAAGCATAATATATACTATAATACCATGTGTTTATATTTTTAAAATCTTATTTTATCTACAAATTAAATGAATTATTGTTTGTCAAATAATGTTAAGTTTCCCTACAGTGCTTAAATAAGGGCTTTGGGGGTAAAGATTTGTAGTCTTTTATTTATTTATTAAAAATCTGATATGTTAAAACAATTTTCCTCTTATCTTAACTACGTATGAAATACATGTTATGACATTTATTTTTTGTTTTTATTTGACAAGCCGAAAGTTGAATCTAAAAAACAGCAAGTTACAGTTTAAATGTATTTTATTTACAAACAGATCGTTAAATTTAAGGTTCCATCTAAAAAAATACTTTTGCTGATTATTTTAATTCGATTCCCTCTTACCAAGTTAAAAAATAATAAGAGTCTGTGACCAAAAAAAATTTGTAAAATTTTCTGCAATGAAAACTTTAAATTTATTTTTATAGAGACTATTTTACAAAGTTTTTTTTACTGATGAATAACGTGGAACAAAAAAATCTTTTTACTAGAAAACTGTGAAATTATTCAGATAACTGATTTATTATTTTGAGTGTGATGACTTAAAAGTAACTTTTGAAAAATACAAGTATTTTTATAAAATAATATGTGTAATATAAAGTAATAACATTTTATTAAAAATAACTAAATTGTTACTTCTATTTTAACTTCTAAAATGAATATCCTAGAAAAATTTTAATGTAATTCTTAGATATATTTATATTACATACTAAGGAGTTAGATTTATGTAATATGTATCACTGAATTAATATATTTAATGTCAATTTATGTTTTATTTTCTAAAATATGGTACCCAAACCCAAGCAATTTACTTTAAATTTTCTCATGAAAAACATTGATTTTACCCACAAATATGTACAAATACTGTAAAAACATTTATTAGCAAATTTATGTTTTTATTTTCTAAAATATGGTACCCAAACCCAAGCAATTACTTTAAATTTCTCATGAAAAACATGAAATTTCCCTTAAAAATTCCGATTAAAAATAACTGAAAGCCTGAAGTTACATATGCATTATAAATAAACATTCTTTGTAACTTTTTCATCTCTACTACTTTTGAAAACGCAAGCAGATAAATACACAGAATAATATTTTTTAAAAACAATATTCACTACTAATGTCTCTTAGTTTGCTATTAGGAGGGATATAGAGCGATGTATCTATTCATTACAAATAAAGGCAGACAACAAATAAAAAAAATGTTGATTCAATCAGAAATCAATGGAATTTATTAATAGCAACTGGTCGGAAGATATTATAGTGATATTGTTTTTCCTTTCAGCTTTGAACTAACATTGGGTTTCTCCGGAGTAAGTAACTCCAACCATTTATCTTTACTCTCTGTGGAATTTTAACTTTTTTTCTAATCACCAAACTGTGTTAGACCTTTACTTAACCCCTTTTTCCTCTTGCTTCCAGGTTTTAATCTGATTCTTAGAATGTAATATACTGTCACAATTTGTAATTTTTAGAATTTCAGTTTTAAGTTCGCTCAGGAAATTGTATCATTTTAAACTGGCTTTTACACTATATTGTTTATTAATTTCACTATTGATTATAGTATTTATATGCCGAATACATGATACAATGCGTATTCATACATTATATTTAGCCATAGATAGTATTAAAAACTAATGGATATTTGTATTTATTACGAACTAGTAAAATTATTGTATTAATTGTATTAATGTTTTATTAATATACATTACCGTTTATCTGAAATGATTAACTTTATATAGCTTTATTTTTGCTTGACGTATATTTCACATTTTAATGGTGTGCGATAATCGTAAATATGTTCATATCTACCTAGAATTGCTGAAATTATAAAAGAATTAATTGTAAGAAAAGATTTTGCATGCGTATGTTAATATATAACCATTTCAAAATTATTTATTAGATCATGGATACATGTCTAAGGAGAGGTATAATATTTTACAAATGAACTGCTAAAACATTTTTTTAACTTTTGAGATATTAATAACTCTGTATAATGTCATTTATTAGAATATTTATTTTATTTAAAATGGTTAACTTTATATAACTTTATTTTTACTTGACGTGTATTTGATATTTTAATGGTGTGCGATAATCGTAAATATGTTCATATCTACCTAGAATTTCTGACCTGATAAAGGAACTAATTTTAAGAAAAGATTTTGCATGCTTATGTTAATATATAAACATTTCAAAATTATTTTTTAGATCATGAATACATGTCTAAGGAGAGATATAATATTTAAAAAAAAATAAGTTAAAACTCTTTTTTTTTAACTTTTGAGATATTAATAACTCAGTATAACGTCGTTCATTAGAATATTTATTTTATAAACTAGATGATTTCTAATCTAGAACATTAAAAAATTATAAAAGTATATTAATTTGTATTCTAATCTCACTCTATGTCCAGAAAAATCAAAATAAAATAACAGTTTTTATACCTCTTGTTTCTTTGATAAGAAAAAATATGTGTAAGGACGTCATAAATTAATCTTATAAAAAAGTCGAATATTTGCATATTTCAGTTTAATATTCAAAGTAAATAAAAAAGTATTTTTAAAAGGGATCACGCGACAATGTTTTCATAATTTAACTGCATTTATTCTACAGATGTACAAAATAATAAGACATACCGTATCTTAAGGGGAAATAAATAACTTAATTAATACAGTAAAAAGCTTTTTAATGGATTGCATTATATCAAGTACAAAAAATAAAGTAAATACCCTAAGAGAGTACGTAAAAAATGAAGATTTATTACCTGGTGCGTTTAATAAAAAGTGGAATAGAATATGTAAGCTACTAAAGCGTTTCTAACTTAAGATGTTATTAAATAGAAAACTGAATTATTTTAATTCATTTTTTGTATATAACAGTTGTTCTTTAATAATCATCTTTTATTTACGACTGGTTAAATAGAACACTCTAAAATTACCCTCACTGTAATTAAAAACTCATTTTTGTTTAAATCTTCCACTTAAATTTACCTGAGTTACTTAATTTCACTTTTATATTCAGTGACATAGTATAAGCATCCAGGATTCATATGTGTTTACAGATTTAATTTACTCTGAACAGCCAAAAAAAGCGGTAAATCCAGGCTTGTACAAATAATGGAGGTATGAGACAAAAAAGCGTAACGTCGTGTGGTCACCAATGATTAGAGAAGAAAGCATATGTCTGAAGATATTATTAAATCGATTCTTGCTGTTATAATTGCAGATTATCAATTTATGTCTTTTGAATGAAGAGTAATACTAGATTTTTTAATACTATTACTCCTCGTTCAAATTTTTAAGTATTATTGAAATTTGGATTTTTGATCGTGGCCATTTCAATGGTGTACTGAATATGAGATCTTCGAAAGTGCAGTTAGAAAATAATATTTGACAGAACAGGATCACTGACATATGAAATAATCTTTGTTACAGATTTAATTTACTGTTAGTTTGTCTATGTGTTTACAGATTTAATTTACTCTGAACAGCCAAAAAAAAAACCGGTAAATCCAGGCTTGTACAAATAATGGAGGTATGAGACAAAAAAGCGTAACGTCGTGTGGTCACCAATGATTAGAGAAGAAAGCATATGTCTGAAGATATTATTAAATCGATTCTTGCTGTTATAATTGCAGATTATCAATTTATGTCTTTTGAATGAAGAGTAATACTAGATTTTTTAATACTATTACTCCTCGTTCAAATATTTTGGAAGTATTATTGAAATTTGGATTTTTGATCGCAGCCATTTCAATGGTGTACTGTGAATATGAGATCTTCGAAAGCGGTGCAGTTAGAAAATAATATTTGACAGAACAGGATCACTGACATATGGAAATAATCTTTGTGTTTACAGATTTAATTTACTGTTAGTTTGTCTATGTGTTTACAGATTTAATTTACTCTGAACAGCCAAAAAAAGCGGTAAATCCAGGCTTGTACAAATAATGGAGGTATGAGACAAAAAAGCGTAACGTCGTGTGGTCACCAATGATTAGAGAAGAAAGCATATGTCTGAAGATATTATTAAATCGATTCTTGCTGTTATAATTGCAGATTATCAATTTATGTCTTTTGAATGAAGAGTAATACTAGATTTTTTAATACTATTACTCCTCGTTCAAATATTTTGGAAGTATTATTGAAATTTGGATTTTTGATCGCAGCCATTTCAATGGTGTACTGTGAATATGAGATATCCGACAGCGGTGAAGTTAGAAAATAATATTTGACAGAACAGGATCACTGACATATGGAAATAATCTCTATCATGAAATAGACATGAAAAATTTCCTCAATCTGCTGCGTATTTGAATACAGGATCATATACGAATGTGTATGCACTGGGCAATATACTGTCCTTGAAATAAACTTTCGTAGTTGACTCCTATAGAAAGCTATACGCCTCGCCTGGGATTCCTCACACTACAGTTGGATTGTTAATGAATGGAAAAAATGTTGTCTGGTCTAAAGAATCAAGATTTCAATTGTATCAGACGAAGTACCATGTATGGGTGTGGAGACAGCCCCATGAACCTATGGATTGTTTTGGCATACAAAATATTGTTAAATGTAGTTGAACGTTTGTGATGGTATGAGGCGAGTGCAATAGGTAAATATAAAATCGACTGTGACAGGTGACCTGTACTTTGACGTTCTTTATAATCACCTGAATCCACTCTTGTACTGTATGTATGCCTACGAACTTGGAGAATTTCAACAGTATAAATCGGCACCCCATACGTCTAGAGTAGTTACCATATAAATCCAGATGTTCTCGTCTAAGTTTAGTTACCACCACTGGTCACATAATTTTCCAGACTGGAACATTATGAAACGTGTCTTGGATGTTTTGTAAGTATTGTTCTTTAGAGATCTCAAGCATCAATATTCCTATAGCTTTGTGGACTTCCCTGCAGGATTCCTGCTGTGAACTTCCTCTAAGTTATCTTCACACTCCTACATTAGTTATTGACACTTCTGCGTACTCGTGGCTTTCCACAATATTTGATTACAATACCAGTTTTTCTGGCTATTTGGGGTAGTTCTCAATAACAGATGGTTGATTAATACTGAAATTCTGATGCTTTAGATTTGTTAAACAATTAAATACTAATTAAATGCATGTTGCTTGCACTTGAGTTTTGTCTCTAAGCATAACAATAATTCTTTCAAATACACATTTTTACATGTGATTTTGCATAGATTTTAGAGATAGAGATTTTATTATCAGTACAAAAATTATAATCTAAATGCAATTTTTATTTTATTCTGTTTTCAATATGTAATTGTATTTGCAGCTCTCAATTCCAGACATTTAAGTCTGTGATGAGACTGCTTATTTTTTAATTAACATGATTATACTAAACAAATTATATTTTCTACATACGCTAGAATACTATTTTAACCCCTTGATTGGAATTTTTTTAAATTTTGAAATCAGTATTATTTAAATATAACATATTTTTTATTTGGAATTTTTTGTAATGTCATTTTTAAACTGTAAACTGGGACATATAATCCTAATGATATACTACCAAGGCATGTTTGTCATGTGCCTCAAAAAGTGAATTTGTAGTGGATATAATGGGATTTAGCTGCCATAAAAGTATATTTATTCATTCACAATAACTAAGAAAATTAAAAAAGTCATTTAAAATTACTGATAACAGAAGGTCAGAATGAAAGGCCTATTTAAAATATTTGATGTGACTGTAACATGATCACATTGTGTGCCTTTTATCCTCTTAAAGCACGAGTTTAGTTTAGAAAAAATTATAAAATATGACATATTTTCTTAACAGAAAAGGGATATATAGGTACAATGTAAGCTATTTTTTGCAATTTCAGTTTTGGGGGTGACTAGGGAGCTTGGAATGAGTAAAAAGTATATAAAAAATTGTTATACAAACAAAGTGTAAACGATTTTATTACATGCTTAATTTGAATTTCGCCCGTGTCAGACACGGGCAAATGCGTTAAGGGGTTAAAATATACACATTTTAGGTTGTGCTTTATTTAAGTTCATTTTATTTTACAGTGAGATAAGATGCTTCAAGTCTAAAATTAAAATGGACAGCTGCAGAAATGAGAAAAGATTAACTTATTTTAACAGCAAAATTCATACAATATTAATTTTAAAAAAGAGTATAATTGTATTCAAAACTCAGTATAGCTTAAAGACTTATATCTGGAGGCGACTGGTAGCGTTTTTTTATTTCTTATATTGATATCGTTTGTTATATGGAGTTTATATTGCAATAAAAAATTAAGGTTTAAAACTAGATGTCAATACAGTCAAATAAAAAAATTTCACCATTCTAAGTCCAACTACTTTTGAGCTATTTCTGGTTGTAATATCAGTAGTATCAAAATTTTCTTTTATATAAAAAGCAAATTACAATCAATAAAGGAGTTACAATAATTCTTACTACAAAGTATCAACATTTTACATCAAACAGTTTTTTAATTGTGCGAAATACATGTACAGAAGTCATGGAAAAATTGACCAAAGTACCTTCAGTAATGGTCAAAATAAATATTTAAAATTTAAAACTAAAATGTTTCTTTGTACATGCGTACAGACATTAATCTTTAATTAGTCAAAATGGATTCAGAGATGGAGAAAAGGAGTATTTTCGTTGAAATCTGAAGTATAGCTGTTTACGTAATTACAAAATTTTCTTTAATTTCTAGAATGAAGTTAAAAAAAGGTTCTAAAACAGGTAGTGCAATCATGGATACTTCACACCCACAACACTGCCTGTTCTACGGTAAAACACTTTACATTGAGAATCTATACGATATTTAATCTACTAGTAATTTAAGTAAGTTTTAGTGAACATATATGTCTCGTTGGTTTTATGGAATTAAGTATAACAATTCACATTATAATAAGGGATTTCCGTGTAATAAGTAAGCGAGAGGGTTAAACTTAGAATGCATGACTGTTTCTCTCCTCAAATTTAACATAACGCAGGAGAAATTACTCAGGCTCGTGTTAATAATTATGATTTTAATAAACATATATTGAACAAATTATGTCATTTTTTAATTCATTTGTTGCATTCCTTAAAAATGAGTGAAGGAAAATCTATTTTACTTTTTACCACGGTAAAAATTATTCTCTTATGCCTCTTAAAATACA
>CM063503.1:55200016-55255016 GCA_032207245.1 Pardosa pseudoannulata
CATTTACCAAAATGATTAATAAATTTTAAGCTAAATGTTCTAAAATGTGAAGCGGACGCCCTTTTGCAACATATACCTGTAATATCAAGAGAAGTGTTCTTTATGTTGATAACGACTGTAATTTTTTAATTCTAAGTTATTTATTAGTCAAAAAAGATTAATAGCTCAATATTTCTATTGCCAAGGAAACCAGACCAAAAAAAACCTTGCTTCTGTCACAAAACACTTAATTTCCATCCATGTTGGTGCGAACCGCATATTTTTACCTTTATTATTTGTTGTCGAATTATTAAAGTTTTCTTGGTTTGGGAATCACTAGGAAAATAAATTACATTTTATTAATCCTTATCGCTCTTTCTCTTACATACACACATCTATGCACTTCGTTACATACTTTCAACTTCCATACTACTTGTTAGTCAGAAAAAAAAATATAGTGTCACTTTTTTGTCTGCAAGAGAACTAATCGAACTTATTTTTCTTCTGTCACAAACACCCAGCTTAATTTCCCTTCGATTGGTCCGAACCGCATCTTTTTATCTTTATTCACTGTCGATTTATTAAAGTTTTTCCTAACTTTTGGATTGCTCGGTAAATAAATTATGTTTTATTAATCCCTCTCGCTGCCTCTCTTGCACACATATTTACGCAGATATATCAAATGTACTCCTCAATGGAAGCAATACACCACATGTGTTTACCTTATTCAATAAAAGATCTCTTCCTTGTCTTAAGTACACAATATCAGTAGACACATAACACTAGAAATGGGAAAATTATTACTTTATCGGCTACCGAAATCACGATGTTCTTTTTACGCTATGAAACAAAATCTGTTTGTTACAGGTTATTATCACGTCTTTATATTTAATTTTTTATAGATTCTCAAATAAACAAAAGCATTCTTTCGTTACTTAATCCTCTATATAAATTAATCTTAAGTCAGATATTATAAACAAATTGGCTAGTCTATGAATGTATATCTAAAAAGAATGCATTTTAAATACAATATATTATTTTTGCACCATAATATTCTCTAAGATAAATGTTTTCTAAAAGTATTTTATTCAGAGTACACAATACTTTAGTTAACAAAGTTTACTTCTTTCTAAAAGTAGAAAAACGGTTCTCTCATTTAAACATATTTTGCTATATTTTTCTTGTATTTTACAACTAAAACACACTTTAAAATGTGATTACACTGTTTACGTGTATATTCAATATTTTACAAATCAGAAACAGACACAACATCTATAAAGTTTTTAAGGTTTATAAAGGTTTGTTTCACAATTTTAATTAAGTCTTAATTTGGGTCCAGAGTGTAAGTAGACCTAATATATACTCAATGAGTCACTGCCCAAAATATATTATTTAAGTATTATGTTAATAACTTCCAACCCGGAGCTTAATAAGGCAAGAGCCTACTGCAGTGGTTTTTAACAATTTCCGAAACACGTAACATCTATAAGGATTTGGGTATATTTTCCCTCAAAAATGTTTTAACCCCTTTAATGTGATTTCACCAGGTAAATAGAACTACTCGCAGATATACTTCAAGTTACTCCTAAACATATTCTTTAAGTTCAATACTTTAAGCTTAGTGATAATAAGGTCATGGCCTGCTGTAGAGGTTCTGAGTCTTTTCCGAAACACAGTCCACCTACAATTTTACAAGTATTTGATAACTCATTAATAATAAAAAACCATACGCATGTGTCCAAGTAATACCAACTTACATTGTAGTTACTGTCAAACAAAAATATTTTAGCTTAACGCCTTCTAAAGTCCACAGAACCCCAATCACAAAACACTGCTTAAGAACAATTCCTCTACTACCTAAGGTCAAATCCAAACAGATACATATATTCATGCTAAACGTGGGATTACTCCTTAAAATATTCTTTATAATCAATATTTAAAAACTAGAGGTAATAAGACCGTGTCCTTCTGTAGATGCTCTGGGTTTTTTAGAAACACTTTCCAAGGCTTTAACAAGACATTAATAATGAAAAAATATACATATGTATCCAATTATTAACAATTACTATAAAACGAAAATTTAAACATAACGCATTCTGTAGATATACAGACATAAGTCACAACATACTGTTTAAGAACAAATTGCCTAGAACCTAAAGTCAAATCCAAACTGGACATCCAAACGCGAGATTA
Source organism: Pardosa pseudoannulata (assembly GCA_032207245.1). Lineage (NCBI taxonomy): Eukaryota > Metazoa > Arthropoda > Arachnida > Araneae > Lycosidae > Pardosa > Pardosa pseudoannulata. The sequence continues at coordinate 55,202,189 of CM063503.1, forward strand.
GGACTCACTCACAAGTGTATCAAAAGGTAACTTTCTAACCAGTCAGCCATCGTCCAGCTACCTCAAATACAATCTTTTTGAGCGGAAAAGTAGTACCCAAATAAAGCATTCCTGTTACCCCACCTCCAAAAGAAGGACATTTGGCTCAGTCTTATATTCCTTTTGATCTGATATACACGGCAAAAATGTAATAGTGAACGATTTCACACTTGAACTAAAAATTCTTTGTTATCTTATAAAGCAACTGAGCCACTCACGGGCAATGCATCAAATATTACTTTTGAAAAGATTAAAACCTCCTAAGTCAAAATATTATATATATATATATACTATATATACATATATATATATATATATATATATATATATATATATATATATAAATATATATATAATATATATATTTCTTAGTAGATCTATTTTTATATATATATATAAAAGATATAAGATATATATTAATATATATAATATATATATATATATATTATATATATATATATATAACTATATATATAAATATATATATATATATATACATATATATATATTCAATTGAAAAACACAAAAGTAAGTTTCAAAATTTTAAAAATATGAGTTAAAACTGGAAAAGAAATTCAAAGCTGTAAAAAGAAAAATACAAGAATATTATTTACTGTTGCTAGTTGATATTCACTATTTTGACACAAAATCGAAAAACACAATCCTCAATCATCCAAGTGGTATAAGAAAATGATAAAAAGAGAGTCAGACGGCAAGAAAAAATAAGTGAAAAAACGAAATGCGTCATCCCCCAGCCCCCGATTTCAGTGTCAAACATACAATAATAAAAACCTTTAGCTAGAAAGTGATATTCTACGATTCAAAACACAATATTTTGATTTCCTGCTTTAAAGCCTTTGGTGCTGATATTTGCGATTTTATACACTTTTTCGTGAAAGTTACAGTGTAGATAAAATATACAAAATCAATAATAATGAATGAAATCTGTCGAAATATTATATTGCGTGTCAATATTTATTATTTTATTGGTTTTAAAATCACATAAACATCAAGTATATGCTTAAAAATTACATAAATTTGCTACATAGATTATTGAAAGTTATATTAAGTATGTTTGAACAGTTCGCTTGTATTATTTAAGGTACAGATCATGAAATGAATAAAAAATAAACACTGAAAGAAAAGAAAAAATTAAAATTAATTTAGTATTTATCAGACTCAAATCATATTAATATAGTAGAGATTCGCATAGTATGTAATAATGCTATTTACATTCAATGTAATATTTTAAATTATATATATTCAAACATTACATTATGTCTAATTATTTAATTTTCAGAGTAAATTGCAGATTTTTTATTTATTCTAAGTTTATTGAAAAATTTAATTAATATAAATTTCATTATGTTATATAATAATCTTATGTAAGAACTATGAATTTTTTCTTTCTAAACTGAACAAAAAATGCTATTTTCGGATCAATACAAAAATATATTATTATAAACATTTTTATCTCAAAGCTTACTATGTTTTTTAAAACATATTTTATAATATATCTTACATATAATACATCATACATACTTTTGTAATACATCTAAAAAATATTGACATTCAACGATTGTATAGTGCTATTTGCGGATCAATCCAAAAATATATTATTCTAAACATTTTTAGCTCAACGCGTACTATGTTCTCCTAAAACATATTTATAATACATGTACATATAATACATCATACATACTTTTGTAATACATCTAAAAAATAAATAACGATTGTAAAGTGCTATTTCGGATCAATACAAAAATATATTATTATAAACATTTTTAGCTCAACGCGTACTATGTTCTCTTAAAACTTATTTTATAATACATCTTACATATAATACATCATACATACTTTTGTAATACATCTAAAAAATATTGACATTCAACGATTGTATAGTGCTATTTTCGGATCAATCCAGAAATGTTATTTTATATAAAAATTTTTATCTAAAGCTTACTATGTTCTCTTAAAACATATTTTATATATATCTTACATATAAACATATACTTTTGTAATACATCTAAAAAATATTGACATTCAACGATTGTATAGTGCTATTTTCGGATCAATCCAAAAATATATTATTCTAAACATTTTTAGCTCAAAGCTTACTATGCTCTCTTAAAACATATTTTATAATATATCTTACATATAATACATCATACATACTTTTGTAATACATCTAAAACATACTGACATTCAACGATTGTAAAGTGCTATTTTCGGATCAATCCAGAAATATATTATTATAAACATTTTTAGCTCAAAACGTACTATGTTCTACTAAATCCTATTTTATGATACATCTTACATATAATACATCATGCATACTTTTGTAATACATCTAAAAAATATTGACATTCAACGATTGTATAGTGCTATTTTCGGATCAATCCAAAAATATATTATTCTAAACATTTTTAGCTCTAAAGTTCTATGTTCTCTTAAAACTTATTTTATAATACATCTTACATATAATACATCATACATACTTTTGTAATACATCTAAAAAATATTGACATTCAACGATTGTAAAGTGCTATTTTCGGATCAATCCAAAAATATATTATTATAAACATTTTTAGCTCAAAACGTACTATGTTCTCTTAAAACATATTTTATAATACATCTTACATATAATACATCATAAATACTTTTGTAATACATCTAAAAAATACTGACATTCAACGATTGTAAACTACAGAGAACTATTACAAAATCCAACTTTCCCCGAAATTGCACACTTTAGTTTACTCTAAATAACCATTCACTTCTACCGTTTCGTTGTTAATCACAATCCACTCCTGATTTCATGATAGATCAATCTTCGCTGACTCTACTTATTAATTAGAAAGCTTCTTTTAGTTTTTGGTATAGAAGAAAATTTTTTTTAAAAAAAGCAATTATACAAATTTCTTGTAGTGTTTAAGAATATCGCCAGAGATAATAAAATTCGCCAGTTTGATAACAAAGGGAGATAACTCGAAAAATATATTAATTATCCGCACTTACATACAACCTAACTTTCAACCGTGAATCAAACAATTGGTCTTCCAAAGACTCTATAAGGAGACTTTTGAGAAAAGTATATATATATATATATATATATATATATATATATATATATATATATATATATATATATATATATATATATATATATATATATATATATATATATATATATATATATATATATATATATATATATATATATATATATATATATATATATATATATATATATATATATATATATATATATATATATATATATATATATATATATATGTATATATATATATATATATATATATATATATATATATATATATATATATATATATATATATATATATATATATATATATATATATATATATATATATATATATATATATATATATATATATATATATATATATATATATATATATATATATATATATATATATATATATATATATATATATATATATATATATATGATTACATGCATACATACATATATATGTATGTATGTAATCAAATAATTAAAAAACTACTGGACAAGGAGAAAGCTAGTCAACTAACAGTAATAACAATGCATTCGGGCAATTAAAACAGACTGGCACAAGTTTAATCAAAACTTTATTTTAGAGCTGCTAAAACGTACATCTTTACTAGTCAACGAGATACAAAGAAAGAACACAAAAATCATTATGCTCGAACAGAAATGCACCCAAGAGTGAAGACAGAAAAAAATTTCCCAAAGTAGAAAAAACTTAGCGAATTAAGTGTTAAGATCAGGAAAAAACTCGGAGCCATTTGCCGGCGACAGCTGGAAAACGTGTTGAATAGACGGAAAATTTACATCTATAGGATAGAAAGCTTTGAGAATTGTATCGAAAGAATTTTAAGTCGAAGAAACTCATTTGATTAAGACATTTAGAGGCTGGTGAAAAGATTTTAAGGAATTAGAATGGGAGAAAGAAGGTTTTTAAGGAAATATTATAGTTAAATATGCTTGATATATTACATGTATATATGTGTATACATACATATATATATATATATATATATATATATGTGTGTGTGTGTATGTGTGTATGTATATATATATATATATATATATATATATATATGTATATATATATATATATATATATGTATATGTATATATATATATATATATATATATGTGTGTGTGTGTGTGTGTATGTGTGTGTGTATAAGCAATAAATCATTTTTATTGTTGTTCTTGTTCTGTTAGCCTGAATATTTTAATCACCAAGACTTGCTTGACAAAGAAGATATTTCATTTAGTTGAGAAGAGTTGTATCTACTCAATAGTTAAGAAAAACACTTCTTGATATTTAGATATGTTTTATCTTTTGAATTGTCAGACTGTTGAGGAATACGTCCAACAGCTACAGAAACTGCTACGAGTTTGTGAGAGAGTAAACGTGTTTCCAATAACAGAGATTGATCATGTTATTCTTAGATAGTTTCAGAGTAGTATTTTTCAGAAATTGTTGTGTATCGGGATCTCAAATCTGTAGCCCCAAATCCACAAATCCGCATTTATGAATTGCGAGAATTTGCTTTCTTGGTACAATTGACATCTTTGTTAGAAGAAATGTAGGCAAAACCGCGCTCATTTTGTATTTAATATTTTAGTCTATGGCTTGGAAAATCATAAAAAAAGCTTAAGCTCAATGAGATACTTCTTTTCGTGGCAGACAAATTAAAGATTTAAAATAGAATTGTGAATTGGAACAAGTTTGAGAAACTGTGAAGGTAATAATTATATACATATTTACATGCATATATATATATATATATATATATATATATATATATATATGTGTGTGTGTGTGTGTGTGTGTGTGTGTGTGTGTGTGTGTGTGTGTGTGTGTGTACAAGCAGTTGCTTGAACTGAAAAAAAAATATTTATACATGTGCTATCATCGTTTAAAGTATAAAATACTCCTAGTTACATAAAGTAGAAAAATTACTCCATAGTGTAACGTACTGGAGATATCGTAGACGAAGCCGTCAATGAAACAGGCTAGAAAACTATTTAATCTAGACTAAATATTTTAATCAGGTGAATAAATTATGTACAGCTATGTACAGATTCAGTAGATTTCTAAATATTCTGGGATCTCGTTCTGAGATGATATTCACACAATAAGGATGCGTGAGTACTGGGTACAGTGTGGCTAGGACTTCTAAATCACGGGAATTGTTCGCTAATTATTGCCGGTAATAAACTCTGACACTATCACCTGCGGGCTGACGATTAGTACAGTCGGCTTTCACACCAAGGTTCGAAAGCTCAGAGTGCGTATCACGCTGGGGTTCGTGAAGGGAACTCGGGATGCAAGACGATCCAAAATGAGAGCAAGGGTCACTCTCGGCTACCTACTTCCATGCACGATGTAAAAAAAAAAATAGTAAAATTACGGGAATGGGATTCCCAAGTCGAAGGTCCACTTCTTAGCAAACAGAGACGCTTGCGGTCTCTAATCAAGCAAACTCCAGAAATCGGAGATACGAGCGAGCTCCACACAACAGCTCCAAAAGCAACTCTCAAGAAAAAGCCCCGTCTTGGCACCACCACCCTTCTTTTATAGCGGTCCGGGCACCACTTACGCGATTCTTCCGGAAACTTCCAGAAGCAGGATGATGCAATCTTGCTGTTACTTCTTGCCTGAATCAGCTGTTTCGTTTCCATATATAGCTGAAAAGCCGTCTTTAAATCAGCCGACCCAAACAACTTAAGTGCCCTTTTTCGCTACCGCTAATGGGCGCACATGGCACTGTAATTATTTACAAACATTTCACCGAGTCTTTTCACTCTACAGTCTCACAAAGTCTCAGACGCGCTGGCTCCATCACAGGGACAGTGTTCAATTAAGACCGGGACCCAGTACACAACATGTATTGTTAGGTACCTTCGTCTCTACCTGCCGCTAACCGTAATTGTCCGCGGCGAAAGGTCACCTTCCGCTCCTCTTTCTTTAGGGTCAACGAACGGATCGTTACAATAGTATAGATATGGTATATATTATATTAGTAGACTGATGTAAATTGCCTAAAGAGATAAAACAACAATTAAGGTAATTAAAGTTAAAAGTTAATTGTGGTATTTATTATAGGACATTTCTGCTACTCAATTTATCAGCAACTGATAAACAGCCTAATCTTTATCAAATTCATGAAAAGGTAATAACGTGAATATTTCAGATAATATTGAGTTGATGCCTGAAACGTTCCTTCTACCTTAATTTTGAGCAGTAACAAACGCTACTTATCCTTCTCAATATTCCAGGGACAAAATTACCAAACAACAAACTGCTATTAACTAAGTTTATTGAACACATTATTATAGAAGATTACCCAAATGCTCAAAAGAATTTCCGGTGAAACCCATGATTATGGGAACCTGTTCCCTCACTATAAAGCTATTATTAAATAACATTTCACCGATTGTGTTTAATACACCAAGTATGACTTTTATATCCATCCATGTGATTTTGTCTAATAAATAATGCATAAAATAAGTAATAAATATAATACGATATATACTTTGTAACAAATGATGAAATTAGATTGCGTTTATATATTTCACATGGATATTATTTTCAAGACTTTTATACATGAGCAACAAATGTGTTTAAATTAAGCTAGTATATTTCCTCTTTTCTGTAAAATTCTTCTGATAAAATCTTTAACAGTTTCTGTTGCTTATGAGCCTTTAAGTAGGCTGAAGAAAAATACTTTTGATCGATAACTGTGCGACGGTATTTAAACCAACGCTGACAGTTTGACAGAATGCGTCTTTTGTGTAGGTTTATAAAATACGAAGTGTAATAAAGTTTATTAGCCTCCCTATCAATGAAAAATATAAATTATAAATATTTTACTGCGATCATTAACTGAATCGGGATAGGTGGTAAACCGAATTCAAAATTACATATTGCCAAAATAGTTTTTATGCAATTCATTAATGTATGGTTAAGTATTGAAATAATTTTAAAAACGAATACTATGACTTATGATTTATTAGAATAAATTTCTATCTGTCATTACGATCATTAAAGTTTCATTTCATTATATTTAAATACAGACATAACTAATAAGCATAAAGGAATAAACTGAAGGTTTAATTATTTTTAAATGTATTCCTTGCGAATATCGATTATTCCCATTTTGAAAAGGCTGTAGAATTTAAAAATTTGTTGCTTGAATTATCTTCATTCTCTGATATTTTTAATTAGTTTGTTTTGTTTGATAAAGATTTAAAGATTAATTAAAAGTAAAGGTTTATATTTGTAGTTCAATAGCAATCTATAAATTGATACTATGCATATTGATTTAGCATAACTAGTGTTCAGTTTAATTACATTCTGGAAAAATTAAAATTAAAATCGCATCTTGTGCTGTACCCAGGTTTTCATCACATTTCTTAAATCAACAGCATTTCTTTACTTCATGAGTCTGAGTCAATAACTGTCGATTAACATTTAAACATGGAATTTTAAATTTATTATGCTACCTCTAACTGAAACAATAAAACATTTTCTATAAACTTAAACCGAATTACATTCAAATGAATATAATAACATGGGCTGTGGAGATTATATATAATTACGATATACTTGTATGTCTTACTATATAAGAATATTTTTGTAATGTCTTTAAACATAATATGTCTTTAATCAATTCTGCTTAAAATTAACTTTACTATAGAAGTATAAATTAAAAGATATACAGGAATTTAATTACATTATTCCCTTTATATTTCGATAGATTTTATAATTTAATTCATATCCAGTTCAACTTACAGTTAACTTTCCAAACTAGATTCAGTGCAAAGTCATTCTCTGTTAGCTTTTTTAAATGAGATATAAAACAGTTACTTTATACTTAATAATTACAGATATTATGGTATAATTATATTATTATTGTTCAGTTTCCTTTATATTCAATTGATTTTATAGCTCTTTAAATCACATCATATTCATATTACTCTTACTGACTCTACAAGTCAGAATGAATTCTGATATTCTCCTGTAAGCTTGTAAACGAGTTTCAAAACACCCTTTTTTTGTTATCACTAATAATTACTTTTGTATTTTGTCTTAAATGTTTAACCAGATTAATTTTATAGTTCCGTTTAAAGTATTGTAAGGCATATTCTTTCAATTGGGTAAATGTTCCGTTCTATATCGTTAGCATATGAATTTAAAGAACTTAATCTTGTTTATAATTGAATTCTATATATCAATGAAATAGTTCAAGGATTAGGTTTTTTTAATCTTGCACATTTAACCAGTTTAATTTTTTGATTCCATTTAAAGCAAAATAATTGGCATGTCTTAGATTGGACCAAATTTTTGTTGTATACCGTAACAAGTGGAAACTAATCTTTTTAATAACTGAAATCTACATATTAATGAAATACTTATTAGATTATAACAGAAATAAAATATTATTCTATATAAACTCAACTTCTATTATAAAAGCTTTAATTCCACATTTTTATTTTACTTACACATCATTGTCACTACAGTAGCATTAGAATTTACATAAGTTTAGCTTCTCTTGATTTGAAGAGATACAGTGTTCTCTTTTGCTACATGATATGGGGCTAATGAAACCAAGATCTAGCACTTAAAGTTAATTTGTAACGGCTACAACCACCCTTGCCATAAAGGGGATTTAAATACACAAACTTCCTAAATAATAGGATTTTGTTTTTCTGTATACATAGAATTGTATTTCATATGAATATGATATGGAGACTTTCTTTATGGATTGTCTTGATGAGAAGAATCATTCGTTAATAAACATTTGATAAAATTCTATAAAATATTCTTTTGCCAATACAAGTATAATTTCCAGGAAAGACTATACAACATTTTGAACTTATTTTGTTAAATGTTTTTATTCTGAAAGACCAAATATATTGTTGTCTAAAGAAATCATATTTATGGTAATCGGCTGTGTTCGAAACGTCATTTTTCACCACTTAGATCAATTTCGTTTATTCAGGAAGAATTCTGTTGTCCAAGAATTACTATTTTCAGTATAATATAAAATATAAGATAAGTAATAACTAATAAATAAGCAACGTTTTCAACAAAAATGAACTGAATGTTCTGGAAAATTACATTCTATTCTTCTTAGCAAAATTGTTTTAAATTCTTATTAATAATTTTTAACATATTTAAATATATTTGAAAACAAGAAGCGCGAAAACCGTCAGCAATAGGCAAAAGGTGCTCGAAATCTCTTTCAGAAACTAAAAAAATCTAACTCATTAATTTATGGATAATTTGATGAACCTTGGACTTGTATTTTGCAGCAATATAATGAGTGTAGTAAAGATGCAATTCTTGTCATTGTATATTATTTTAATTACTAATCAGTAATTTTTCTATGAATAACAAGCCTCTATAGTTTATAAAACCAATTGTTAATCCCTAAATTCAATTTTCTCTAGTAAAGACACTAGACTGTCTCAGACTCAGAAAAAAACGTTGTTGTTAAGCCAGGGTATATTAGTCTGTAAAATAAAAGGCTTTTAAACTATATCTACATAACGTAGTAAGTAAAATAATTAATACAGTAAGTAATACAATTACTGTCATTGTATATTATTTTAATTACTTTAAAAAACAGCAATTTTTCGATGAATAACAAGCATCTATATTTTATAAAACCAATTCTTAATCCCTAAATTCAATTTTCTCTAGTAAAGACACTAGACTGTCTCAGAATAAAAAAAACGTTGTTGTTAAGCCAGGGTATATTATTCTGTAAAATAAAAGGCTTTTGAACTATATCTACATACCATAGTAAGTAAAATAAATAATACAGTAAGTAATACAATTCCTGTCATTGTATATTATTTTAATTACTTTAAAAACAGCAATTTTTCTATGAATAACAAGCCTCTATAGTTTATAAAACCAATTGTTAATCCCCAAATTCAATTTTCTCTAGTAAAGACACTACACTGTCTCATAATCAGAAAAAAACATTGTTGTTAAGCCAGGGTATATTATTTTGCAAAATAAAAGGCTTTTGAAGTATATCTACATAACGTAGTAAGTGAAATAAAGTAATATCGTAGACGTGTACTGTTAAATATTTGAGAAATAAACCTTTTTTGAATTAGAAATAGTAGATTATATATCAGTTGAAATAGATTTCCCAACATGTTGATCTGAAGTTAGTTTAGAGAAGTTGTAAATTTAAAGAAGTTATTTTAAAGAAGAAGAAGTAAAACCTTCTAAACAGCAACGAGTTTAGGAAATCAAAAAATACTCTATCATCTACAAAAGTCCAAAGAAAAATATTACGTGCTTGCTACAAAAAATAAATAAATAAATAAAAGTTGTAGCATGAAGATAAGAAAGATCATATATAGCCTTTATTTATTCTGTTGTGACATTTAACTAAATTTATTCACTTGATTTTTTATTACTTACGTACTTTTAATCAAAATCAATGTGAATTGATAAAGACTGAGAAAATAAATTAATTTCTAAATATTTATTTTTACAAATGCTGGCTGCATACTTTTATGACCCTTTTTATTATACGGGCACCATAAAATTTGTAAATATAATTGAATGCAAATATTCTCAAACGCAAGCTTTTAATATTACATAGATAAATATATTTGTTAACTATGCATATTTACAACTCTCAAACAATGAAATATTCACCTATCTGATTTCTGGCATGAACTATAAGCCTTCAACATAGAGGAATTTCCAGGCTAATTTTCTCGTAGTTAATTTGCTGTGAAATATTATTAGATGATGTAAAATTTGAAATAGGCGGAATAATATTAGTTGTATAGCGTATAACAATATAACGGTACCGTCATTTTAAACTAATAATAGAATCTAGACTAAAAATGTTTTCACTATATATTTTATGTATATATTTTGCTATTAGCTTCCTTAGTTTTAACTTTAAAGTTAATAAGTAGGTATTATTTCGCAAGTAAACATAAAAATTGAAATAAATGTTTTGAATGATAAAAGCACTGTATGAAAATAAATGACTGTTTTAGGTAGGAAAATAAACATTTGTAATTTAAGATTGGCAAATTATATTTGGCAATTTATTTTAAATGCATAAAATATTTTTTCTTTACCATACATAAAAACGTTTAGTAAAATAAATCATTATTTTTTACTTTAGAAAACTGTAGTTATAATAACAAGCAAGTAAATTTTACAATATATTGTTGTGTATTATGTTTTAGCTAGGATAAAAAATCTGCTAGCTATCTAATTTAAAACTACGGCTATATAATAGAGAAAATAAAAAGTAATTCTAAATTATTTTAAAACACTTTTTTAATATTTTAGAATTATATATAATAGTTCGACAGTTAATGGGAGAGAATTTTTTAACATTTTTCATAGTCTTAATAAGATTTTTGCCTGTGTATTATAAAATAGAACTGTAAATTACCGTTTGTCTTTCAAAATTCACAAAAAAACTATAATAACATTAAAATTACTCTCTAAAAAAGAGTTTATACGTTACGTTCTAAGAAATCTTTAAATTACGTTGATATCGTAAATTGCCCTGTTAACAGTGATAATCTCGATAATAGAACATTCTAGAGTCATCCACGGCGATGTTAAGGTAAGGTGTGCAGTCCACAGTTGCACCCAAAGATATGATTACGTAACGTATTTGGCAGCATGGCCTCATAAATGTATGCAGTTTCCATCATATTTTGATTTTACCATCTGCATGCTGGAGCTGGAAATAAGGTAATTATACAAGGCAGCTTTTTGTTAGTCCGCAGGCGAATAATTTCGCCTTTTCTGGTCTATTTTTCTGTGATACCAAAAGTTCACTTGATGGTGTCCTACTGTTAAAGTTCATTCTTTACAAAGTACTTCTTGTTTTTCTGTTGTAATATGCTTTTTGATGCTCCTGCATTGAATTCAATACCAATTTGTTATGTTATTTCGCATTATGCATATTATTCTCCTTTTACCAACTTTTTTCACAAGTCGTTTTTTACCAGTATGGTTCTCATTGCTTGAAGTTTGATTCTCAACTCCCACTCTCTAAACAACTGAAATGATGTTTTGTGACAGAAATTCACCAAGCATAGTCTTTTCAGATATGCTGGCACCATCTCTTCTATCAGCAGCTATCATCACACGTTCAAAGTTTTAAACACATTTATATTAATTTGTATGATAGCTGCGTTATCTGAAATTGACCAATCCTTTTTTAAGCTTATCTACGTGGTTATATCATATTACGCTACTGTTGGGATGGTTTACTTCCAAATAATGTTAAGATTCCTCCAAAATATGATCCACTGCAAGCCATTACCACCGTCTGGAGGGGGTATGGCTTATCGTGGTCGATGGTGACAGACGATAAAATAGTTTTGGCTGACGATGGCTTCGGAAGCGGTTTTTCTCCAAAGATCAAAGGCAGCTAGATGAGCAACTAAAGTGCGCAGTAGACCCTATGGATGAATCCACGTGATCGGCTCATGTAGTGGCCCAATGTGTGGATTCAACCCCTAAACCATCGTTTAAGATCACCATCAGGAATTGGTGAACAAATGGCCATAGTGTGGAGGCTACTTTTGCCTCTAATTTATTTAGCATATCATTGTGTTACAATTTCCAATCTGAAATTTAAGCCAAGTACTGCATAAATTGTAATTAGATTAAAGTAAGTATTGAATGCTAATTCAAACTATTTCTCTTTCAATTGAAAAATACACTTTACCCATACCACACAAATGATAATTTTCGAACTGTCTTCATAGCAATAAATCTCAATGGTTGAACAATGCTTTTCAAAGGTATTCCATATTATGCCCTTATTATTTATATAATTTCATGTAGATTTGAACAATTATTATAATTAAGTTGTGTAGACCTCAGTGATTTTTATTTCCTTTAATAAAATGAATTTAAAAATGCCTGTATACCGACTATACCTGCTCATTACTGACTCTTTGGTAAAACTTAATATTTGTATGATTTTCAGTCAGAATCAGCAAATGTATTTACTAAAATATTTATTTTTACTCACTGTTAAAGCATTAAGCAATGGTTCGAATTAATGATACTTATGTAGTGTTAAAGTCATTTGGTAAAAAAGATTATATTAAAGAAAACCCCGAATAAGAATGTAGCCACCATATTTTTTAACACTTTACTTTAGAACAATAAGTTAATAGTATTTAATACGAAAGGTAATTAAAAGGGACTTACAGCTTAAAACCGATTTTAAACGACTATGAACAATTATACCTAGACTGGGGTTCAAAATGAACTACAATATCATAAAGCAGTGTTTTATCTATTCGACCGAAGCTTTTTTTTTAAATTGAAAATGCTGTAATTCAAAAAAGCTTATCATTGAAATGTAATATTAACAAATAATCAAATTGATTTTAATCTATATTCATACTTTACTAAACTAAAACTCAATTATTTAAAACAAAATAAACTCTTTAGTTTAAATTTTAAAATGAAAGGCATATATTCTTTTCGAGAGAAAGTAGAAGCAGGAAGTTTTATACCATAAACACGAATGTAGCTATTTATGGTTACAAAATGAAATCGTCGGTATTTAATAAACCAATAGATTCCTTTAAAGTGAAAAACTTGACGTCGAAAGGTAATGTATGACAACATAAAATGTTTATGGCTTTAAAAGAAATATGATTGATTTGAAATTTATCGTCTTTTGAATGTTTCATACACCTATAAAAGTAAAGTAAGTAGAAGTAAAAATAAGTCTTACTCTCACCCACTTGATGCAATATTTATTAATTAGATGTAAATTATTATGTGTAATTTCCTCATTAATTTCCTTATTTTAGACATCATAAGTTTTTAAATGATACTCGTTTGACAAGCATATTTCTCTCAATTTATGATTTTCTATAAAAATATATTTATTGCCTGTCATGTTTATTTGCTTTTTAATCTTTAACCTTTAAGCTCATGACTTTAAAAAACATAATAAATGCTTTGGATCGTGAGTAGTGAAGTATAATTTTTCAATAATTTATTATATGCTTACTGTTTCATTTTTGAAAATTACAAAAATTTGAAATAAAGAAAGACTAAAAGCGGACATTGCTTAACTTTTACAATTAATCTTTAAATGTGTTGTTTTCTGCTAGTTTGTCGCACAAAGAATCGTTAAAACCATTTTACATATCATTAACTACGTACTGGCTATAGCAATGTAATGTATTGAGATCATTAACGATGTGATCTAGTTGAAATTTTATAGATTAATCAAAATTTCTGTTCTCTTCTTAATTTTAGAAGAATATTAAAGAATACATAAATCCCAAATTTAATCTTCGTAAAGTAATATTTATCATTAATATATACTAGATTTTATACTGACAAATTTTACTAAGATAAATTTAAGGTTACTTTTATTAATGTTTATTAATTTAAATGTAAAATATTACTTCTGAATTTAAAATATTTATTTAGTATTTACAGAAAACATTACTTTAAAAATAAACAACTAAAACTTCAACCAGTGTTTTTCATAAATTAACCTTTTTTTACTTTATTCAATTTTTAAATTATTCATGGAGGGATTTATTTGTATATTAATTTCATCTAAGTAGAGTTTGTACATAATATTAGCTTTTATCTATACATTAAGTATGTTTTATCCTAAGTATTTACGTATTTAATTTTGTAAATCAGAATAATTATTATTTTATCGACATTAATCCAAGAAAGCTTTTCATTCTGCAATTGTTTAGGAATTTATAATTAATTGAATAACCAACTTGATTTATCAAATGCGTTTTTATTTTATAAATTATATACGTGAAAATCATCAAGTAGAATAAACTTGATGATAAATCTGGATTAAACATTAAATAATATAATTTTTTTAATTTCTTCAAGATAAATATTAAATCAAATTAAATAATTAAATTAAAAATAAATATTAAATCTGAGTGTTCTGAAATTCTAATGAAATTGACCCATTAACTATATTACATTATAAAACTATATTTCATTACACTGTGAGATCAATATCAAAAGTTCATGGGTTTAGTTTATAAATCTAGTACATTAAAAAGTAAAGTAAACTAGCAAATGATTTAAGCTTTAAACTAATATAATTTCTTTAATTTTATTCCAAGCTTCAATATCTTAATTCTTTTACTTTCATATGAAGGCAACTAATAGAGGTTTTTATACATTTCGAAATCCCAAATAATTTTATATCTAAAAATATTTCAATACTATAAGTCATTCATTTTATTAAGAATTACCTTAAGAAGAATTGCATTGTATTGTTTCAAGGTAATCATAATATTTCTTTAAAAAAATAGTAAAAATTACGACAATAGTTTGTATTATCTCAATTATATTATTTCTTGAACTGTAATACATTTTTCTAACGAAGCACTTGAATCCTAAAGAACCAAAATGATTCAGCTTCAAAAATGTCTGCACTTAATATTTAGATGTTTAACTGACATAAAAGCCTTATTTATATTCTTTATTTACTTTTTTAAATATATAATGAAGGTCTTCAAGAATTTTCCAACCTCTAAAAAACTTTAGTTTACGTAATTAAATAGTAACCATAATTCATTTTCAAACTGCAAGCAGTAGAGCCATAAAAAGAACTCATAGCGGCATTAAATATTACAGTTTCTTTGCCTTCATTTTCTCAGTTTTTGAATTTCTTTTCAGGCATTTTGTTTGTTAAGGAATAAATAAAAGAGAGAGTGAAGAAGAAAAATGCGTTACTAATGACTCTGCTACAAGTGTTATAACATTTAGTTTAGCCTGGTGACTCTGCCAACAAATGTATTCAGAATATTTAGGTACAAAAGAAGAGTATATTTTTAAATGCCAGTAGCTTAAGATTAGAATTCTTGTATTTTCAAGATGGGTTTTCTTTATCTCAAACAGGGCTCATTTAATTTGGACTTTGTACAAAACAAGCAAACTTTTTTCTTGGACATAATATTTTCCTTTTTTTTAAGTATTTTGCATTAAACACATTACTGCAGAATTAAATTCTATTGTATGATATTTTTTTTCATTCATTTACCTTAATTATTCTAAAAAAGTAACTTAAATGTAATTATTTATTTAAATTGTTTGTATTTAGCTAATTAAAATGAAACAGTTTTTTAAAATATCTCTCGGTAGCCATGGGTTAAACTTCAATTTTTCATTATATATTTATTTCAGTACAGAACTAATGAATAAACTGAAGTCGTTTAGTTGAAATAATATATCTTTGCTGCTACACTATCAATGTTTCTTATAATTTAAATAATATATTGTTACTTAACACATAATACTTTTATACAGTGTACAGATCAGACGTAAGGTACCTTTTTTGAAATAGAACTAAATTTAACCGTTTGGTGGAGCATTTATTTCTCCTATGAATTTCTACCAGCTTTTTATGTTTTAGTATCACTTAAACAATGTAAGAAAATGTACATTATTCTTCGAAATGTTATGTTTAAACTTAAATTTGCCGAGTGGTAAGTGTGTTAAAACCCAGTCCCGGCCTTAGCCATCCAGTTCTTTCAGAAATGGTAAGATAATTCCTTACGCCGACCCATCCGAAGACATACAGCAGCTGCAAACTTAAGATCAGTCACCTCGTCAGCAACCACGGCAGCCATAGAGCTGCAGCTGACCTACGCTAGGTCCGTCATGGTTAGAAGATCAATTTGGTCAATCCCAGTAAGGAGTAAACTCTACAGAGGTAAGCTCAAGACTACCAGGAAAGACATAAGAAAATATCACTTGGATGAACTCCGGGCTCGTAACAGTCGTATATGCCTAAAGGAGGCATGCTCCTGAGGTTGTCTCTCATTTAGCACTATCCAGAGGACACATACGGCTTGAGCTCGTGGCTCACGAGAGATGTTGTCCCCTTTTGAGAAGTGGTAAGTATAACTTTTGCAGAACTATTTACAATCATAGGGAAAATTCATTTAAATGCAGATTATTTGTAATGGAAAGACGAGAAGCCTGTTGCAATCCACAAGGGTACATTACACTCAGCAGAAACATAACGGATTTTCTTTTCTTGAGACTTTTCGGTACATTCCTTCATTCTTTACAGTTGGAAACCAACTTTAGGATGATTTCCCATACTGGTTGATTGCACATCATCCTCATATTTCTTTCTTGGAAACTAGCAGGATGGTCTTTCTTTTTTCTTGAGAAATATCTATCTATTAGCTAACAAAGCGTCATAAATTGATGTACTTATAAATTCAAAATACCCCTTCATTTAGTAATTCCTACACAGCAGACAATGTATCATATAAGATACAAATAAGTCTCATATACAGTGATACCTATTTGCAGAGTATTGTTTACTCTTACCATGTTGCACTTTGTGGCATTGAAATATTTGAAATATACAAGTCGTTATTATAGACAGTATTTAGTGAAACTTAGGGTCTAAACGATATTTATTGAATTTTCTTATATTTCAAATCTATATAAATGAACATTTTTTTATACGAAATCTGAAGTTTTGATGACCGCACAAGTAACCTCAAATCTGGATGTTCTCCACCTATGATAAAGGGAAAAGTTTTTTAATTTCATAAAAGAATAGCTCTGAAATTATAAGATTTTACCCCTTTGATAATTATGAAATTTTAAGAATAATTAAATAAAATAATATTTAGATTTTAAGTGAAAGTTTGGATGTGACCTTATTACTTTAACAAGTATGTTAATCTACCTTATTAAATCCGACACTTTTTTATGTACAATTATTTTTTTCTGACAAATTCTAAAGACATTTATTTAATGAAAGTTCAGTTAAAATATAAAAAATATAAATAATAAAATTAGTCCATAACACCAACAGGTTCATTAACTTTTCGTACTCTGTATCAAACATTGTATAGCTTTGCAAAACTATGTTTAGGATGGAAAATGTTTAAAACTATTATTTTAACAATAGTTCAAAACAAAATCTATAATATGTTGCATTAAGTTTGTTTTATCATATTTTTATGAGTTGTCCAAAATAACTTATTTCCTGTAATTTATTCTGTAGTTGTAATTTAAATATCAGAAATATATTGTGTCAATAAAAATGTCAATAAAAAGTTTCTCTTCTCTATATTAAGGTGAGTAAAGATTGTGTACTGAATGGGTGACAAGTGTGAAATGTGTCTAAAAGTTCCATATATGTATTTCATTGAAATGCGTATATTGAAATATAGCTGAGAATTAAAAGCGAGGTGAGATTTTCAGTATAAATAATCCTATAATTTATATAATTATTCCTACAAAAAAACGTGTCATTCGAGACTTAAAATTTTCAATGTAACAATGATTTTCTATTTATCATAAAATATAATATTTTGATCTTTTTAGAATGAACTTTTAATGCATTTTTAATAAGACTCTAGATTTGAAAATATTAGTGTTTTTTCATTTAAAAAATCATATGGATTTTTAAATAAAATAGAAGTTATAAATCAAATAATGAAATGAAATCGAGTAACCCACTAGATAACTTTGAAGCATGCATATTAGAATATAAATTTTTATCTCAAATTAAATTTATCAATCGGTATTATTCTTTAAACCTAAAACTTTAAGCTTCAGGTATTTTCATACCTAATAAAACTAAAATGTATTAATAAATTGTAAATTAAAAATATCAGCTGTTATGATGCTGTAAAATAAAATAAATTAATTGTATTAATATAATTGACATTTACAATATAATAAAGATAAGATTTTGTTTCGTATAAAAAAATTAGTTTCTATTTTGCAAATTTAATTTTTTTGTGAGTAAGGTGATTTATATATTTTCTCTTAGTGTACTTATTTTATCCTTTACAATGTAATGACCAAATCTTTTTATATATTTAGAACCTTATTAACGATTTAGAAACTTTTTTTCTAAAAAGGCATTCTTTTATTTTCTAGTGATTTAAAAATAGATTATTAAACTCAAGACTTTCTGTCTAGAAAGATATTACATCTTCTTTAAGGCTTTTATAAATGTTTGACACAGCCCATGCGAATTTCTAACTCTCAGAATTTATTGAAAATCTTCCTAAAAACTTATAATTAAATGTTAGTTATAATTAGTAAGTGTTTAATGAAAAAATGAGTTAAACTTTTACGCAAAAGATCTTTTATAGACATTTTGTGCTCAAAATTTATAGGAGATGGTTTAGTGCCTTAAGATCTACAGCTTTCCTACAGGAGGGATAATAAGGCATGAGACTTACTGCTTAAAGCCGATCAAAAACTTATACAAATATGATACTTTCAACGTGGTTCAAATCCACAATCTCCGGCCCAGAAGAATAACTGCATTCCCACTCGGCCATAGTTCAGCTACGGTGTTAGGTACATTCACTATAGTTTTCTTTTAATATTTTTCAACATTTTCGACGAATGCTTACGATACAAATTAATCTTACGATAAAGGCTAATCCTTTCGAAAGGCCATATTAGGAGCAAATGGGGCATTGAGAAGATACTTTAAAAAAAGATACTTTTAGTAAATATTAAAAGTTTTTTTTTCAAATTTTACCATTATTGCATATATTTATTTCTAATAACATACTAGACATTAAAGATTAAATATTTAAAATTAAATTAACTGAATTTAAAAATCCACCATATTCATATATTTTTTAAAAAAAAAGCTTTCTTTTTTCATACGAAGTGCAGAAATATCATCAAAAACAAGTTCAGTCTTCTCCTATCCATGTCGAACGATATCCGAGTTGAATGGTATTGGTTATTGTTAATGGAATCTACGGGTTGGAATCTTGCGTTTGGTATGAATGTTCGTTGCATTTAGGAATCTACGGGAGCAAATAAACATTTACTCACAAAGCCTTTTAAGGACATCTTGTGCACAAAATTTATAGAGGTTGGTAAAACTGTAGATTTAAGATCTACAGTTTTCCTACAGGAGGGATAATAAGGCATAATACTTACTGCTTAAAGCCTATCAAACACGGATACGAATATGATATCATCAACGTGATTCAAACCCTCAACCCCCGTCCCAGAAGAATTGCTCCTTACTCACTCGACTATAGTTCAGCTACGGTAGTTGGTACATTCACTACAGTTTTCTTGTAACATTTTTCAACATTTTCGACGAATGCTTACGATAAAAACTAATCTTACGATAAAGGCTAATCCTTTCAAAAGGCAGTATGAGCAAATGTTGCATTAAGAACTTTTAATAAAATTACTTTTAGTAACTATGAGTTAAAAGTTTTTAAAAAATTCTTTTCAAATTTTTGCGACTATTGCATACGTTTATTTCTACTAACATGCTAGACATTCAAGCGGCTGTATTTGAAATAAAATTAACTGATTTTAAAAATCCACCAAATTCATACTTTTTTCATAACCCACTCTTTTTTATACGAAAATCATGAAAAATAAGTTCAGTGTTTTCTTATCCATGCTAGATGATATCCGAGTTAAAGGGAATTTGTCTTCATTAGCGGGTCCGTTTGTTGGAATTCCGCTTCTGGTATGACCGTTCCTTGATTTTTGACCGTGTTGCAAAAAGTAGACCGTAGCACTCTAAACCAAACCAAATCTTGACTTTTGAAATCTTCTTTAAGCAGAAGGTCTGGGTTTCATTAGCCCTCGTGTAGCAAAAGAGTAGACCGTAGAGCTCGAAACAAAACAAAACAAAACGCCTATTTACAATAAACTAAGGAAATATGGTAGCCCATAAAACACTTAATGTTTTAATGTAGGAAAAATGATGAGTTGAGTAAGTGAATCGAGTAAAATTAGAACACCTTACTTGTACAGATTTATGAAGGGCAAAAAGTTTTAGAAAGCAGAAAAAAAATTATCTGAAAACAAAACTCTAATTTTGAGATAAACCTGCCAGAAAATATTAGATTTAATAAAAGTTAAACAATATTTCAGAGCAATTTTCAGCTTATCTGTGAAACTATCATGCAATTTTTAAGAAATTTATGTAAACTTTATTGGATTAAAAACGGGAAGATGAGATAAATTGAATTTACTTGATTTGTATGAAAACACTCTCGACGTATAGAAATTTAAGGTAGATTTCTTTAAAATATTACATTAATTTCAAAACAAAGTATTACAATATTTATGAATTTTGAAGTATGGGGATAAAAGAAATGTGAAGCCTCTCGTATTGAAAGAAATTTGAGAGAATTTATGTTCTCACTTTAAGGGATGAAATAATTTTTAAACTTATTCGATTTTTTATTATTCTGATTTTATCTTGTGGGATAACATATTAGGAAGGTTTTTTAAAAAAATGTTGATGCGTCAAATTCAAACCGTGTTTTTTGCTAAACTTTTATAGTAAAATAATACAAATATCCAACTTCAAACTGTATTTTAAACTTTGTACACAACGTTACTTAAAAATATAGACTATTTTAAAAAATTTTTGTATTACATAATGTAGAATTAACTTTAATAAGTTATTTTAATGTTTTTATGAATTTGTTCATCGTTTTTATTTTTAGTAGTTATAACAATTTCATTTTTCTAAACTATAAGGCAGGGGTCGGCAACCTGTTTGTCCTTAAGGGCGCAATACTAAATTTGAAAATCACCGAGGGCACATATTTTACAGATAATCAACAGGTATAAATAGGCATTAAAAAAAAAACAGATTTCTTATAACTTTATTTTGTTGGTGTCATACATAATGATACATATAATTCATTTTTAATAGATGGTATTTCAACAACACTAACTTGCATTTGAATGCATTTACTGCACTAATCATGTCAGCTATATGCTGATTTTTCCCTTGTAAATTTAATTAATTCAACTTTGCCGTCATATCTGCCAGAATTCCGAGGTCGATTAGCCAATCCTTATTTTCTAATTGCTCATAAAATTCGCCTCAAGTATTTTACCTCTGATCAGCCACCTCACTTCAGTATGTAAAAGAAGATCTGTGAACTGAACGTTCTCATCTTCTAAAAGTAATTTAAACAATCTGTGTTGCATAGCTCCCGATCTTATGGAATTAATAATTTTTGTTACTATCGTAAATACGTGTTGAAAACCTTAGTCTATTGGAAACACGATCACACACTAACAAAAAATACGTGAGTGTTATTAAATACGCTCAAGGTTAGCAAACTGCTAATCTATGCACAATCCTAAACTCAACTGACTACTTGCTGTATATCGCCGTTTGACAAGAGTAAGTAAATCGCTCTGGCTATCATACATTTACATTAGTCCAGCGAGGGCGCATTAAAAATCGTTCGGGGGCGCCGCGTTGCCTACCCCTGATATAAGGTAATATATATGTATATATGTATATATGTGTGTGTGTGTAAACCAGCGCAATTTAATCCACCGGTTACATGAAATTATAGCCCCGACTATGTTTGCTTGCCCGGGCTACTTGGCAAGGAGAAATATAGGTGCTATTAATTAATAAATATGATGAAGTCTGGCAGTTCCATAAAAGAGGGACGGCACAACTATAACACGGAACTTAAACTTTTATTTCAGAACTACAAAAATGACATGTGTCTCAGTCAAAGGCAGAGGACAAAATGATCATGAAAACGTGTTTCTTTTATAAAACTGAGCCCCACAGAGATACGCGGACACGAATTCCGTCTCATAATTTGTAGCGTAGTCAACGCTCTCAACAGTAAAAAAGAACGTAGATCATAAAAAAATAACCATTCGCTAGTGATAAATGGAAAATTTTGGGAATGGACCTATAATTTGTATTTATTTCAGAGTTAGTTTGGGAATTGGGTTCGAAAAATTCAACTCGCGGACAGTCCTTTAGATAAGATATTTTGTGGTTGGGAAAATGGATTTGAAGGAGTAATAATGGAAAAGAGGAGAATTGTTAAGAGATATTTTATTTTAGTATATTACAAACACACACACACACACACACACACACACACACATATATATGTATATGTATATATATATATATATATATATATATATATATATATATATATATTGGTTTGGTTTGGTTTGGAGTGCTACGGTCTACTTTTTGCAACACGAGGGCTAATGAGACCGGGACCTACAGCTTAAAGCCGATTCCGAACGGCTACGAACATCCATGCCAATGTGGGATTCGAACCCACGAACTCCGGTACTGAAGGCCAGCACCCTAACCAATTGGCCATCGTTCGGCTATATATATATATATATATATATATATATATATATATATATATATATATATATATATATATATATATATATATATATATATATATATATATATATATATATATATATATATATATATATATATATATATATATATATATATATATAATATATATATATATATATATATTATATATATATATATATATATATATATATATATATATATATATATATATATATAATATATATATATATATATATATATATATATATTTATATATATATATTTATATATATAAATATATATATATATATATATATATATATATATATATATATATATATATATATATATGACATGGACACATATATGAGTGGTTAAGGAATGGATGACACAATGTTTTTCGTATATAAAAACTTCTTTACTGTAATCCTTCCGTCCATGGCTATAACATTTAGATATCCTTTGTTAAAATTTTGTGACGACAAGCATGGAGGATGTTATCAACCCAATTTCCGGCCTAGAAGTGAGTTTTTGGTGTCGCTACCTAAACAAACTTCTATTGTCTACTTCCACGTGAGCTTCTTTACTCTGTATAGTTCTGATCTAGGGTGTGTATTTCTCCTATTATGTTATGTTTAATGAATACGAACTATTTTTATAATATCACATGATATTTCTGATGTAGTTTATTGAGTAACATTTTAAGAAAACATACTATTATAAAATGTTCCCACAGTGATTTCATATCAAAATTACAATATTAAAAACTGTATATTTTTATGCAAAAATACTCTATTTCTTTCTTTTCCTATTTATATGTAATTTTTAATAATGTTTAGTATAATCTATACTTAAAAATGGTTAATTTGTTAAAATATAAAGAGAGCTATATAGGAGTGAATTTCTTAAAATAATTAAGGTATAGGATTGTAAAAGGGATCTCTTTTAAAAAGAATAGGTAGATTTAGTAATAAGTAATGCAAGAGATATACTATCAAAAAAT
This sequence comes from Pardosa pseudoannulata, assembly GCA_032207245.1. Classification (NCBI taxonomy): domain Eukaryota; kingdom Metazoa; phylum Arthropoda; class Arachnida; order Araneae; family Lycosidae; genus Pardosa; species Pardosa pseudoannulata. Next base: position 55,226,436 of record CM063503.1, read on the forward strand.
GAAGATATCATTTATTATTGCAAAGAGGTAATTCAGTCCGATCCAAGAATACGCAAAATTAGATAGAAAAATAAAAACCTTGAGAATTAAAAATAACATGCTGATTCAAAATGTGAAAAATATCTTTTTGTACTAACATTAATAAAAATATATTCACTTTAAAATTAAATATATTATTTGGTTTCAGTTGTACAGAATAATCAAAAGATATTAAGACAATAATCTTGATCATTTGGATTTTTTATTTTATTATATCCCTGCAAAGAAATAATGAAACAGAACATAGATTACATAATAGATTAATGTAAAAAAACATTTATGATCAAATGGATAGAAAGTTGCAAATAGAATTATACTAAAAATCATTTTTACTTTTCATTCTAATATCAATGAAAAATATTCACTAAAATTAATTTTTTCTTCAATTTCGCCCGTAGAGACTAATATAAAAATCTCTTAAATTGATTTTTTTCTGTTTTTTTTTTGTATTTTATTGCATTACTGCAAATTAAGTCTCTAAGCTTTTCACCCACCATGAAACACCAACATTAAAAAACATATTTTCCATAATACCTAGCAAAATATGTTAAAACGTATTTTTTTTTCTTTTTGTACTAACATCAATAAAAGTATTCACTGGTAAAATAATTTCATTATTTATTATTACTTTTAAAAGCAATTGAAGAGATTTAAGATATAATTCGTGATCAGTTTCCTTTTTTATCCCGTTTCCGCAAAGAAATTATCTACGAAGATCACAGAGCATCCAATAACAGAATCTGACGAATTTTAATGATCAAGAGAATTCAAAGTAGTATACAAAAGCAAAGATGTTCAAACTATTTTTTTTGTACGAACATTAATGAATATTATCTACTTGAAAATTAAATTTATCTTTTAGTCTCGCTTGTAGAGAATAATATAAATGAATTAAAATTAGAGAATTAACTACTTTTTCATACGTTTTATTACATTGTAGCAAAGAAAAGATCTCAAGAATTCATGAAACACTCAGTACTAGAATCTAAAAAATAAAATTTAATGACTAAAGGGATTTAAAGGAACATGTTAAATAAAAGATATAAAGGAAATTTTTTATTTGCATTGATATCAAAGAAAATAGTATATTTAAAATTAAATTCATTGTTTAATTTTATTTGAATAGAATAATATATAAGAAATAAGATAAGTATCTTGTTAATTTATTTTTTTTATTTCTGTGTTTCAGAAGTTTATATTAAACTTGCATACCGACCTTGATTTTTACTTTCGCTCGATCTTTATGTGAACTAAAGATAATAGACTGGGTGAACATTTAACGCTGACTTTGTAATAATCTCTTTTAATATTTACACCATTAAATAAAGTCACTTCCATGATATTTATTGCTTTACCATCATACTTTCTTGAGTTTCGTTGATAAATACCTACCCAAGTTAAAATCAATTTAAAAACATTGCTACAGATGATTCTTTCTAATAATTTTAATTGATATCTACCTGGTTCTACAAAGCATGTCCTTTATTGATAATAAGTGACACGTTTCAAGACAGTTTGCATATTTCTAGTAAAGTACAATTTTGTAGAGAAAGTTCATTTGATTAACCCATATTGGACCGCTGTTCTATAAACAGGACAGTAAATAGAATTCCATTTAATAATAAAGTTATAAACATTTTCTGAGTGGATTTTATTTTAAGACCTTTAAATTAGACACACTTTATCAGAGTAACAAAAAAAACTGAGAAATCAAAATATATAGTATTGTAAAATATATTTTTAGCAACCCCTTAAAAATTTTCATTTTTTAATCTTTAATTTTACGTTAATTATTATTTTTTTAAACATAGTGGAGGTTACTTGTAGTATTACAGACATTGGCACTACATTAGTGAGTAACTCTAGGTCCAGAAAGCGGTATTATGACACCAAACACTTTATCCATTTTAACGATGATTCTTGAATTGATTCGCAAGATCGTTATTGTAGAATTTGACTTTTTTATGACAAAATCAGCATAAGCTTGAAGCAATTTGGTATATTTTCTGAAAATCTCACCATCGATGAAAGAATGGTAAAATATTTTGGAAGACACAGTTGCAAGATGTTCATGAAAAATAAACCTGTAAATTTTGGATATAATTTTTGGGTGTTAGAATCCTACAACGGATATCCTTTTTCTATTACCCCTTATCAAAAATGCCATTTCAAGAACTGCAAAAGAAAAGCAACAACAGTGTGCTTAAAATGTAATGCTGAACTTTACTTTGAATGTTTTCCCAAATTTCACCTATGAATCAGCCTAATGCAATGTAAGTGGTACTTGTCAGATTTTAGTAGTGTATTGGACCGTTGGCCTAATTATAGTACAGCTAATTACTTAAAAAATAAAAAAATTATTTTTAAAATTTTGGTTTTATATGCTTAATTACACCATATTAATGTTATGGATAAAGTTTTAAAAATTTTCAGAAATATTTAGTTGGTGTGGTACAATATGGGTTAACTTACACTTGTATGATGCATCTATAGTTTCATTTAATTTGAAAGTTCACATTTAAATAGCATGTTAGAATTAGCATCTCAAACACAACAGTTTAATGTTAGATATGCTGTTCAGAAAACTGTTTACATAAAACTTACGTGAAAAGAATTTTAATCTGAAAAAATATGTTAATGAAAATAAAAAGATTCATTTCATAAAAATATTTCAGACAACTTTCAGACAAAAATATTTCAGAAAACAAATCAGCTAAATTAAAGAAAATTCTAATATTTAAAACTGAACAACAAAAATTAGAATGCCATAAATATAAGGATTTACCTTACGAAAAAATAAATCAACAAGGTTTCTGTTAGAACGAGATAAGTTCCACTAAGCAGGTTGAAATTGATACAGTTCTTTCCAATATTCAATATTTTTGAGTGGATATTGAACGAAACTCAAGAATTTAGCTTAAAGAATGCATATCAACAAGAAGAGAAAATTAAAGCATCTTCGATTGATATGTATCCTGAATTATCATATTCTTAATACCACCATCTTGTAGCTCCTGGGTACTATAGACAGATAATGACACATATTGATAATTGATATTAATGCTATTGGGTAATTTTCTAACAATTCTTAATTATTACCCCCTGAATTTCATAAAGAAAGAGGATTGCAGTATCTAAGAAGCTCATTCGTTGAACTGTGCTATTTAGCCCTACTCTTGAGTGGATGATTTGAACCTGACTAAATTTGGTGTATTAGTTTATTAGAGGAATTTCAATTAAAATTTTTTTATTAATAAATAAAGTAACTTATAAACACCATATTTATGTCAAACATATTATATATTTCTAGGATTTTATTAAATATTTGGATTTCACAACACAAGTGTTTAAATTATAAGTAATTCCTAAAAGTTTTAGTTAATTTTGAAAATATTTAATTTACAAGGTAATATCTAACTCATGCATTTATACAAACATGTGAAATAACAAATTTTAAACCCTCACAAACAATTTTATTTTATATAAAAAATGAGCTTGGTTCACTCTGGTTATAACATCCTCTTATGAGAATTAATTCCTAAAAGTTTTAGTTAATTTTGAAAGTATATAATTTACAAGGTACTGTCTAACATATGTATTTATCCAAACGTGTGAAATAACAACTTTTAAACCCTCGCAAACAATTTTATTTTATATAAAAAATGAGCTTGGTTCACTCTGGTAATAACATCCTCTTATGAGAATTAATTCCTAAAAGTTTTAGTTAATTTTGAAAATATATAACTTACAAGGTACTATCTAATATATGTATTTATGCAAACGTGTGAAATAACAACTTTTAAACCCTCGCAAACAATTTTATTTTATATAAGAATAAATGAGCTTGGTTCACTCTGGTTATAAGATTCTTTTATGAGAATTAATTCCTAAAAGTTTTAGTTAATTTAGAAAAAATTTAATTTACAAGGTAATGTCTAACATATGTATTTAGGCAAACGTGTGAAGTAACAGTATTTAGACCCTGGTAAACAATTTTATTTTATATAAGAAATAATAAACTTAGTTCACTCTGGTTATAACATCCTCTTATGAGAGGAAAGTTTCTTACCCATGGCTATATTACCTAATAAATAATATGGAAATATATTTACTCATGTATTTAATAATATGTACTGCTGACAAAATAACAAGTTTTCCAATTCAAAAAGCTTTAGAATACATTTTATTGATCCAAACTAGATAAAATTTTAACTTTAAATAATTCATATGATTCCCTTCACATTTATTAAATTACAAAACTTAGTACAAATATTCACCGATAGATGGCGCTAACTGTACTTTATAAACTTTAATAATATAAAAGATAGCATTTAAACTGCGTAATTTGTCCCCAATTGTGGTCAACAATGTGGTTTAATAGCTGAACCATATTTTCCAAGCCATATTTTCCCAATGGATCTGTGGGAATATAAACACAATGGAACTGAAAGATGAAAAGATGAAGAACGTTGTTCTTTATCTTTGTCGAAGGACGTTGTAGTTCACCCCAAAGACCGTAGTAGACTCCAAAACCAAAAGTATCCAATAAATAAATAAATTCCTTTTGCGTTATAACGCCACCTATTGGAGAAATTCAGATTTTCCAATAGTTCCCAACATTTTTATTAATTAATTATTAACACATACTAGTTAATCAATAAAACTAATTTTATCATATAACCTCATTGGTTTCCAGTTTAGCATTCAGTCATAAGATTTCCACTGTAGTACATAACAGATAACAGATAAGAGATTTAATGGAAATTAAGACATATATACCCCATTGATAGTTTTATGAATAAAAATTAATAATATTTTCAGTCATAAGATTTCCACTGTAGTACATAACAGATAACAGATGAGAGATTTAATGGAAATTAGAACATGTATACCCCATTGATAGTTTTATGAATAAAAATTAATAATATTTTCAGTCATAAGATTTCCACTGTAGTACATAACAGATAACAGATGAGAGATTTAATGGAAATTAGAACATGTATACCCCATTGATAGTTTTATGAATAAATATGGAAAAACCTGCCAGTCTAACGACTGTACGTTTTGCGAAACATTACATTAACAATCCTAAATAACTAAAGTAATACAAATTATAGGGGAGTATTTTAATGTATTCAAATACTCAATGGTTTTCCTTCGTTTTAAAAATAATAGAAAATTAAAATACTTATTCACATCAGAGAAGCAAAAAAAAAATATTTGCAGGTCTCAAAAAGAAATGAAAAGGAAGATTCGGAAATTAGTTGGGATAATTATTTTTTTTTCATTTTTTAACAGCCTAATCTACAAAGGAGAAAAAGTAACTCAATAATAAATTCGCGTAGTGTTAACAGTTAATCAATAAAAATAAATTAAATAGATAACATCCATGAGGTACATTTTAGCATCCAGTCGTAAGATAAGATAATTCCACCTTATTACATTAGATAAAAGATGGGGGACTATATGCTTTCGTAATGGGGAGATGGGAGCGGAAAAATGGGGAATTCGTTTGTCATGTGATATAAAAAGAATGATAAGGGTAGGGTTGTGGAATGTATAGGTGCTTAGAATATGTATATGTATTTCTGTAGGCACCAGTAAGTGTTCTTTGCGTTTATCGAGCTGATTACACAAATGGACAGGGAGTATTTACAAGTAAGAAAAAATATACAGAGTATTATGAGGTAAACGTACAAAATATAATAGAAATAAATAAAATTTCTTCGAAAGAAGTAGGAGTTGGAATATTGTAGTTTTTAATCTTTCCTTATGCTTACTTATTTTTAATTTGAACTTTTCGTAGATTAATTTTTTACTTTAAATATCACTTTGAATAAATATAAGTTTTTAAATTGAAACAAATTTTAAATGTCTGTAAGATTTCTAGCATTATTTCTTAAAAGAAATCTTCCCCGATATAAAAATGATAAGGGTAGAACTTTGTAATGTTCAGGTGCTTTTAATATAAATGCATACACACACACACACACACACACACACACACACACACACACACACATATATATATATATATATATATATATATATATATATATATATATGTGTGTGTGTGTGTGTGTGAAAAAAATTTAAATGTCTGTAAGATTTCTAGTATTATTACTTAAAAGAAATCTTTCCCGATATAAAAATGATAAGGGTAGAACTTTGTAATGTTTAGGTGCTTTTAATATAAATACACACACACACACACACACACACACACATATATATATATATATATATATATATGTATATATATATATATATATATATATATATATATATATATATATATATATATATATATATATATATATATATATATATATATATATATATATATATATATGTGTGTGTGTGTGTGTGTGTGTGTGTGTGTGTGTGTGTGTGTGTGTGTGTAATCATAAAAAAATAAGCGCAATAAATTATTAAACTTTAGTATTCATTTATCATCTAAATTCGGTATAAAAACTTTTTCAGAGAAATAAACTTATAATGTGGAATCCTAAACTTCACCTTAGAACTCACGCTTGAGAATATTTCAGAGGTATAAAGCCAGATCACTGCTTTTTGGAAGTCTATATAAACCCAATCCGAAATTATCTTCATAATATTTAACCCCTTAACGTGCACACTCGAGTTAACTCGAACGGACTAAACTAGCCAAAATGTGCACACTCGAGATAGTTCGAGTGGATTTGTACTTTATGTTGCTTTAATTTTTCACACGCGAATACAACCAAGAATTGAAAATAACAATGCGAAAGAAAAAAAAGACAATCCCTTTATTGATATTTATCATTTACATTGAGTTGTAAGCTGTAATCCTTACTTATTCAACTATAAAAAAATATTTTTTTTAAATTCAACTTCCTAAATTGTGTTTTTACATTAAAAGAATTGAATTTTTTTGGTCGGCGTTTTTGAAGAACACATTAAGGGGTTAATCTCCCAGCCTATAAAATTAAGAAAAGTAATGATTCACTAAACATGAATTCTTTCCACGAGTTGAAATGATACACGAAGAATTATGAATAACATAAATAATTATAAAATAGTTGAGTGTAAAACAATATTTGACAATGCATATATTTTATTTTTTTAAATATAAATTTAAACAGCAGTTATTACTTAATATTTTAGTATAGATTTGTAATTGAAATATGTTAGATTGTAATTCTTTGACATGCTTACTTATATTTGTTATATGTTATTCACATATATTACTCGATTATATATATATATATATATATATATGCACGTCGTATACATGTGTTACTCCTTTGTTATATTACTCGTATTTGTTACAGTTGACATTTGAGTTTTATGCAAAAATAACAAAATATAATTTATTTCTCATAAATATGTGTTTACAGTTAAAAGTGAAAAGAAATTTTTAAAAAATGCTTGAATATAAAGTACTGCTTAATGTATAAGTTGTATTTAATTGTTCGATATGTTAACTTAATTTTCATATTTCTTACAGCTAGCATTTCAGTTTTACACATAAATTATAAAATACGATTTATTTATCATAAGAATTCTTCAAACAATAGTTAATTTATAAAAGGAAAGAATTTATATTTTTTTAAATGTTTAAAATTTTGTTAATACTCAATATTAACATTGTATTATTCAATAATAAATTTCTTTTTTGATTCAAAAAATCATTAAAATACAATGAATCCCAAAATCAGAGGGTCCAACAAAAGCAAGAGGCATTTTTATAAGACTAATTGCTTTCATTTTTCGATTATTAAGTATCCATTTTGTATCAGGTGTTGCTCAAACTATTTTGAATGAGTAATTATTTATAACTAATAACATTATTTTTGAGAATTATAAAAGTTGTTTACTCCATACATTTTAATGATTTCTATTAATTCAGAGGGTAGCTTTCCTTTTTTAGAATTTACATGTATGCGATAATGAACTAAGAACAAACTATGAAATATTCCAGATTGAAATATATGGCAGCAAGCTTATTTTTCTTTAGATAACCCATAACCATTCAAAGTGAACCAAATTTATGTGCCTTCTATTTGAATTATGTTTTTGATTTACAGCAGTGTTTATGTGCTCTATGATTAAAGTAACATATAAATTTAAGGAAAGTCTCCCAAACTGTAAAAGTTGCGAAATATTTTTCAGGACTTTGGAGCATATAAGTAATTTAATGTCGTTACCATACAGATTTTATGCAATCTTTACAATTTTTATTTTCATATTTTTTACGCAACTTCTGGAGTATGACTTTGTTTTTATGTATTTTCTGTCAGCGCTTGTAGAATATGCATATTTTAGTATTAATACTTTCCTATCACCTGAAAAATTTATTTCTATGTGCATAAAGTTTTCTGAATAAAACAAGTTAAATTTTACAATGAAACTAGCAAACATAAATCATGCTTCTTGACATCATCTTTGAGAAGCTTCTAAGTGTAAACTTTTTACATGTTTTCAGTTTTTCCAATCTATATCCAAATGAGCCATTTAAAAATAAATTAAGGTAAATAATTGAAAGCTCACTTTAGTAATACATAAATATGAGAGTTACCAATATAAAAGTGATACTCCCTTGATTGTTCTATCTTGTTAAGATACTGAATACGAAGCATGCCTGTTTGTGGTGCTCAGAGTTTCTGCAAACGCATGCAGTATCGTCAGATGAAAACTGATACTTATGCGATAGCATAGGAGCAAGTTCAACGTAGCAAGTATAATCGTGCAAATTTTAAGTACATGACTTCTTATAGACCTTACTCTTCAGCTTTTGATTACCATGTCTTTGGTTTGCTCAAGAAACGTCTGAAGGGACAATAATCTCCAGGTATTAATAAGGTCCAAACTGCCTTATTAAAATATTTCTACAGTCAACCGCGAAGGTTCATCACTTAGGTTATCAATTACCTAGTGGACTGCAGAGACAGTTGTTTCAACCACTAAGGTAGTTATGTCTAGCCTCAGTGTTCCTTTTCTACTGCTTTTTTTAATTTGTATACTAACATACAGAAATATCATTGTAACATTTGTCATACCAATTGCTTTTCAACATTCATTTTAGCAACGTTTATAGTATAAACAAACTATACAAAATGTAGAAATTTCTCAGAGAATTTCATACATTGAATACCACTGATATTTTACAGTGATCTTTTTTAACATTAAGTTATGAAAAAATGAAGACAAAAATATTATTTTACATATTTTAATGGGATAACAGAAAAAGAAATATTGTAAATACTTGAATATATTTTTGCTAATTTTAACGTAATTCACAGCGATATTTTATTGTTACATGTAACTAGTTTCCAATGAAAGTGAAACAGGTCAATTTTGAGTAATTTACCGAAATTGAGTTCTAAAGTCTCTTAATCGTTTTATCTTAATGAATTCCTGGAAATTTAAATTGCATTTAACAAATAATTAATAACTAGAGTATTTTCTAGTATTTACACATATGCATCCATTTGAAGTAATACGTTATTAATCATGGTTAATAATTTTGTTTGTTTGAAGAAAAAATGTCACAGGTTCATTTTAGATGTTAACCTCTCATGTCGAATACATATAAATAGAATTTTATTATTGTTAAAAGAAAAGTAAATATTCTGGGAGCTCTTATGCTTATTTCTGAATGGTCAATAAATATTTATCTAGATTATACTTATATAGAATATGTTACAATAATACAAGTGACATATAAAAACGTATAAAAATATACGTAATATAAAAATATACACATATAAAAACGTACAAAAGGCGTATAATTTTCTCGATACATTTCTGTAACATTTAAAAAAGTAGAACCTTAATGTTTGGAGAAATAAATAATCAAAGTACATCGTACGATAAACATATGCGGTGATAATCACTTGCAAGTAAAGGATTTCAGACTTCAATATTTTATTATCTTAGTTTATGTTGTAATAAATGCTTTATACTTTAAATTTATGCTTTTAAACTTTTAATATTAAAGAATCTCATAACTGTTAAAACTTCAAAATTTCTGAAACGTAATTATTATAATTAATAATTTTCTGCATTTTTTTATTACCTTTATTTGTCATGTCTCAAATTTTCAACGAGAGTTACAGCAAAATTGTTTACATCATCTGTGCACTGAAGTAAATACATATATACTATAACTTAAATATGAAATTATTTAATTACTGTCATTGATTATTTTACTTTGAACTTTTATTATTAATAATCGAGGCTAAATGTATATTTTAACTATTACAATATTATTTGTATATAAACAATAAAAATTTAGATTTAAAAAAATTTATTCATTGTAAAAGTGATAAATTTTGTTTATGACAGAATTTATAATGCGAATGTAAATTATTTTGTGATTTATTACACGCAAGACAGTCTCTGCTTTATCTCGCTAATAATGGGGAAAATCACATAACAATGCTTCCAAATAATTAACATCATATATATTTTATGAAAATAGATATCACAATATATTAAAAAGACAAATGTATCAGCTGGAGATGATTATTAATTTTTTTATTGCTAAAGATATTTCCATTCTATTAAGTATCATGATTTCAGAACAATTTCCTTGTGATTTCAAACAAGCCTTCGGATTTCTGAAATAAATTTCAAGTCACTATATGCTTAATTAAAATTAAACATTAAAAATATACTATTTCTGAATATCTTAAAATTGATTTTACAGAAGAAAACAGTTTTTTGAGGATAAACTTTAATTATTATATCCTAAGTACAGTATTTTCCGTTAGTCCCATTTGTACTCTCTCCTGAAAATTCTTATTATCAGGATAATTTCTATTAAACAAGATTGTACTGCAATATGCTTTAATGAAACCGAGCGTTAAAAGAAATTTCTTTTATCAGGTTTTCTTCGGGTAAAAATTTTTAATTAAATGAAACTAAATTCAATATATACTAAGCAACGATTATTTCTGGAAAACTACCATTAAATTCTTTAAATTCTTTTCAAATTTAAAAACGCCTACTTCCAAACAAATCTGCATCTAAGTTAAATAAAAATAAGTATGAGAAATATTTTGTATAAGTGGTAAAAATGTCTTTACCTTGATAATTTCTATAATAAAAGTACTTATATTAAACAACGATTCTATTGAGGAAATATTTAATAAAACTGGGTGCTAAAATTAAATTAAGTCTATTTAAACTAATAATTATTCTAAACAATTTTTTGTTGACAATCACAATAACATTCTGAACTTTAAATTCTTTGCAAATTTTCAAAAGTGCTTATATTAAACAACGATTCTATTGAGGAAATATTTAATAAAACTGGGTGCTAAAATTAAATTAAGTCTATTTAAACTAATAATTATTCTAAATAATTTTTTGTTGACAATCACAATAACATTCTGAATTTTAAATTCTTTACAAATTTTCAAGCATGTTTAAGATTGTCGCTAACGTAAGAAATTTATGTATAACAGACATTAAGTTTAAGTTTGCGTATTGATATTCTCTTAATAATTTCTATAATCAAGATAATTTCTACTAAAAAGTTTTTGCTGCACTAATTTCCAAATGCGGACAGCTAAAAATAGATTCCTATTAATTATCTTAAATAATAAGTTTCGTTAAGTAACCAAGTTTTAAGTGAAGTAAACTAAAAAGTAAATTAAAATATTCAAAATTAAGATAAATTTTGCTATCTCAATAATATTTGTAACCTTACTAAATTATTTTCAAGCTTTTATACACTTTTAACCTTGTAGCTAACATAAACAAAAGTTAATTTAACAAACCTTTTTTATAAGTTTCCGAAATGCATTGCTCTTGATAATTTGATAATTTCCGCTATAAAATTATTTATATTGTCCAAGATTCTACTGTGATAAGCTCTAATTAAACTCAGCAATAAAAAAAAATAACTTTGATTATTTAAAATAATTATTTCTTTACTGTATGTGATATTTTAAAAACAGTTTCACATTTGATCATTATAAATAAAAATATTTTTTGTTGGCAATACCAATAATATTCCAAACCTTAAATTCTTTACACCTTTAAATTCGATTTCTAAAGTAAACAAATATAAGTATAAAAATTATTCGTTTACGTTTCCAATATGTCTTTGACTTGATAATTCCTATTTCTTCTTCCTAATATTTTCGTTCACTTATAACTTAAGACAAATTGTGTTAATAATTCTAATAATGCTTATTGTATGAAATATTTCGGAAGTATTGTCAAATATTTACACACTTTTAACCCTGTAGCTAACATAATCGCTTTTTCTTAATAATTTCTAATATAAAATTATTTATATTAACCAAGATTCTACTGAGAGTTAAAATTGTTATCTGTGATTATTTAAAATAGTTATTACCATCCTGTAATCGGTATTTTTAAAATAGTTTTACATTTAAATATTCTAAATAAAAATATTATATGGTGACAATCCTAATAATCAAAACTTTATAAACCTTACACCTCTAACTCTGTATCTAACGTAAACAAATATAATAAATATTTCGTATAAATTTAAAAAAATTCTTTAGCTTGATAATTCCTATTTCCTCTTCCTAATGTTTTCTTTGACGTATAATTTAAGATAAATTTTGTTAATAATTCCAATGATATTCGACACCTTTTGGAAGTTTTTTCAAATATTTATACAATTTTAACTCTGTTAATAACACAAACAAAAGTTTTTAACAAACGTTTTGTATAAGTTTCAAAATTGTCTTTCTCTTGATAATTTCTATTATAAAATTATTTATATTAACCAATATTTAACTGAGATAAGCTGTAATTAATCTGAACCCTAAAAAATAACTTTTTATTATTTAAAACCCTTATTTCCTTCCTGTAATCGATTTTTAAAAACAGTTTCACTTATAAATATTCTAATTTTTTTTTTTTTGAAATCTCAATAATAATCCAAAGTTTAAATTCCTTACACTTTTAACTCTGTAGCTAAAGTAAATAAATATAAGTATAAGAAATATTTCGTATAAGTTTCCAAAATATCTTTCATTTGATGATTCCTGTTTCTTCTTCCTAATATTTTCTTTGACGTATAACTTAAGATAAATTTTGTTAATAATTCCAATAATATTTGAAACCTTTCGGAATTCTTTTCAAATATTTATATAATTTTAACTCTGTAAATAACAAAAACAAAAGTTTTTAACAAACATCTTGTATAAGTTTCCCAAACGTCTTTCTCTTGATAATTTCTACTCTAAAATTATTTATAATAAACAACATTCTACTGATATAAGCTGCAATTAAACTGAGCGCTAAAAATTATCTTCGATTATTTAAAATAGTTAATCCCTTCCTGTAATCCGTATTTTTAAAACATTTTTAAATTTAAATATTCTAAATAAAAATATTCTATCTTGACAATCCCAATAATGTTCAAAACTTTAAATTCTTTACACCTTTAACTCTGTATCTAATGTAAACAAAAATAATAAATATTTCATATAAATTTCCAAAACGTCTTTTACTTGATAATTCCTATTTCTTCTTCCTAGAAATTTTATTGAAGTATAATTTAAGATAAATTTTTTAATAATTCCAATAATATTCGTAACCTTAATAATATTCGTAACAATAATATTCGTCGTAAATAATATTCGTAATAATATTCGTAATTGTTTTCAAATATTTTTTACAATTTTAACTGTGTAAACAACGCAAACAAAAGCTTTAATAATTTCTACTGTAAAATTATTTATATTAATCAAGATTCTGCTGCTATATGCGGTAATTAATCTGAGCGCTAAAAATAACTTTTGATTATTTAAAACATTTATTTCCTTCCTGTAATCGAATTTTTAAAACAGCTTCCCATTTAAATATTCTAAATAAAAATATTTTTTGTCGAAAATCTCAATAAAAATCCAAAGTTTAAATTCTTTACACTTTTAACTCTGTAGCTAAAGTAAATAAATATAAGTATAAGAAATATTTCGTATAAGTTTCCAAAATGTCTTTCACTTGATAATTCCTATTTCTTCTTCCTAATATTTTCGTTCGCGTTTTTCATATCAAAAGTACTTTCTACCTTCATATTATCTGAATATTTCTCCGGAATATGCAGTAAAAATGGAATTTCGCTGGCGAGAGCCATTTCCCCCTTTTCTACGTATTTATGCAGTTTTATTGTCCCCCAGTATTTCTTTTTTAACGGAAATATTTCTAGAAGATGAAAACGCATGATTATTGCTGTAAGATATTCTGTCCTGTTACAGTCGCGAATAGAGAAATAAAAGATTTTGTAAAGAAACAACTTTTGTAAAATCGGATTCATAGAGAAGGGAAATAAACATCTGCTGAAACAGAAAATTGTTTTTATCTCAACGTAAGTTTCTGTGGTCACATTTTTTACTGTACATAAAACTAAATATTAACATTATATATATATATAATATATATATAAATATTATATATATATATATTATATATATATATATATATATATATATATATATATATATATATATATATATATATAGTATATATATATATATATATATATATATATATATATAGTGTGTATATATATATGTGTGTGTATGTATATATAATATGTATATATATATATATATATATATATATATATATATATATATATATATATATATATATATATATATATATATATATATATATATATATATATATATATATATATATATAATCAAAAGGAATCAAATAATAAAAATCAAAGGAATTGGAATAAATATTGGAACGAATATGGAATTGGTGTACACCAATTCCATATTCGTTCCAATATTTATTCCAATTCCTTTAATTTTTATTCTTTGATTCCTTTTGATTAATATTTATTTTGGCTTTACTTGATAGCGGCGTGGCGCATCGGTAATGCTAATGAATAGCTAATGAATTGCTAATAAATTTCTTTTCTTAATTTTCTTTTTTATTCCTTATATAATAATTATATATATATATATATATATATATGTATATATGTGTATATGTATGTATATATATATATATATATATATGTGTAGATGTATGTATATATATATATATATATATATATATATATATATATATATATATATATATATATATATATATATATATATATATATATATATATATATATATATATATATATATATATATATATATATATATATATATATATATATATATATATATATATATATATATATATATATATATATATATATATATATATATATATATATATATATATAGTCAGCATAGAAACAATTCTCCTGACAGCAAGGGTCCACTTATGCATTTCTACTGTATGTTAAATAAATTTAAATAAAAGGTTTCTCATAAAGATATTTTTAAATAGATAATAACATTCTTGTGAGAATCATTTATTAAATTTCTGCTTAATAATCATGTTCCTGTTGCGAGCAGAGAAATAAAATATCTTATAAAGTAACACATTTTGTAAAATTGGATTTATAGAGAGAGGTATTTCTAATTCAGAATCCCTTTACAGCAATTTATTTAATTTAAATAAAAATTCTGTTGTTTGGAGAACATGTACTCGTGAACATATGCCGCAGGAATGCAAAATCTCGGAAGCTGTTGTCTCTTAGTAATGTTATTTTAGTTTTATTGTAATATTCATCCATTTGTCAAAAAATGACCTGATGGATTACTTAAATAAAACAGGTAATTAGTGACTGTATGTACTAGTAGTTTTGAAATGAACGACAGTTTTATATCCGCTTTACTCCGATGCATAATGTTTATAATATTATAAAAAAAATGTAATAGCTGTGAAATAACTTAAATTCTTAAATTGCTGATTTACCTTTCAAAAAAGAGGGGGATTTAACGCAGAAGCTGTTGTTCTTTGGCCCGAATCTCCGATTAAACAAACAATCCAGTCCGATGCACAAGGTCAGATTTAAAACATGTATTACTTACACTTATTTAGAGGTTATGTAGCGGTTATAGAATTAATAAATTTATAAATAGTATTTGATTTACAATTTGGAGTCTTTGCAGTTAAAAGAGATTTTAGTTCACCAGTATTATAAAAAGGAAAATCAAAATGCCTTCTTTATGCGACGAAGTTCCTTTAGGCAGAGTATCAACTAAACTGATACAAGAAACTTTTCGTATTTATTATGAACGAAACTATTCTAGAAGAAATTATATAAATAAAACCTAATTCTTAAATAAACCACAACAGGTAACTTTGAAAGAATCATGGGGATGTTCAGGGAGATTGTAATGACAATCGCACTTTAAAAATGCGTAAAATCAAAACAACAGACTTCAAATCTGAGATGAATATACTGAAAGATGAGGTTAATAGTATAGCTTCAAAAAAGTCCCACAGTATATGATTAAGGCCACTGTAAGTGGTAAAAAAGTGAATTTGGCTATAAGTCACAGCTTGAATCGAAATATGATGATTTGGGCGTGAGTTGCACAGTAAACGAACTATACTGTTTAATATGCATGAATGTTTTGGTTTTATAATGGTTAACCCCTTCCGGTATGATTTAATAATGAAAAACTGTGCATGAAATAACCATTTAATTTTTATTTAAAAAACTTGTTTCATTTTACAATTCTTACATATTCTTAATTAAAATCCTCTTTTTACATAGTGTTAAATAATATCAGAAACAGTAAAATTAAGAAAATATCAAAGCAAAACATTAATAAGGTATACAGATAATAGTCTTCAAGCTAGTGGTACTTTTCAAAACAAAGTGCAAAGGAATTCTTAATTGTTTACACCGCCAAGTAGTCTCACTTTTAATTTGGTTCTTGTAACACACACGGCATTTCTTAGTAGGTTGTCTTTTATTCTGACTCATTAATTTGGCAATGACTTCTACCAAGAAATTCTAAGTAAACAATATGCAATAGTGATTTTCACAAGTGATAAAAGTGTTGCCAACTTCAGTACCCTAGAAATTTTAAACTAAATTAATTATCATATTTAACAGTAACTTTAATCGCATGACGAGTGTAGCTCGTCATTGTGCGGTATGGAATGAAAAACTAATGACGAGCTAGACTCGTCATTTTACCGGAAGGGGTTAATGCAATATACAGTGCGTGTTCATAACACATTGTGTCTTAAGTATGAGTGTATTTTAATTTTCAGTTTTGAACTATTATATTATTCCATACCGTTTTCATTTTTTTTCCAGTACATTCAGCTCAAATTTAAAGTCACTCTAACCAGTTGTTCTTTTTTACATCCTAATTATATTCACCCTGTGCACACTGTTTCCTTGATCGTAATTAAAATTAATATAACATTAATTGTTTTCGTTTTCTTTGGTTTGGTAAATTGCGGTTAACTATTTGCCACACGAGTATCACTTATTCACTAGTGTTATTTTTGTAAAATACTATGAATGACTATATTATTAGTGACACAAATTAAATCTTTGTAGCGTTTAGTCGAAATTTGTGTATGAAAACACAAATTGTATTTCATAAATTTATTCCCTTTAGTGTTGCTACTGTTATCATTATTATTGTTTTTTATTGATGGAAGCACACATATTCTAATTTAAATTTCAAACATGGTAGTTGGTTACGTTTTAGTTATCGTATGGTAAAAACTGTTATTTGCAGTGAGGCCATATATGATAATTTGGAGTCATATTCCTCTCAATTTGGAGATAAGTTTTCTCTCCAAGAAATAACCAATTAATAATGAATTGTTATCTTTTAGGTATTTTTTCCACGTTTTATAATTGAATTTTAACTCAGTGAACAATGCGTCATGATAGTCTCAAAATTCTTTCATTTTAGTTTGAGTACAACTTTAGACACATAGATGAGTATAGACAAAAAACATCATTTATTCGAGCCACACATTTTGAAATAGACATAGTAACGGTTGCAAGTCTTTTAAAGTCTCCCATTAATTGAAATAAAATAAAAATGTATTCAAACTTGTCCGTGGAAGATGGTCATGTATAAAAATGTGGCAAAAAGTGAACCTGATTACGATGATAAACGGCTAGAGGTATAAAATTTCCAAGAGGCAGTCCGCAGGTAGTTTGCAGACGAACTGATTAGTCTACGGAATATCAAATATCTACTCCTCACAGGGATAGTTATATAAAGGCAATGGCAAACAACATTGGAATGTACATTTTGTAGACTGCAACCCACTAAATGTGATATTTAAAAATAGTATTCACCAGCAAATTAAAATTTTATATCTTGAAAAATGCCTATTTTCCCAACGTCTCCATGAGATTCAGTTCAGTTAACAATACATTGAGACTATACCTGTACAAGCAAGTTCCAAAATCTCGACTACTGCCAGAACTCCTTGTTTCCTTGATGAAGAAGAGTACATCTTTGCGAATAACTCAGCACCATTCCCCACAACAAAGAGTGTTACAGTGGTTCTGATCACAAAAAATAACATTTTGCACTACCTTGGGAAATCCTCTGATATAAAACCCATAGAGAAGATGTTCGAGCTCCCCAAATGGAAAATTGTGAAGAAAGTGATCATCAACAAGCTGCATATCATTAAAACTCTCATCAGATAATGTAATCATAACACCGGAACCAAGTTAACTGCAATAGTAGATATATATAAAATATATAATATATATATATATATATATATATATTTATATATATATAATATATATATATATATATATATATATATATATATATATATATATATATATATATATATATATATATATATTGTGCCCGGACACACAGAAGCTCTAACTGATGCAAAGAGTTTCACCCCTAAATATAAGGATTATTGGTATTAAAGCACATATTACCTTTCCGAAAGAAATAAACAGTTTCATCTAATTAAATAAATGTTTTATTATCTCAGTAATATAATCTTATAAATAAAAATTGGCTACTAGACCTAGAACCATTTATTTGCTTAAAACATTCAGTTAAACTAGATAATACAAAAACCTAAGTAGTGTATCTTATAATTTGGCCATCTACTGTAGTTCTCATTAAGGTTTGGTAAAACTATATACTGTCCTCTTAATACGCGTTACATAAAATAATAAACTAAATTCAATTTTATATTTAACTAAATTTCTAAGAATATAAACTAGTGAGATAATAAAAATAGTTTATAAATGTCTTTTGGTTTTGAAACGTTAAATTTATTAAAGATAAAAATATGGCGAAAGATAATTTTAAAAATATTTCATCTCTTTGCGGTTATCAAAATACAATTTAAAATGAAAATTTATTTAAGTTACAAATTTTGGTGATATTTTAACCAAAAAGAAGGCATTTGATAAAAACCTGAAAACAGCGAATCTTCAATATGTTAAATTCTTTTATATTGGAAATCAATAATACAGAAAAAAAGTGAAGCAGTATGTTGAATAAAAAGGAGCTTTTTTGTTACATTCCAAGAAACGTTTTCTACTATATTAGAGTTTATTCAAGGCAAATAATACATTTTTTACAATACAAGTTTTTTTTATTTTTATTGTATCTAAGAAAAAATTCATTTTATATTGTTTTTGAATTTACTTTATCTCAATACCTGATTTTTTTACCTAGTACTTGTAAAAGAGTTTCAACTGTAAAAATCAATAACAAACGTATTATAAAATAATATTTTAACTGTAAAATTATGTATAGTAGCTTTATAATAGAATCAGAAACTCTTTTGTAATTTAAAATGATATATGTAGGAATATTCAACTCCTGCCATTTCAAATTAAAATGTTTGTACTACTGTATAATCTGTCTAGTTTTAATATATGTAAACGTTTTAATATTTGAAAGTTAATGATACATATTAGAATGATTCCACTGATATTTTGCCATAAGATATTCTCAATTATAAGATACATTTATTACAGCAATATGAAACTTTGTATGTATTAACGGTATCTATAAAGGAAAAAGACTTTTCGAAAAATACAATTTTCGTTAAGTATTTCCTGAATTATATATTATTGCACATAAAAATTATTATTTCTTTCATGATCTCTTTAACATATTGCTTTATTATTATCTCTTAATATTTTCTCTTATTATAATCTCTTATTATAATCTCTCATATATATATTATCTATCTCTTAATATACTATTGCACATAAAGATTATTATCTCTTTTATGATGTCTTTAACATGATATTACTTTATTATTATCTCTTATTATAATCTCTTATTATTATCTCTTACTATGAGGAAGGGATAGAAATCTATTTTCAAATCCTCACTCAGAAGGAAGGGTCAAAAGATCCTAAGTATTTTGTATGTTAGCGTGCTTAAATTCTTGTTATATGGGAGGAAAACCTGAAAAACTATAATGTGTTTACCCAGTTGATCATCTATTTCATAGTCGAATCCGTAACCCAGCAAAACGATCTTCTCCACTGTAATGTGGTATCTTAACCACCTAACTACGGTAGGCTACATATAACACTGGAATGCTTAGTGTGATCATTTTGATGACAAATAAATTTCAAACTCTCACATTTCCTTTGTTTGTTCTTAGATTTCTTAAATTATTATTATATTAAAAATTATTATCGCGTTACCATATTACTTTATTATTATATATTGTTATAATATCTAATTATTATCTCTTTAACCCATATTGTACCACACCAACTAAGTATTTCTGTAAGTTATTAAAGCTTAATCCATATCATTAATTTATTGTAACTAAGTATATAAAACCAAAATTTTGAAAAAAATATTTTTAATTTTTTTATGTAATTGGCTGTCCTATAAATAGGACAATGGTCCATTACACTACTAAAACTTAACAAATATCACTTACATTGCATTAGGCTGATTCATAGATAAAATTTGGGGAAACAGTTAAAGCAAAGTCCAACATTACATTTTAAGCATACTGTTGTAGGTTTTCTCTTGCAGTTATTGAACTGGCAGTAAGAGAGTAAGTTAATCTTGCAAAAAAAATCTCCAGTTTTCTGAATAGAATAGACATATATTTACCCCTTGTTGTGTCCAGAAGTGTGAACAGGTGTTTGAACTCGTTTTCATTGAAAGATAAGAAGAATGAGAATTTCAATGCAATATCGATTCATAGAAAAATAATCAATTGGACCGTCGTCTTAATTTTTAGGGCACTTTTTTATACTTACAAAATTACATGTAAAATATATTTTTCAACAAAAACTTTCAGCTATTATTAATATATTTTACTCTGTTTTTAAACTAAAAGTATTCCCAATGTTTAAATAATAATAATATAATATATAAATTAAAGATTAAAAAATTTTTTAAGACGTTGCTGAAAATAAATTTTGAATAAATATAATTATTCTCAGTTTTTTTGTTACTATGCTAAGGTGTGTCTATTTTAAAGGTGTTAAAATAAAATCCACTCAGAAAATATTTATAACTTTATTATTAAATGGAATTTTATTTGCTGTCATGTTTATAGGACAGCGGTCCAATATGGGTTAACAATATATTACTTTATTATTATCTCTTATTATAACCTCATAGAGTACATGATTAATAAATCCTGTCTATTCCAAATAAATGTCAACTTTATCTACTATTTTAATTGCTATAAGGGAAATAGGTTATACATTTCAAAGAAATTTAATAGTTAATTTGTTATATGATCCTGGAATGTTTTAAATATTTATAAAATCAAAAATATTTGTCCCAAAAAAGTTTCATTTTATGTGTATATGTATGTGTATTATAGTAAGATGAGTAATAAATCATTCTCTTTTATTTCATAATCTTATTTATATATCAGAATTTAGCAACATGTGAATTTTAACACTAGCTGTGAAAATTTGAAAGGTTACTATCGTCTTAATACAAAACTTACACATACTTTTCTGTATAATAGAATTCGTAAAGTGGCCCAATTTCATGCGTTGCCAAAAAGTTATTTTTAAATCAAATACAAAAGTGTAGTGTGTCAATTACTCTCTATCAAAACATAGCTAGTGTACAAAAAATTTTTATTTACTTTTGGGTTTGAATCCAATGAAATATTCATCGATCCAAACTACTTGAAAGTATTGTGAAAATAAAATAAGGCTCGTAATTTTGATATATGTGGAGAAACAAAAAAACTGGTATTCAAAATTGAGATGTGAAAAGCTGAACTGTTGAATAAAATAATGTAGAATACTATTTTCCTATTTTAGTACCTAAATAATTCTAAGAGCAGTTATAGAAATTGTGTTCTTGTATTTAAAATCAATATTATTATTTCTTAAATTGTAATTTGTATAAATTTTTAAACTATTTTGTCAAAGATTTTTAAAGGGGAACATTTAACTCTTTGTATCTCCACACGATGAAACTCAAAAGACATTTTCTCAAATGACAAAACATATCATATCATACATACATAATATAATTAAGGGGACATAACAACTTTCATACTATAAAGTATTAAAAAAAACCATGTTTATTTTAGGATATATTGCTTTGTTCTATTTGGAATAAAATTTTCCTTTATCATTAATAGAGGTTTATATTTATTAGAGATATTTAATTTATCTTATCAAGAAATATATTTTAAAATACATAAATTATATAAACCAAGTAAAAAAATAATAAATCATTTATCTGTAAAAAATTTTGTTTTCAAAATTGTTTATTAGAAATTATTTTTTTATATCATATAAAAGCTAATTATCATTTTTTCTGAACCTCAATTACATTAAAAATTTATTTTATAGCTATATACAGGATTTTTTAAAATTGTCAATTTCTTAGTTTTTAAATTTTATTTATATTTATAAATTTTAAATACCTTAATAAAGGTTGATATATAGAAAAAAAACTGTTGTTTTAAATATAAATATCAGTTAATATTTTTAATTTACACATTTTAAAAGATATCTTGCGGGTAAATGATTTTATTTTTTTTCATCTCTACACATTTTTATCTTATTAAAAAATATACTACTGGTAATGACAAAAACAAATCATTTTTTAAAGTTAGAATGTTATAAATAACTTGTAAAAATTTCTATCAGTAAAGAAGTATAACATTTTTTTCTGTTGAATCAAAAAAAGTCTTTTATAATGAAGGTTTTAAGACTCTGAAGGTACTCTGTCGTCATAAAAGAAATACAAAAAATAAAATGGGTATTTTCTATAAAAAAAACTAATTTCTTATAATAATTGTCTTATAATACTTTCGTATAATAATACTTCTCACAATAATTGTTTTAAATAAATAATTTCAAAATACCTTTGTGATTAATCTAATTTCTATTCTCTTCATGTAAAAAATACTTTCTTGTGAATATTCTAAACATTACCAAACATTAAATTTGGTAAAGGTGAAGTAATTTGAAATTTTTAAATCAAAATCTTTTCCTTAATTAATATAAGCTAACTTTATAAATTTGAGATATTCCTAGCCTCGATAGCTGTTACCACGTAATATATTCCATATTTTAACTGAAAATCATCCTCGTGGCGTTACAAGACTAACAGGAAACTCTATTTAATTTATTGATGATGAAATGGCAAGTTTGAAATAATACGTTGTTAGAAACTCTCGCACTAATTTCTAAGCATTTACGGCGGCATTCTTTTGAGTGGCATCAAATGTGCTGAAGGAGTAATAATCAATATTTATTCCGATCAAGTTTCTTCAATGTATAGCGACAGTTAATTTATACGAATAAATTTCACCATAATATTGAACTTAGCTTCATATAATCTTCATACGATCTACGTAACTTTTAAATTCATGTAATATATTTCATTTCTTTGGAATGTTCATAAAGTTACGTCATTTATACAGTATATTGTAATTTAATCGAAAAAGTCGTGGTCATTTATCAGAAAAAAAGTTCTTGTTTGTAAGCATATTTCTAAGGTCTTGATTGTTTTGGATTTTGCTATCGCTCTCGTTTACAGAAAGAAACATTTTGTAATGGTTATCTTAAAAACGGTATGTAATCAAAAAAGCGGTGGTCATTTATCAGCAAAATGTTCTTGTTTGTTAGCATATTCTAATGTCTTGATTTTAGATTTTACTATTACTCTCATTTACAGAAAAAAAGTTGTGTAAATGGTTATCCTAAAATTATTTAATCAAAAATCGGTGGTCATTTACCAGCAAAAAGTTCTTGTTTCTAAATATATTTCTAAGATCTTGAATGTTTTGGATTTTACTACGCTCTCTCTGGTTTACAGAAAGAAAAGAGTTTGTAAATAGTTATCTTAAAATGGTATTTAATCAAAAAATGGTAATCATTTATCATCAAAAAGTTCTTGTTTGTAAGCATATTTCTAAGGTCTTGATTGTTTTGGATTTTGCTATCGCTCTCTCTCGTTTACAGAAAGAAAAAAGAATTTTAAATGGTTATCTTAAAATGATATTTAATCAAAAAAGAGGTAATCATTTATCAGCAAAAAAATTCTTGTTTCTAAACATATTTCTAAGGTCTTGAATGTTTTGGGTTTTACTATAGCTCTCTCTCGTTTACAGAAAGAAAAGAGTTTTGTAAATGGTTATCTTAAAATTGTATTTAATCGAAAAAGTCGTGGTCATTTATCAGAAAAAAAGTTCTTGTTTGTAAGCATATTTCTAAGGTCTTGATTGTTTTGGATTTTGCTATCGCTCTCTCTCGTTTACAGAAAGAAAAAAGAATTTTAAATGGTTATCTTAAAATGATATTTAATCAAAAAAGAGGTAATCATTTATCAGCAAAAAAATTCTTGTTTCTAAACATATTTCTAAGGTCTTGAATGTTTTGGGTTTTACTATAGCTCTCTCTCGTTTACAGAAAGAAAAGAGTTTTGTAAATGGTTATCTTAAAATTGTATTTAATCAAAAAAACGATAATCATTTATCAGCAAAAGAGTTCTTGTTTGTTAGTATATTTCTAAGGTCTTGAATGTTTTGGATTTTACTATCGCTCTCTCTTGTTTACAGAAAGAAGAAAGATTTATAAATGGATATCTTAAAATATTATTTAATCAAAAAAGCGATGGTCATTTATCAGAAAAAAAGTTCTTGTTTTTTAGCATATTTCTAAGGTCTTGAATGTTTTGGGTTTTACTATCGCTCTCTCTCGTTTACAGAAAGAAAAGAGTCTTGCAAATGGTTATCTTAAAATTTTATTTAATCAAAAAAGCGGTAATCATTTATCAGCAAAAAAAATTCTTGTTTCTAAACATATTTCTAAAATCTTGAATGTTTTGGATTTTACTATCGCTCTCTCTTGTTTACAAAAAGAAGAAAGTTTTATAAATGTATATCTTAAAATATTATTTAATCAAAAAAGCGATGGTCATTTATCAGAAAAAAAAGTTCTTGTTTGTTAGCATATTTCCAAGGTCTTGAATGTTTTGGATTTTACTAGTCCTCACTCTCGTTTACGGAAAGAAATAAGTTTTGTAAATGGTTATCTTACAATGATATTGTTCTACGATACTTTGTGATATAAAACAACTTCTAGGATATTTGAGTATCAGGAAAAAAATCTTATCGTCACATCCGAAAACGTATATTCTTGTCCAGTAATGCGGGTCATACAATTTTCTTACCAGAACTCTCTTTGTCCAATAAAATCTTCTTAAACATTAAATGCACAATGTTTTAATTGGGAATAAGAATGTATTACATATGATATTTAAAAGACGTAAAAGAAAATCTCTCGGTACAATTGGAAAGTTCTGGTGAGAGACTTGATTCTATGTTTACAGTCAGTGCCAGGCAATGGGCAGTGACTGACTGCTACTGCCCATTGCTTTTACAGCTACTTCCTGTTATCTAACAGTATTCTAGATTATGAAAAAAATACTAGTGAAGCTGCATTTATTGTGATGGTTGGCTTTATTGTGATGGTTGTGATGGTTGGCTTGTTTCATTCCCACATGAATCTGAGGATTTTAGGAGGAATTGGGAAATAAAAGAAAATTTTAAATGTGAAAGGAGTTTTATTCATTTCAATTATTAAAATTACACTATGAAGTATCGGATGATATAACAGAAAAAAATGTTCCGAATACAACTGAACATTATCAGAACTCATCGCCATCTGAGTACGTGAAACAGTCTATGAGATATTACACGTCTACTTCTAAAAACAGTTGATTTTGAATTGTTTTTAAGCTGAAACTACTTGTCATCTTCTACAACTTCTTTTAGTACTTAGTAATATTCTTTCAATTATGCCAATTATTGACTTTTATTTATTTCTATTATTTGTAGTTTTCAAGATGTAAGCCTTCGTAAAAATGTTCTTTTGTCTAAAAAAATCGGTTTTCTCTGACTCCATACTAGTAAAATGAAATCCTTAGTAAATAAACAGTTTCTTTTGCATCATCCTATTAAGTATAATTCATAGGTCAGGAAAAGGAGACTTAAATGGCTGGAGACAAGGGAAAAATTAAAGTAAATACTTCATTTCAGTGAAGAATTTCACTTACTTGGTCAAGAGATCTACAACATTGACTTTGTAATCATGAACTATAAGTTGTTATAGAGAAATGAAATGAACTTCACACATTAGAACTTGACTTTAAAAATGCGTAACTGTTCAGGTAAGCGAGATGATTATAAGATGCCATACCTTTTTAAACTTTTAAAAGTTCAATTAAAAATATTTCTTATAGCATGCTTTTCTGAATATTATAAAACAACCCACGTACAAAATTAAAGTAGAAAATATTTAAATTGAATTTGTTGTTGAAAATTTAATCTTAAAACAATTCAATGTAAATTATGAAATAGAGTATATGCTGTAATAATTAAGGTTTCAAAAAAATTTCATTACCTAGATCATGCATGCTATCGGGTCATATATAAACTGTTAATTAAAATATATATCAGTATTGCTATTAGGGCTATTTTGATGTCTGACTATTTAAACTGATGAAAGTATTTGGTATAGAATACAACATAGTACGTGTCAATGACTATGTTTACAGATTAGAGTGAAAATTTCCTTTCAGGAATGTTGGAAAATTACGTGTTTCAGTAGCGGCATTTGGACATAATTCAATATTTACGACGTAACTGACTCAGTATTAAAGGATTTATCCGTGTGATCACTTCTTGAAAAACTTTGCTCCTCAATAAATGAAAACATTACAGAAAATTATTCGCTGGTTCAACGCAAAATTGAGGTGGGTAAAAAAAAAATTGATGACTATTTCATTTTTATTCTCAGTGTATAAAGTGTGTTATGTGAGACTCAAGTAAATCCTGTTAATTCATCATTTTAACTACAAATCTCAATTAGAATTTAATAAAAAGACTCCATAGAAGTTGGAAACTCTTTATGGTTACTATATCCTAGTTAATGCTAAGGACTAGATTCAGTTTACATGTTTGTTTTGGCTTTCATATACCATTAACATTTGACAGTTATATATACACATAGTAAGTAAAGGACACCATGTTTATTTTATTAAAAAAATTAGAGTTTTGTATATACGTGTATAACATGTTTTCCTCTATGTGAGAAAAACATTAGTTCCAATTCCTAAAAATTTAAAGAATTGGTAAAAAAAAAAAAAACTATGTGCCAACAATGGTTGCTAGGTAAACACACCCATTTAGTATTAACATCGTGTTTTCGTGCTCCTACAGGCACTATATATTTTATATAATCTCAAAGATGATTATAAAGCCTTTCACTAAACAGAACCCGATTCAAATAAATATTAAAAACCTTTATTGTGCTCTCCTGTAAATCTGAAATTTCTAACCTAGTCTGATATACATCTGATATCCAGATATACAAAAACGAATGACTCAATTTCAGATCATTTACACATTTTTTGTAAAAAGATAAACATTCCAGTTAAAAATGAAGTTATACATAAATGTGCTTATATTTTTACTTTACTACTTAATTTTTCAATAAATTCAAAAACCTGGATGAAAAAATATTAATCGCTACAATGCTTTCAGAGTTAGAAATGATAGGTCATCAGAAAATTTCATGTCATGTATGCTAGGAGCTTGCTCGCCATGTAGTCCTGTAATTTCATTCGTCAATTCCTCATTAATTTTTCACTTCAGTGCTTCTCGCTTTTTTCTGCCATTTCGCCAGTATCATACTTTGTCTCTACAAGTGGAGGGCGTTCGGCACACTGGTGGCCAATTCATTTCACCGGAAAAGAGCTATTGATTTCTAGAAGGAAATCAACGTTGATTTAGTACCGGAAAGAAAGTGCCATGGTCTTGTGCGATTAATGGAGCAAATCACGGGCCTGACATTCGGGACAATGGTTGACAAATCCCATGATTGTACTCATTACGAGGCGTTCAGATTTCTTGCCAGGAAGTAATAACTTATTGATAATGTTTAGTGATTTCCGATCTAGTTACATATGTTCAGTAACCTCGCATACTGAGAGACCAAATACTTTTCACAACTGGCAGGCCTATCTAAAATATTTCTAAAAGTTCTCTAAATCATAATTTTATACTCTTTTTCTTCACTAAGCACGGGCTGGAATTTCGTCATTGATCAAGTTATGTACTTCCGTATTGTTATAGAATAATTTTGATAACTTGAAATATATTGTTATAAGATATAACTCTTAAACAACTCATACATTTGTTACAAAAATAAGACA
>CM063503.1:55260016-55287516 GCA_032207245.1 Pardosa pseudoannulata
ATTTTTTATGAGTTAGGGCTAGCAAAATTCAAAGCGAGTTCGAAATCCGCCTCATCCCTTCCTTTTCGAGTGTTTAATGCTATTATTTAAAGCCTTATTCTCCCTCTTATTCTATACTAAATTCATTATTGATAGGATGGCGAGGGCGGAGCGCAATATTTAAATTTCTGGACTGTTTTTACATGACCCTTATTCTAACCATTTCCATCACCACGTGTAAGCTGGCACATGGGGTAGAGTGTCTGCCCATTTGATCGTCGTATTTCTCGGGTTGATGGTTCTGCCCCCGACGTAGCCGAATTTTTCTAAATGTCTAATTAATTTAACAATTTCAGCTTTTTCTTTTGAATTCTTATTCCTTAAGTTGTTTTGTTATTTTTAAACTTTTATTATTTTTAAAATAAATTTTTACCATTTTTCAAATTTTTATTATTTTTATTTTTAAATTTATTACCATTTTATATCATATTTAATTAATGTACTTTATCACTATTTATTTAACATTAGCATTATGACGTACCACCATTATTAATCAGACGATTAAAAAGCATACCAATACTAAACAATATTAGGTAAATAAATATTTTTTTAATTCTAGACATTTTTTTACCAGCCTCATTGAATCAATTTTTTTTTTCATCGTCAGCATTATTATATATTACTTATATATAATATATACTTATATTTAGTATATATTCTATATATATATATATTTTTTAAAATAAATTCTCAGAAAAAAAAAATATATTTAGTATGTATAATATAAATTTAAAATTAAAAATATATATATATATATATATATATATATATATATATATATGAATATATATATATATATATATATATATATATATATATATATATATATAGATATAGATAGATAGATAGATAGATAGATAGATAGATAGATAGATAGATAGATAAATTCGTTAGTAGACATCTAAATAGCAGTCTACCGGTAAATAAAGAAATTGCCTTTCATTTAGTACATTGTGGTATTGAGAGATTTACGGAAAAAGTCCAAATAATTTAGTAATATAGAAGCTCAAAATAATTGCATAATATTTAATCTTTTTTTAAAAACTGCAAGTATTATAATTTATAATTTTAAATTCAAAATAGATAAAAGTTTTGTTTTAATAAAGTAATTTAAACTGCCTAAATAATTTCAGAATTTTATTCAAGAAAATATTTAAAACATTTTAATGCAAATAGTATTGAAACGCTATGTATACATTTTTCATGGAAAGATACATATCTTGAATTATATTTCTTGTTTCTTTAAATTCCCCTTTACAGCTTAAAAATGTTCTTGTCCGAAAGTGAAAACAATGAAACCGAATCTTGTTTTAGAGAGAAATGTTTTACAGAAGTAATTTGAAATCATAAATGATTAAAGTTCGGTCTTTGAAGTTTGACCATTTAAATCCTGGGAGACCAGTTTTCAATTTAGGTTTTACCTAACTTTACGAAACGATTACACGACACTCAAAGAATTTGAGATATTTGATCTGCGAGGGATTACGCTTTTCTACTTTCAGTTGGCACTTTTTTTTGTCGCTTTTGAGAACAAAGAAGTAAAGGCTTTCAAAGTATTATAGAAATATAAATGAGTAACATCAGCAATATAAAGAAATGTTCGTATAAAAATATGATTTTCTTTGAAAAATATGATTTTAGAACTTCATATCTCTTTTATATTACTTCATTATAATATCTTTTTATTTAATATTAAAAAGTATTTTAAAATTTTATTAAAATTAAATGTTTATATATAAATTAAATATATTTGTAAAAAAATATAAATGCATTTTAAATATATAATTAATAATTTTATTCTTGATAATAAAATTTTGTTTTTTTAATAAAAATAATTTATAATTGTTTTCTATTTCTTAAAAATAATATGAATTTAATTGTATTTTTGATTTTGAATGTGAATAAATTTGTTTTATCCTCTATAATTATAAAATAATATATTGTTCTTGTTAGTATTTTAAAACTATTTGTGAATGTATGTATTCCTATACTTATATTTTTTTTATCCTTTATGAGAATTTTGATAATGTTTCAGTAATATAGTATTATTTTCATTTTTTTTATTTTTTTTTGTTTCTATTATTAAATTTTTTTTTTTTTACATTTTTGTTTTTTTTTATTTTTTTCATTATTTTTAATTATATTTTTTTTTTTTTCATTTTTTTATTCATGTTTATTTTTTTATTTTTTTTATTATGTACATAAAATTTTATATTGTTTTTTATTTTATTAATTATTCATATAAAAATTAATTTCACCTTTTTTTTAATTCAATTTCGCCACTTGTAACAAAAAAAGCTTCACGTTCTTTATACAATAAATCACAGATTGTCTTAAATAAAATTTTTGCAGTTTGATGCTCTTCAAAGTTATGTAAATCTTATATAGAAGGAAATAGGTTTAACTAAACACCTTAGCTTTAAGCAACTTCAATTGGAGGATTTTTCTTATTTTTCACCTTATATCTTTTAAATTGTTATCATAAATGAATAGGATTTTCAGTATTTATTTTCTATTTTTCAACTCCTCTTCTTAGCCCACTCTCCTGTTTCTAATCATGGATCTTGTTGGTGCTTCAACCACATTTGGCGAAATTGGCGTGCTTGCAGCTTGCGTGCGTGGCTTGCTTGCAGCGTGGCGTTTGAAATCTGGCGAGGGGATCGTAACTCAACAAATTGATACATAAACAAAAACAACATTTTGAGGAAAAATTTTACAAAAATTGAATATTTAAAATCTAATTGAATTAACAAAGAAAACACAAAGGAAACACATAACATTCATACTAAATAGACTGAAACATTCACTTAATCACAAATTAAATAAACTGAGTGTGATTTTCATCACAAATTTGTGATTTAGTGTAAATTGTAAAATTAATTTAAACAAAAAAAAAGAAAACTGTATTTTGAGTGGAGGTTGAAGAGGAGTTGTAAAATTGAAAATTTTTTCTCAAATCTCTTATTATATAAATTGTTTCCTTAATTTAATTTGTTTCTGAAAAATAATAACGTCTTTTATTTAAAGCAAAGATGGAATGCTTTTTTCAAAAAATTAAATTTGTTTCGGACACACTATACAGAGGCTTACAATACAAAGCTAGTTCCACTAATAATATTTACACTATCGTACACAAATAATATTAGATATAGTTACGCTCCTTTTTATTTTTAAAAAAAGAATCTGAAATTGCACACTATTTACATTTTTCTGAAAAAATGCGTCATGTTCGTTATACAATAACTCACAGATTTCCGTAAATAAAATTCATAGCATACTTTATAGTTTAACACGCCTCAAAGTTAAGTAATTCTTAGATATAGAAGGTAATAGATTTAACTGGACACTGTACCTTTAAGCGACTTCAAATGGAGTATTTTTCTTGTTCACCTTATCATATCTTTTAAATAGTTATCATGAACAAATGGGATTTGCAGGATTTCTTCTTTATTTTTATATAAAACGTTTTGAAGGATTTAATTTGTTTCTGAAAAGTAAGAATTTCTTTTATATATAGCGAGAAGGAAAAGCTTTTTCAAAAATTTTAAATTTTGTCGTACACACTGTACAGAGGCTTACAATACAAAGTGAGTTTCATTAAGTTTCATTAAGTGAGTTTTCACAGGCCTACAAAAAAAATTTATTTTGGTGCCTAAGATTTTAAAACTGGATTTAGCTATGTTTAGGGCGCTGATTCTAAATATGAAATCAGTTTTTCTCTATCAGCTCTATTTTTTTTAGATAAGCGTTTTTTTTTTGTTGTGCAGTACTACAGGAAATGTGAACCACATAGCTCCGGGAACATCCACCAGATAGGTTAAACATCCAGTAAGTGCTTTCAACCCTTCAACTACAGTTGAAATCCTTTTAGAGTAGAGTAAACATTTTTTAAATAATAAATTAAACACTTTTTGAGTTTAATTTAATTGAGATTTGTCGTCGTGCAGAGTAGATAGAAATTAGCTTTGTGTATTATTTGAGTTTAGGAAAGATATGTTATAAGCTAACCTGAAACGTACTATGTTGTAAATTGTTGTACTTGTATCAAAATGCCCCCAGTTGAGTATGGAAAAAATTAAAGCAAAAATATTTGACCTCCAACAGGCAAGACAATTCATCAAGGATCCTGCCTTCGTAAATTCGATGAATGAGACTGAGCGAAAAGCCAGGACTTCATTTGTTGCGGTTGTCGAAAATATTCTGGGCAAATAAAAATCTGAAAACTATGTTGAACTGGTAAACGAGATGCTTGACAGTTTCAGATACCTTGGATGCAATATGAGTATTAATGTGCACTATTTACACAGCCATTTAGACCGTTTTTCTGAAAATTTAGGAGATACCAATGAGGAACAAAATGGAATATTTCACCAGGATATTAAAATTATGGAGGTTCGCTATCAAGGAAGATTGGATACGCACATGATGGCTAATTACTGCTGAAGTTTAAAAAGGGACTGTACCAAAACACATTCAAGATTGTCACAAAAAAGAAGCTTCCGAAGTGTTTAGTTACTATATTTCGTCTCACCTTAACAAAATACAATTGGGAAAGGCATATGAGCCTATTTACACTAGTTTCTAGGTAAATTATTAAATATTTAATTGTATTCATAAATTTTTATCCTATGTATTATTGCTACAAATTAAAACTTAATTTTTTATCATTATAATAAATATTTGAGACACAGTATAGTTAATTTCTTCGATTTTTCTCTCTATCTTTGTATGCAATAATATTTGTGTAATATATTAATAATATAAATATATATTAATAACTAATATATCTGTATAAGATATTAATAATATTATAATATATTATAATATATTCCCATGCTTAGTATATTTTATTTGATCTATGGATTCAACTTATAATAGTGCAACGTATGATTTACCAAAATGGTAAATCTCAGAAATACGATCTGCTAGGCAAAATCTAATGCTGTATTTGAATCCAGGGCATCAAATTCCTATAAAATTAGCTCTAAATACGCAGGCACCAAAACCACTGTTGACCTATGTAATCTTTGTTTTATCCTAAACAAATACTATTAGGTATATATATATTTTTTTACTTGTATTTACTTTTTTTTTAAATGTGTCAGAATTTTTACACTGTTTACTTTTATATAAAAAAAAAACGCTTCATGTTCTTTATACAATAAATCACAGATTGTCTTTAACAAAATTCAAAGTATACTTTGCAGTTTGACCCTCTTCAAATTTAGGAAATAGATTTAACAGGACACTTAAAGCAACTTCAAATGGATGATTTTTCTTATTTTTTCACCTTATCATATCTTTTAAATTGTTATTCTAAAGAAATGGGATATTTAGTATATTATTTCCTATTTTCATGTAAATTGTTTTACTGAATTTAATTTGTGTTTGAAAAATAAAATTTTTTTATATAAAGCGAAAAAGACAAGCTTTTTTTCAAAAATTTTAAATTTTGTCGGACACACTGTATAGAGGCTTACAATACAGAGTGAGTTTCATTCATATTCTCTGCTTTACTGTAAACAATTACTATTAGGTATTATTCTCCTCCTATTTACTGTTTCTAAAATGTATCAGAAATTTTACACTATTTACTTTTATCTGAAAAAACGTTCCATGTTCTTTATACAATAAATCACAGATTGCCTTAAATAAATTTCAAAATATACTTTACAGTTTCACGCTCTTCAAAGTTGAGTAAATCTTGGATACCAAAAGAAATAGATTTAACTCGACACTTTACCTTTAAGCAACTTCAAATGGAGGAATTTTCTTGTTTTACACAGTATCATATCTCTTAAATTTTTATCATAAATAAATAGAATTTTCAGTATTTGTTCTTTATTTTATATAAATAGTTTTACTGAATTTAATTTGTTTCTGAAAGATAAGAATTTATTTTATAAAAACCGAGAAGGGGAACCTTTTTTCAAATATTTGAATTTTTTTATCACATACTGTGTAGAGTTTTACAATACAAAGTGAGCTTAATTAATAATCTTTGCTTTATTTTAAATGTATTATTAGGTATATTTCTCCTCCTATTTATTTTTTTAAAATAGTATCAGAAATTTTACACCATCGAATTGAATTTTCCATAAAGCTAAAATAAAGTTTCAAAATACCATTTCCAATAATAATATAAATACTAGATGAAATAAATAAGAACGGTTAGAGAAAGGTAGTGTTTCATCGTAAGTCTATAATGTATTTGCTTACGGTAATCAATATATGCAAATCTTTTTATTTCACTGTGCGTATATTAAACAAACTCTATTTTAAGTAAAATGCCTTAAAAATTTTTATAGCTTCCTTACACGCTATAATATTAATTGAAAAAATTATATAGTTTTACAAGTTCTAATTCAAATATTTCACTGGAGTTCAAAATTGTCGATTCGAAAATGCCCCAAAATTTTTGATATTTTAATATTTTTTTAAAAATTGAATTTTGTAAGGTTTAACGCTGATGTCTTCTTAATAGATTATAAGATATTTATCAGGCTTTATAGATTATTTATTAAGTATTGATTCAATGGCTGAAGCGTAAAAGAAATTTTATCGGTTAATATTTTTGATACTTTTACGATGTCTTGGATGCAATGTTACAATGTCTGAAAAAAAAATCTTTGAACCTTGAAGAAAAAGCATATTGTGTTACAAGTTCCAATTTGTTCCTCTTCCGATTTATGTACAACCAATAAAATAAGCATTTTCATAAGCAATATTTTTGATTATTACTGATATATTGAATTTTATGCCCACTAATTGACCTACTAATATAATTACTATTGTGTTTAAGCCAGATACACTGAAGAACTTAGTACAAAATTAAGTGCAACTTTTCTTCAAAATTAGATTACAATGCTGCCTTTTTGAATAAAACGTATGCGTAGTCTTCTGTATCCATTGTGAACAATCGAAACAGATACCGGAAATTAATAAATTTATATTGAAATCCTTTTATTTTTATTTTAAAAAAGAATTCCTCATTCTTTCTTTCAGCCTAACCTACTATCCGATAATCATTTTGATCATCAATGAAAGGTAAACATATGATTTTCTACTCTCTAAAATACACAATAAATACACCAAAATACTAAGGATATCAATGTGAAAAAAATAAGTGTACATTAAAAAGATAGTAGTTAATGTGAGTCTGAAATGGTAAATAGAAAGTAGTTTTCTATAAAATACATCTTTGAGGTAGCTGAGTTCCCATAATGTTTCTTTACTTCGGATATTTTAATTTTTTATAATGGTTTCAATATATTATTGTGATTATCCGATGTAAATTTATCACTGTAGCAAAAGACAATTTTGGAATGCCAAGAATATGTTTTATGTGGAAAAATTAACTTCTACGATTTTACGCTGTATAAGACTAACCGTCTTAAGTATCGAATACCATTTGTCAGTGCCAGCAACATATGCTACGGGGAAACTAAATAATTGAAAACACGTGAAAATGAAATATC
This sequence comes from Pardosa pseudoannulata, assembly GCA_032207245.1. Taxonomy (NCBI): domain Eukaryota; kingdom Metazoa; phylum Arthropoda; class Arachnida; order Araneae; family Lycosidae; genus Pardosa; species Pardosa pseudoannulata. The sequence goes on from CM063503.1 coordinate 55,267,534, forward strand.
TCCCTCTAACAAAAGAAAATTAGATCAAAACTCAATAAAAACTTGAATTATTGTGGCAAGGAAATATCATGAACTGTTAAAGCATAAACTAATATGCCCATAAAATAGAAAAATGTAAGAGAGATAATGCGTAGTCAAATCAGTCATTTAAGCACTTTAATTAAAAGCTTTAAGGTAAGCAATTAACGTTTCAAACTTTGTTATACGAAACTAACCTTTCAAGCTGGAAATTGATAAGTTTTAAGTTTTGTTCACACTTATTTATATTTTTAACGTTGGGGTGCGGCGAAGCGCTATCAGACTTTTCTAGTTTTGTGCAAAAATGCGTAGAGTCATTATCGCGCTGCTCTGTTATAATAATTTTCACATGAATCGAGAGCAGGATAAAATTTAATCTATTAGTGGGGAAATAATAATAACATACAGCAGGGTGATCGGGTTTCGACACACTTTTAACACAACAAAAAAGAAACTTGATAACGCTTCGCTGAGCTCTAACTGTTAAAAAGCACAAAATCATTGAGTGCAAAAACGTTGAAGCTGTTAATCTAAATTTTTATTTTAATCTTGACGTCTTTTAAAATATGGTTCAATATTTAATTGCATTGTTGGTATTATTTAACGGTAAAGAGGAGATTCCTAAAGTCTAGGATTGGGTAATGTGTCAATATATCGTGAACTATTGATGCATCGTAACATTAATTTTTAAATTTTCATTTCGACTGTGTATCACTATGTAGAATGAAAGCAGTTACAGCTAATTAGACTTAAACTTCTCCTCTGATCTCATATATAAAATCGTTTCTCTGTTATACAAAAAAAAAAACACTAGGGACAAACAGTGTATGCGCAATATAGCGTTTTCGGTGAGTAAAAGTCTTGTATCCGATTTCCCGATTTCGAGTAACGGCGCGATATAGCGTTCCCGATCTTCAAAAATTTTCTACTCTATTTCCAACATCATCTCGGAACATCACAGTGTTCCTGGCATACCTTCTAAACGATGGAAGAATGGGTAGAGCGTTGCTCTTTGGTAGAGTTTATAGCTTCAAATCTTGCTGTTGTCATGGATGTAACCTTTTGGAATCGAGTTTAAGTAACAAGTCTCGATTTCATTTGATATTGCGTTGCAGAATATTGACCGTAGTACCAAACCAAACCAAACCCGTTATAAGGACATCGTCTTAACAACTTCCGAATAGTGTGAGAAGAAGTAATAGCGCATGTACAAAATAAGTTACCGTTGATTTATCTACATCGGTAAATCGTGTTATGTTGCACTCGAATGCAGACATTATATGGAAATTTCAACGTTAAGAATAGAAAAACTTTATTCCCACATGTATTATTGTCAGACACAAAAATCATGTAAAAGTATTTTCGTACGTATTATTATTTAAGTGCACAAAATTTAAATGGTTGACATTGCTTGTTTCTACATAACACTTCTTGTTGGATAATTTTAAGTTACTTTATACAATATTAATTTCTAACAAAACAAAATACTTCTGTAAAACAATTGTCTAAAATGTTTTTATTTTTAGCTTATTGTTTAATAATGATATTCTGCAAAAAAAGCTTAAAAGAATATTTAAATAGTATCAAGATGCAATATCTTATATTGATATATGTTTAAATTGTAATATAATGATGGTTATATATAGACTAATAAGATTTTTAGCGTCGTCAAGTCCTACTAAAGACCATTGTTCAAATAATGTTACATAAAATTATTGTTTATAAAAATAAACTACAGTAGTCGACAATGAAAGAGCACTGTAGGTAATCCCAGGACAAATTTCGTTAAATGTATGAATGTACCTCGTAAACAAAAAACTGTTGTAGGAAAATATGTTTAATCTTAATAGTCTAAAGCCATAAACAATTATATTTCATTAAAATAGAATTACATTGCAATCGTTAAATTGCAATATAATGCTGTTTACATATCGCCGTATAAAATTTTCAACATCGTCCAGTCCTACAGAGACCATTGTTCAAATAATGTTATTTGAACGTATTGTTTACGGCAATTCCTTCAGTAGTCGACAATGATAAAAGACCGTAGGAAATCCCAGGACAAATTTTGTTGAATGTATGAGTGTAACAGAAAACAGTAGTAGACAAATATGTTTAGGCTTAATATCCTAAAGGAATAAACGATACGGGAAATGATATACTAAACCATTGGGATTCTTTGTACCGCTAACATTTTTTAGATGTTTTACATCAATCTTTTTAAAATAGATTGAAATATGTAAGGCTTTTGTATCGCAATTCTAGTTACAACTTATTAATTTTGAAACGTATGATTATATTTTTAAACATATTAACTTAAAATTCATTGTTTTCTTTTTAAAAACAGTGCATTCATGACCAGACATAGGAAAGTAACTAAATACAGATACTAAGTATTTTTACTATTATGGCAATAATTACTGGTTTATTTATAACTAATTTTCGATGAAAATTTTGATAATCAAGGCATTTTATTTAATTTGTAAGTTAGGTATTGAAAATTTATAAAGTGTACTTGATAGATTAAAATAATATTCTAGCTAGTTATGAACGAGAAATATTAAAACGAACCCTTTAAATAATTGTATGCCGATTAATATACATTTGTCGAAAGCTGGAACATTGTCTTAAAATGCTTCACTTTAAATAGAGCATATTTTTTTCCCATAAATGGTTTTATTTGATTCCGAAGTATCATTAACATTTGAGCATCAGTGTATTCCAAAAATTTAATAAAATGTAAAAAATAAAAATTAATTTATAATTTCAAAGTTAAGTATCTATATCATAATATCATAAAAGGAATATATGTGTATTGAGTATTATTGCAGGATGCCATTTTTTATAAAAATGTAAATGGGCTTAAATTGATAATTTTCTTGAGAACCAAATATTTATCTTTTTGTTTATAATTTTCAGTAAAATATCATAATTTTCTAATTCTTATACTCTATTAAAAACATACATACAAGGTCAATAAATGTTGTTTGAATTTGAAATAAAATTCCTCTGAATCTGATAGTTTTCTTAACTTGAAAATATCTCCCAACTTCCACATTTTTTAGCAAAATGTCTTAAATATTTTACCGACGTAATCCCTATAACGTCCACGTTCCAAATCCATACATGCATGATCAAGCTGAAATTGATAGTTTACTTAAAGATAAATGTCTCTTATATTTTGAGTAAAAGGCCTTACATATTAAGCCGTTATAAACCCCTTGATGTCTGCTATAAATAAATAAATATCTATTTATATGTCCATATATCTATCTATAAAAATACATAGATACATAGATAGAAACATAGAGAGATAGATACATAATATATAGATACATAGATAGATACACAGATAAATATATTGGTACATAGATACACAGATAGATAGATATACATGATTCAAGAAGAAAATGTTTTTTGTCTTTTATGTGCAATGGTGACAAATTGGTAATTTTCTTAACCCATTAATGGCTAAGTCATTTCTGCCAATTGTAAATTAATAAATATCTTAAATCTAACGTATTGTGCATTTCCACAATATAAAAAATATGAGAAATTTAAACAACTTTTTTATATTACATATTGTACTTAGTAGTGATCAACTGTTACTTTAAATATCATAGGAAGGCATTTATAAAAAATGAAACATTTCGTATTAAGAGACCTATTTGCTTTCCGTGTAAACACGGAACTGTTACGGAAAAGTTAAACTATACAATACACGGAAAGTTAAACTATACAATAAATAAAGCTCCTTTATATTATCCTTTATTTAAAAGAGTTACATTATGATTCTTTTAATTTCAAAAGTATGTATTTTTGATATCCTATATCTATTAATTTAAACTAGCTTTTTTTAATACTCTACAATGTAAATTTCTGATAATTGTCCAAGTATATGATAGCGCAAAATGCAACTAAAATTTTCAAACACTTATAAATTTCAAAAATTTTTTTTAACTTTCTAAATTTATTATTAGTAATAACTGAATAGTCGGTAGTGGGAATAATCATATTAATTTTGAGATGATGGATATTCAGATACCCTTATTCCTGTATATAGCCCACAATCCATTGACACAGAAGCATAAACTTTTCAGGTAAATTTAGCCCAGCTGAAAGTCCACTGTAGCCTTAATGACTTATGGTCTAACAAACCATGCATTTTCACCATGCACCAAGATTCTTTTAGAACGCATGAGACATTTACAGAGTTTGTCAATAACTGTTATCAGACTATTCCATTAAAAAATCTTATAACATCCCTTTACAATCTTTAAGTATTTAATTTACTATTTATGGGAATATTATGAAACAATGGTGTAAGTGACGAGTCCGTCTCAGTCTGTATAAAGATGAGTGCTTAAAAAAGTGAACTATAGGGCATTGTTCCTATATGTGATACCATGCACTTTCACCATGCACCAAGAATCCTTTAAAAGGTATGAGACATTTACAGAGTTTGTCAATAACTGTTATCAGACTATTCCATTAAAAAAATCTTATAACATCCCTTTACAATTTTTAAGTATTTAATTTACTATTTATGGGAATATTATGAAACAATAGTGTAAGTGACGAGTCCGTCTCAGTCTGTATAAAGATGAGTGCTTAAAAAAGTGAACTATAGGGCATTGTTCCTATATGTGATACCATGCACTTTCACCATGCACCAAGAATCCTTTAAAAGGTATGAGACATTTACAGAGTTTGTCAATAACTGTTATCAGACTATTCCATTAAAAAATTCTTATAGCATCCCTTTATCATTTTTAAGTATTTAATTTACTATTTATGGGGATATTATAAATTAATAGTGTAAGTGACGAGCCTGTCTCAGTGTGTGTAAAGACGAGTGTTCGAAGAAGCGAACTATAGGACATTATTTCTATACATTTAACAGTTTAAAAACATCAATAGTGTTCCAGTAAGGTCTGTTTGGCACCAGAACGTTTGGAATGTGTCAAGTGTGACGTTTGTTAAAGCACAGACAAAGAAGTGAAATAGAAGCTTTATGACACCGCGTCGGCCAAGAGCAAAGGTCTTTTAGGTAACCCAAAGGACGAAGGTCAAAAGGGAAGACAACTTTTCTGATGGGCATAAAACAAGTGTTAGACACTCACAGCTGGACTCGGGAGCTGAAAAGACTTTTCTCTTTGAGAGATATCCTCTGTTCATTGCAGAGGGATATTTTTTTTGTATTGAAAAAAATTAATATCCTCAACTTGATTTTCATCATATTTTGTAAATAAAATTACAATTGTAAATATTTAAAACATCAACGGGGGTCTCATTTATTATCGTCAATACTGGAATTTTTCATCTGAACCCATGATACATCATACTGAACTGACTAGGATGTGACAAAGAAGGAATTTGAAAGCCTCTACCGCTCGGTACACTAACAAATAGTAATATTAATAAGTGATTTTATTATTAATGCAAAATAACTTGCTTTGACTAAATGTAATATTTTCACACAAAAATAATGATTTAACAATAATAGTTTATAAATTTCTAAACATGTATTTAGTGTACTTTATTCCCCCAAAAATATCTTATATAACATTATTCCCTAATTTACCAGTATGTTAAGTAAGGTATATTCTGCAAAGTTAATTTCACATAAAAAAGAACTTTAAATTTAACATTTTTAAAGTTACTTTAATGTACATTAGTTAAAGTTCAAAATAACTTTTAATGTAATTTTAAAATAATAAATGAAGGCATTATTTTCGAATAATATACGATTAATATATAATGATAAATACCTTACTATTGAGTTATTACTGATACCAAAAAGTAACAAAGTAAAATTTAAACACGTTTTAATACTACCAGTTATCCGTCATTAGTGATGAGATATAATTGTAGAAATCATATGATGCCATTTATAAAAAGAGAAAATTTTATGATAATAAGTTTATTTGCTGTCATATGCAAACACAGTACTGTAAAGTAAATAAGTTTAAAAATAGTTATACCTCGTCCTGATTTTATCCTATGTATATACTGAGGTATATGACCTGATTTCAGCCCGTGTATACGAGATTGGAAAAATTAGAAAACTACAATCCAAATGAAAAAATTATAAATAGTAGTTAAATTTTGAAAAATTGGAGATTCTTTATAGGTTTTTACTCTACCCTCACATAAGCAAATTGTTCCATGAAAATATATAGATTCTACATCATTTTTTAACTGACTTGAAAAAAGAGATGTCAGCAGTTGATGAGTATTAACCCCTCAATGCACGGTTATTTTTAAAAATGCCGGCCCAAAAAATACTTTTTTAATGTAAAAAACACAATTTAGAATGTTGAATTTAGAAAAAATATATATATTTTATACTTCATTAAGTGTTAAAGCTTACAATCCCATGTAAATGATAAATATAAATAAAACGATTGTTTTTTTTCTTTTGCTTTCACATTGTTATTTTCAATTTTCGATTGCATTCGAGTGTGAAACATTATAGCAACATAAAGTACAACGCCGCTCGAATTATCTGGAGTATGCACAGTTTGTTAGTTTAGAGCGCTCGAGTTAACTCGAGCATGCACTTTAAGAGGTTAATAATCAGCATACTCTAATAATTATTGTTAGTGATTATTCCATGATAGATCTTGTATCTAGAGTAAAATCATGTCTTAGATATATAAACTTAATTAATCATTGCTTTTTTAAAAAAACATTTCGTGTGTTTCATATTTTTATTCATCCATTGATTCTCAAGAGAATTTTTAATCAAGCTAGTTTCACCCCCTCCCCACCCAAGCAAATAATAATCAATACAATGAGTTAAATAAATTTCAGTCCTAAACCTTAATACTAAGAGATAAAAAAATATGAAGAATTCATGACGGAAGTGTTGCTAAAGTCTGCATGTTACACAAAAAGCAGTGCTATGAGTAATTACATAAAATAATACTAAGTTATTCGGGAAGCACTTGTTATCTTCACTAAATAACATGACATTTTTCTGGGAAACATTTATCATTCAAGGGCGAATAAAAACGAATCTAGATGCTTTACTTTCTTACTCCCTAACCATTCGAATCCATTTTTTTTCTTTAATAATTCATTTTATCAAAAAAAAATATTTCTACGATCAGTAGTTGGCACAGGTCCACCCTTTTGCCTGACTCCTGACAAAAACCAATAAAATCCAAACAAATCCAATTCTTTTTCAGAACATAGATTGAATCATTTATATTCATTATCCTAATATCTTTGTGCACGCTTTCTTTTGGAAAAAATCACTTAAAATTTATGTCTTTTGAAGAAAAAGTGCATAGGGACTATTTCGCAATGTTATTGAAAAATGCAGAATATTTTCCAATATGAAAATATTTCTTTTTTTTTCTTTGTTGACTTTTATATGCTCTTTCGTAATTCTGTAAATATAATCCTATAACAAATGTTAGGAGCTTCATACGGTTGTGAAAAACATTAAAAATAAAATTTCTGATACAGACAAAATATGGAAAGAACTAATAACTTTGATTCTCCTACTTAAGTACCAAATATTATCTCTTAAAATTCTTTTCTGAAAATATAAGATATATATTTATTTTAGTCTGTGTTTTAATTTTGTTATACTAGAAAAGATTGTTGTATTTTTATGTGAAAGTAAGGTTGCATAAAAGGTATAGTTGTTGAAAAATGTTACTAAATTCTAATTTCGTGTTCTAATTAACGAGTGTTTTCAGCTTAAATTCCAACTTTATAGATAAATTAGAGCACATCATAAAAAATAAAAACAGTTTTTTGCCTTGTTGGTATGGAATTTTAAATACTAAAATAAGAAATGCATATATCAATTGGTAGAGTAATAGAAAGCATATAGAATAGGAATATGGACTATAAAACTTACGTTATAGATTTGAGATAAGGCATAGTTGTAGAAAAATGTTACTAAATTCTAATTTTGTGTTCTAATAAACGAGTGTTTTCAGTTTAAATTCGAAATTTTTAGAAAAATTAAAGCACATTATAAAAAAAAATGAAAATAGTTTCTTGCCTTGTTGATATAGAATTTTAAATACTAAAATAAGAAATGCATATGTCAATTGGTAGAGTAATAGAAAGTATATAAAATAGGAATATGAGCTAAAAAATTACGTTATAGATTTTTGTTAAATATAAAATTTATATGAAATAAAATATCGTGTTCTAATGCTTTTCAACGAATTGTGGAATCGCATTTCAGTATCATTTTTGCATCTAAGTGGTAGTTGTTAGGAAAAAAAATATGAAGGATATTTTCATGTTTTAATGTCATTCGAAATTTTTTATAGGCTTATATCCAAAAACTTCAGTAGAAGATAAACCATTGTTAGAAAACATCAAAAATTCCTTACTTCTTGTTATTGTATTGCTTGAAGTACTAAAAGGTAAATGAAATTCATTTATTATTAGTAAGAGAAGTGGGAAATATATAAAAAGAAAAAATATATTCGTGTTTGCCTTGAAGAAATAAGGAATAAATGGAGAAAATATTTCATTATTTTTTTTCAAGTTTAATAATTTTTTCAATAAATTATTCAAGAGGACATAAAATTCGTTTACAACGGATTCGTTTTGTAATAAACTGATCTTGGTGCTCCAAAAGAAACTTAAATATTTGTAAAATGAATAAAATATCAAGTACAATTCTGTATTTTTATATAATCCATGTGCAAATGTTTATATTTCTCTCTGTTTCATGCTGTAAGGATTTGAGTTATATATATATATATATATATATATATATATATATATATATATATATATATATATATATATATATATATATATATATATATATATATATATATATATATATATATATATATATATATATATATATATATATATATATAACTCAAAAGTTATAAAGTGTATAAAGTTAAAGTGTTATATAAGTGTACATAAGATTTAAATTATGGCATACACATACTTTTTTTAGAGAATTCTTTTTTATTTTCATCTGCTAAAGGGAATTTATACAATTACAGAACTTGCAAATATTTTATTATATTTTGTATTTAAAGAAAACATTACTTCCTTTACACAGGAAAGCTGGCCAGTTACCAAAACGATATCTAAACAGATAGGGAAATCTATTGGCGGAATTTTTACAAAGTTTTAGGTAGACACTTGATAAAGAATTATTTTCTAAATTTGTTTTTACTTTCCATTTTCTTAATTAACACACATTTGCTTTCTGTTTCAGCATTTGAATTATTAAATAAAATAAAATTATATCTGTCATAAAACATTAAGCTTTAGTATGTCTATGGTGACATGTGTTAGAATTATGTACTATTTCTTTTATTACATACTATCAGTCTGTTTTTATTATGTATAAGAATAGTATAAGCACGGAAAGTTACAAAATAACGTGCAGTTGAAATCTTCTCTAAAATGGAATCAATCTTACCATCAGATTTCATAGATAATAATACGTAAATATGTACCTTAACTGCAACATATATGTTGCCTGTTGCCTGCTAGCCTGTTTGCCAATTAAATTATTAAGGACTGTAAAATTCTGCCGTAGTACAATAAATTTAATACAACGATTCTTCCCCTTAGGGGCGATATCCCTTAGGGGGCGTGATAAGAAAAATGTAGAGCATAAATGTATCAAAAATAAGTTATTATTAAAACTGATTCATTTGCTGGAAGGATACCAAAGCAAAACACATTCTGGCATTATAAAAAAGCTACTAATATAATATACGTATAAATAGGATTGCATGGCATAATATATTTAAAAACTAACTGATGCATACTAAATTTCAAACAAAATTAATAATTATTATTGAATACTTTCCGCTTCTCTATCAGAGCGAATAATTTTACATATCAAAAAATATTCTTATTGTAGGTAATTTTTAATTTACAATTACACCACATTAATTTACAATTAATGTAGTGTTCAATTCTCAGTCTCAATATATTCAATGTATATTATTATTGCATGAGAGTAGATGTGCCTAGAAAACTAGAATTAAAAATTAGATTGCAATACTGAAAGGTTAAGAGACACTGATCTAAGCAAATCAAGTGTATTTAAGATAATGGGACATTTTTAATTACATGCTAACAGTCTCTTTAGTGTTAGCATTAGGATTGTAAAAACACAGGATATTACAAAAGGACATGGTGCGAAACGTTCTCTTAAACTGAATTCATTATGCAAAGACATTTCCCTAAGAATAGTTTTTAGATTGTAAATGGTTATCTTAACTTAAGTAAATTTAATGTCTATGTAACCATTTATATTATTACGAAAAATGAATATATAAGATATTAAGCGTTAATACATGCAAGCCCACATGTGTTAGCTATCTTTTATTACTTTAACGCCCTATTTGTTACTACATACTATCAGTCTCTTGAGAGTATATATTAGGATAGTGAAGAACAGAAAAAATTCTGTTTTCTTTTGTATACTTCTGAATTGACCATACTAATATATTTTCATAGATAACAATATTTTATAAGCATAAATGATTATATACACAGCAATAAATCTCTTTTTATATTTAATCTTCTGAGTGATAAGGAAAATGCTAACCGTACCTATTATGTCAAAATGTTAAATTATTAAATTATTAAAAATAAATAAAAATATTAAATATAAAATAAACATTATTAAATTATTAAAATTAAATAAAAACATCAAACATTAAATAAAAATTATTAAATTATTAAAATTAAATAAAAAAACATTAAATATTAAATAAAAATTGTTAAATTATTAAAATTAAATAAAAACATTAAATATTAAATAACAATTATTAAATTATTAAAATTAAATAAAAACATTAAATATTAAATAAAATTGTTAAATTATTAAAATTAAATAAAAACATAAAATATTAAATATAAATTATTAAATTATTAAAATTAAATAAAAACATTAAATAGTAAATAAAAAATATTAAATTATTAAAATTAAATAAAAACATTAAATATTAAATAAAAATTATTAAATTATCAAAATATAAAATATTGAATAAATATACTAAATATTAAAGACATTAAACCTAAATAAGTCCACTTAGGCTTAAATCTTTTAAGGTTTTAAGTGTTTTACGGATGACTTTTTAATTACATGTCATTATGATAGTGGTAAATCAGTACCTATGGTGTGATTTGTATATTTAGTGTATATTTGTTTAAGATAATATACTGAATATACATCAAATGACAAAGGAAATTAATTCACCAGCAAGATTACTTTTAAAATGTGTGTGTAAAAATCTAAATTTTTATATGGCATTGAAGCAAAACATCTGCTTTATTCTGTAAACAAAAACTTTAATAGTATCTGACATTTTAAAATGAAAAAACATATTAATGTTAACAAAAATTGAAAATTAAATATAACTTATTTTATCATGCTATAAATATGTGTAATGCTTGTGCTAGTATAATTGTTTTTAAAGAAAGGAAAATAATTATTAGCTTTTATTGGATATAAAAAAAGTTTCAGACTCACAAGTTTTAAAAGTTTCTTTGCAGATAAGTTAGTTTCTATTTTTTAAATAGGCATGTATTATAAGCATTAAAAATCATTGCTTCATATAACAAATCTAAATAAATTTTACAATGTTTGATCCTTATTAATAATTTAAAAAATGACATTCTAAATGAAGCTGAGAAACTTTTTTTTTATATACTGAATCAAAGATAGGCTGTTATGAAGAATTTTCCCCTCGAAATGTACTACTCACCCTTAAATTAAACTACAAATTTGTCAAAACGCTTTCACCATAAGCACATAATGTACAGAATTGTTTTAAGGATGATATGTTACTTTTTAATTACATACTATAATTCTCTTTAGTGTGTATATTGGCATGGTAAGAAAACAGGAAATTACAAAACTAAATGCTGTCAAACTCTGCTCTAAAACTGAATCGATCATACTAATAAGTTTTCATAAATAACAGTACTTTACAGATTGTAAATGATTACCTTAGAAGAAAACAAAAGAATCCTTTTTTCTCTGGAAAAATAAAGATAAAATATATGAAGCTTTTAAAATTAAGTAATTTCTCTTTAAAGATTATTAATGGCCCCTCATAAAAAAGGGAAATTATTTTTATGAATTAATATCTTTCTAGTTTTAAAGCCTTGATCTACATAAAAGTTGTCTGTTGAGCATAAGCACCCTCTTTTCTCTTTATCTCCTGCATCATTTTTCAATTAAGGTATTTTAAAATATAATTAAACGATTGCTTCTAGAAACTATCTTCCAAACTTTTTGATTTATGTCTAAATATCTTATACTGTAATATTGATGAAGCATTGCCATTTTTTATTTTGGCAAGTTTATTTCAAAATATATTACTCGTTTAATATTAAAATTTCTGTTCTTTTTCCTATCTTAAAATCTTCTTTAAGATCATTTTGTATATTTTAAATAGTAATAGTTTTAACATTTTCTTTTAATTTATAACTTTATAATTAGGTATTCCTATCCACAAAAACATCCAAAAGCCTCTTAAAAAGAAGGTTTTCCCCTATGATTTCCCTTTCATTTGACTATTTTCTGTATTAATTTGTAAAATAACAAAATTACTCATTTTATATGATCTGTAGCAGATTAAATGCTCTACATAATATTATTAATCAATCAATTAGCTAAGAGTTAAAAGTTTTATTGCAACATGATTTGAAGGAAAGAAAAATTAAAAGAATGTATTTCTATACATATTCTTATAATGCTATATAAAGTGAAATAGACATTAACGATCTGATTAGATATTTATCATACAGTAAATTTAAAGTATGCCTAAAAATAAAGCTTTCAGAAAAGATTCATGCATTAAGTTCCAACTGGTATTAGATAAGAAAAAAATATAATTTGTAGGGGACATTTTCCAAGAAGTCATAGTGAAGGCTGAAAGTTCATGAGTTTCGATAAACCATATGCTGTTAAATGCTTAATAAAAGTAAGCAAACTTTTGTAAGATTGGTAAGACCTGTATCACTTCTATTAAATTCATGAAATAATACATTTCCATTAAATGGATTAAATTATGTATAACAACTAAAAAAGGAGAATTTTGAATACAAATATAGGATATATTCCTATCAGCAAAATAACATAAAACAATAAAAGAAATATTAACTTGCAAATCAAATTAAAGTTACCTCGAAACCACGTATAAAACTTGGTTTCGATATAAAAAACTCTATAAAAGGATGCAATAATGGTACAGAAATTGTTAAATTACTGAAATCAGTAACACATGGAAGTTTTCAAGAAAAGCAGAAAGCGAATGAAACTATAATTAATAAATCTCTGCCGTTCCATAGAATTCCATTTTGCAAAAAAATGAGAGAATTTCCCTTTGTTCTGTACATCTTTAAAAAATTATAAAAATGCTTTTGCAGGTGTGACATAGGAGGCCTTTTTTTAAGTAAAAATGTTTAAATCTTATAGTTCGCGATATAGCACATCCATCTATGTACACTCATGTCCATAAATTAATTAATTCAGAATCACACAGAAATTGAGCTCTAAAATAAAAATTTCACCTGTAGAATTATCACACACATCTTGAAGAAGAATATGCAAATTGCAGGAAACCACCAGATGACGCGGATAGTACGTCACAATGACGAGAGTGTATGAAAGGGGTGTATATAAGGAATGGTAGCAAAGAAGTAAAATTGTTCACAAGCGCTTTAAAAGCCTTTCAGTGCAATAACCGCATAGTTATGGCACAAAGGAAGCATTTGGATGATTTTTTACGTGGTAGAATTATCGGACGACTGGAATGTGGACGTACCCAGCTGGAAGTATCCGAGGAACTTGGAATCGCCCAGAGTGTCATCTCCAGGCTTAGGCAACGATTCAAACATGATGGTAATGTGAGTAGATGTTACATCACAGGTCGCCCCCGAGTTACTACGCCGAATGATGACCGGTATTTGGCAGTTACTGCCAAAAGAAACAGACGGAGCACAGCATCAGACCTGTCTCGTCAGCTCTCTTCAGCTACCGGTACGACAGTTTCAAGGCAGACCGTGTACAGACGCTTAGGGAACATTGGTCTATATGCTCTTAGGCCTGTCAGATGTGTTTCCTTTACCGCAACTCACTGTCGCCTGCGATTATGCTGGGCTAGAGAGCATGCATTGTGGACACCGCAACAGTGGTCTTGTGTGATGTTTTCCGACTAGCCCAGGTTCAGTTTACATTCTGATTCTCGCCGGACTTTCATATGGAGAGCTCCAGGTACCCGTTACCACCAAGAGAACACCATTGAACGACACCGTTACGGTGGTGCAGGATGGCTCGTTTGGGGAGGAATTATTCTTGGTTCCAGAACTGACCTGCATGTTCAGAGTGTAACTATGACAGGCCACATCTATCGGGATGTCATTCTGGAACAACATGTACGTTTGTTTCGGGGCGCCATGGGTCCTGAATTTCTGTATATGGATGAAACGCCCGACCTCACCGTGCAAACATTGTAGACGAATGCCTTCAATCGGAGGATATCACCCGTATGGATTGGCCAGCATACTCACCGGACTTGAATCCAATAGAGCATGTGTGGGACATGCTTGGCCAACGAATTGCAGCCCGTCAACCCCTTCCCAACTGTCTATCGGAACTTCGGAGGGCATTGCTTGATGAGTGGTGTAATTTTCCTCAAGATCAGATTGATAATCTGTTACTCAGCATGCGTAGGCGTTGTAACGTTTGTATTGCATCGTCCGGGAGACATACTCCGTATTAACCATCATACTAATCATGTTATATTGTTTTCTGTAAATAGGTTCTTTTTTTAAATTTGCTCCAGGGAGTAAAAATCGCAATTTTTATTAATTATGTCAAACATATAGCATCTTTTTTGCTCTTTACCTTTTGTTTAATAAATAGACTTTACAAATAAGTCAAATTTGTTTTGCTTTTGTATTTTTCATTGCCTGAACTTCATTATCCTTAATTTATGGACATGAGTGTATATATGTATATCGTTTGTCTAGCATTTATCTGTCTATTTATCTATGTCTCTTTATTTATTTACATAACGTGTAGGTATGTGGCACCAGAATTGACGATATTTCTACATTTGCAACAGATGTAAACATTATGCACCCTCCACAATTTCCAATATTGTACCGTGTGTGTTTATGAATTGTATTTATCAAGCTAGCATTTTAGATTCCAGAAATGAAATATTTGGTAAAGATTAAAAATATTTTTTTGAGTTTACTCTACATTTCTATACTTTGTTGACAATGTAAAATAGCTTCTACTTGGGAAGCATTTAAGGTAACCGTTGTGATAGACCCTTACGATAGTACCTGGTTCCAAATGTCGGGGGCCCGTGTGTTTTTGAAGTTGAATTTAAACTGTTCCGCTCACTGAATAGATGTATCTTTGAAATATTTAAGTTTTTCCCGTACGTTATTCCCCCAATCACTTTAGGAAAGATTTGCCTCTCCAACTTGTAACATTTTTGTCATTATTGTCCTGACTATAGACACCTGCTCCGCCTTGAAAAAAGAAGGTGGGATAAAACCTTCTTGCTGTTTATTTACAATCTGATTTGGGTAACTATTCAGTTCTTATCATATAAATACAATTATGATTCCTCTAGTTTATTTTTTACAAACTCTAAATTGTAAAATATAATTGTTTAAAGTTTAAAAATTCAAATATAAGAAATCTATACCCATAACATATTAAAATATAAGACATTCTAAAAGTTTCATTTTAGAATAGCAGTAGGAGAGGGGTAGAAATGAAAATCGGTAGGTATAGTAATGGGTCTTGCATAAATATTGGTAACGGGCTTTGTAATTGTTAGTGGCTAGAAGGATTCCAATCCTGTAATCACGATTCTTTAGAATCAGCCTTATAGAGATTTCAGCAATGATAAATGTTATTTTGGCTGAGCTCCTCTTACCCCTTAAAAATATATGTTAATTATGGCAGGTAACATTAGCATTTCTTGCCTTTGTCATTTTTTGTTGAGATCATCGCTTTGTATTAATATATATATATATATATATATATATATATATATCTAAAAACGGTCAAACTAAGTGTGCAGTGGCTAGTAATTTAAATTTGGGCTATATTAACCGTTGTACACTTTAATAGTAATTAATTTAGAGGTATAGTTTCTTAATCTTAAAAGAATTGACACAAGTTTTAAGTAATCTCAAAATTTTGTATAACTTTAATAGAGTTTCAGCAATTTTAATTTGTGAAATGAGACACACTTTCAGCATGTTTCAAACCTCCTCAAGAAGGTATGATACTCACAAAAAGGGATTTAATTTTTAACCCTTTTTAATTAATGATGGTAAAAAAAGCGATAATGAATTAAGAACTTGCGTTATTTAATTTTGCAGTTTAAAGTCTATTCACATAACAGAGCAAATTGCAGAATTATGGTACATGATTGCAAATTGAAGTACTATAGAGAAATATGGCAGTACTAAAATACCTCTCCTTTACCGAGCATTTCCATGATCTCGAGAACATAATCATTTGGGACATTTTGTAAGAGCAAAGAGATAAAATAAATCTGTTCATTAAAGAGCTTACTACAACAGTTTTAAGAATGTGTTTGTAATCTTTCTAAATATAGCTGCTTGTGAGAATTTAATCACAACTTTTATTTCCCTAATCGCTGGAGTTAGCTTTTGTACTTATAGAGGTGCCACGATATTTTCATGTCTCAGCAGAAAAGAATTTTGCTTGGGTGTCGTCTGTTCTACTCATTAAATCAAACCAGTCTTGCAAATAATAGCTTATTTCTTTTGATAAAACCACAATTCTCTTTCACTGAACAGTTAACACAGCAATAAATATCTTAGTTCATTAGCGTTCCCAGCTGCTATAATGTACTAAAAGGTAGGAATAGTTATTTTTTCCTTCTAAATCAAATACTAATATGTAAGAGACTATAATAAATTTAACACACTTTATATAACTGAACATATTTGAAATGTTAGTTAGATCTATTTTAAGTAGCTTTTGAAACAAGTAAAGTGCTTTAAGTATTTACTTGATTTAAGGGTATTGAAGGTTATATTTTTACTAGCATATAGCCCGTCATATGACGATATAAGTAAAATTTTTAATTTTCCAGTGTTGTAAAGTACCCTATGAGAGAGGTAAAAAATGGTTTGTTTTTTGGCTGAGAATTATCTTGCAACAAAAAATAATCGATGATTAAATTTAAAATTATCACATATGTACTTAATCTATTATTTAAGCCAAATATAAAAGAAAATTATTTAGTATCTCAGTTCAGTGATAAAACGTAGGAAAATAATGCAGACGATATTTGAATAATTTAAAATAAGAAATGATTAAATGAGATGGTTAAAAGAATGACGTCATAATGCTAGAAAAAATTTTCCTTTTTACCTATTTATTATGTGATAAATTGATAAATTTAATCGCCTGCTCTTCACCATGGAAATGGGTCTTGAAATAATGGCATTAAACCCTCGAAAAGGGGAGAAGGGGTGGATTTCGAACACTTTAAATACGATAGTATTTTTTGCTGTGATATGAAACATATTTATACCAGTTTATCTTAGAATCGGATCGATAGTTTAGAAGAAGATAAACTTTACTCACTTTGAATTTTGCTAAACCTAAACCATCAAGAATCCAATATGGATGAATCTATCTATTCCAGGTCCAACTGCTTCATAAACTAGAGTACAGACAGACAGATAACTTAGAATATTATTATATAGGGGATTATCACTTACATATCGCTAAATATGAATTGTGTAATTTTTAATACTATACAATAAAATATTTTTTTTTAGTTTAAGTCAAAATATTCTAAAAACTGGCATAAAATGTGTAGGTTTTTTTACATTATATATGATTTTCTTAAAAATTATAACCAACCTTGTTAGAACTTGTGGCTACATCCTTATATATCTTGACATTTCGGCTATATTGTAATCAAGATAAAGGATAATTCATAGTCATCACTGTATTCCTCTCCTCATTAACTATTAACAGTTGACAGTTAAAACACGTCTTTCATTTTTAACATATTTTGCCTAAAAACATAAAGAATAAAACTATCCCTATAATCTATCCAAATCTCTATAATCTACGGAATTTTTTCATCCGAAAAAAGTCCCGCTATCTCCTTTTAAATTAAGAAACAAATTATTTTCGTCCTGCTCTGTTTACCCATACATATTTGTAAGAGGTGGACAGTATACTAATATTTGGATGTTTATTCAAAACATTTTGAACTGTTACTATTATCAAACAACTATTTTTTCAAGCATTCATTTCTGTCAATACATTAGAATTCCTAGTGTTATAGTTCTTTTTTCATTCTATACATTCCAGGTTCTTTACAAAATTATAAATAAGTTTAATATATTTTAAATTTTTATGAAATTGATATTAATATAGTAGGCATAAAGGCAAAAACTTTACTGTAGATATCCATTATCTAAATGAAACGGTTATTTTCTGCTTGTCAGTAAAAAAAAATTACTGTAAATTTAGATTAAAAAAATCAGTTGTTCTTACACTTTTCCCAAATTTTGTTGGAGTTAGAAATTTGTAAAACATATATATATATATATATATATATATATATATATATATATATACATATATATATATATATATATATATATATATATATATATATATATATATATACACACAGAGAGAGAGAGAGAGAGAGAGAGAGATAAACTAAACTCCTTGGGACAACAGCCCCTAGGGGGCTAAGGGCTACTGTGCCAATCTCCGTTTCCGAGACCAAGAGCCCTGGGGGGCGAAACATATGTTCCGGTCAAATAGTCAACCTTACAGGGAACCCCTAGTATCTAGTTACCAAGCATTTATATATATATATATATATATATATATATATATATATATATATATATATATATATATATATATATAAATATATATATATATATATATATATATATATATATATATATATATATATATATATATATATATATATATATATATATATATATACGTAATGATATCTTTATCACTTTCGTTTTAAGATTCTATTTTCCCGGTAATTCTTCTCGTGGAACCCTAGCGAATATTCTCGAATGTTCCCTAGTAGAAAGATTTCAAGTTTCATAACTAAAAATAGAGTTTTAACGCGTGTGTTTCACCACCCCCGTGACTTCAAGTAATAGCTGATTGGTCTGCACAAATGACTGTTTAAGCAAATGTCTAGAATTCCTTCAAAGATATTCGATATAGATCCAAGGGAGTTTTGATATAGATAAGAGTTTCGAAAAAGGTTTCATGATGTTGCTTTCATACGTCGTTGAATAAAAGAAATTAGATTGAATTTTCTATTGAATTTTGAAACATTTGACTAATTAAATAAAAATTATATGAATTTATTTATATTTCTATACAAATATAAAATTTTTATATTATTCCGTCTAATTGTTTTTCTAATTTTGAGGACATTTTGCTTCTTTTCATTTTTTCTTCATATAACGTAAATGTACAGCAATAGTAATGTTTACTGTATTTCTCAAATACTTATAGTTTATAATGTAACATTATATTTTAATCAATGCCAGTTGTTATATATGTGTAAATGATTTTCTTCAACTTTTGAATGACTAGTCTATCATCAAATAGGAAAAAAATATTTTCATTTCGAAACTGTAAAGTAAAATTTGAATTAGAATTTTTCTGTTTTTATAGATATAGAAGAAGTTTCTGGAAAGCTGAAGTATAAAAAGCAAACTTTTTATCTTTAAAAATATGCAAGATTTCAAGAGTACTTTTTTCGTTCTTATTTTTAAAGGGAAATATCATTTTACCTTATTTATATAAACATTAAGATCATTTCTGTTTAGGAAAAAGAGCATAAAACTATGAGTAAATTCTCTAAAAATAAATTTGATGTCACTATCCTAGGCGTCAAGTAATTAGTTCTCTTTTTCCTGTTA
>CM063503.1:55292516-55317516 GCA_032207245.1 Pardosa pseudoannulata
CTTTTTTTGCAAAAGGAATAGGCATAGAGCAATTCCACTAAAATTAATTTTCAATGCATATTTTAAAATGCAATTTTTTCACATCTTACAAACATATATTGCTAAAAAACATTGCATTTGAAAAAAGATTGGTTAAAGATGAAAGAAGATTGATTTATTGCAGATATTTTGTACAGAACTAAATGTGTTTTTTCTAGTTATATTTTATAATTTTTTTATGAAACCATACGATAGCAATGAAGTTTATTTTAAGTAGATATTATTAATAAAAACATTAAAGAGTCTTTCTTTCTTTGTTTTTTGCAAAAGGAATAGGCATAGAGCAATTAAACTAAAATTAATTTTCAATACAGATTTTAAAATGCAATTTTTTGACATCTTACAAACATATATTGCTAAAAAATATTGCATTTCAAAGAAAATTAGTTAAAGATGAAAGAAGATTGATTTATTGCAGATATTTCGTACAGAACTAAATGGGTTTTTTCTAGTTATGTTTTATATTTTCTATGAAACCATACGATAGCAATAAAGTTTGTTTTAAGCAGATATTTATAATAAAAATGTTAAAGAGTTTTTCTTTCTTTTGAAAAGGAATACACATAGAGCAATTCCACTAAAAATAATTTTCAACATATATTTTTTTAAAATGCAATTTTTTGACTTCTTACAAACATATATTGCTAAAAAACATTGCATTTGAAAGAAAATTGGTTAAAGATGAAAGAACATTGATGTATTACAGATATTTTGTACAGAACTAAATGGGTTTTTTCTAGTTATATTTTATACTTTCTATGAAACCATACGATAGCAATGAAGTTTGTTTTAAGTAGATATTATTAATAAAAATGTTAAAGAGTTTTTTCTTTTTTTTTGAAAAGGAATATACATATAGCAATTCCACTAAAAATAATTTTCAACATATATTTTAAAATGCAATTTTTTTTCTTACAAACATATATTGCGAAAAAACATTGCATTTGAAAGAAGATTGGTTAAATTCAAAGTACTTTATTTATAATATTTCATTATCCTATTAGGTAGCATTTTTTTAATGTTTAATACAAAATATTTTGCATTATAATATTGTAAAATTGTATTAGAATTCAGTTTGTACATAAATCTTGACTTCCATGATAAGGAAAGCATCTATTCCAATCTTTTTTTTTCTTGCATGCCTGCTTTTCTAGCCATCTCTTCTCTTTTGGTTATATTTAACTTCTAATTTACCATGACACAACAGTTTCTGACAGGATGTCACTCATGGGATTTGGGAATAAGCTTAACTTCCACGCGGGATTAGTTTGTCTTAATCTATGCCTGTTTCTCTTGCAGTTGTAACATATTTTTGGATAAATTAATTGAAAGGAGGGAAAATATTGCCTAATCGAAACGTTACCCCACATCTTGGATGATTAATTTCCGAAAATCTTTGAAAAATATAAAGAGAGGCTACGCAAACAGGAGAATATAAGATAAATGATAGAACATATAGATTATCGCCTTGCAAGTCAATTACAACGATTGATAGCACTCGTACATCGGATAAAAGAAATACATTTACGAATGTCGCAGAAGATAAGAATACTCTGAACATGTTATTGCTGAGAAAATATGGATCTTAGCGTCGCAATCCTATCTGTTAAGAAAAATATATTTATTTCTGCAAAACATTAGTCTCGAATCAAATCGATATGTATGTAATTTACATTAATCAATGAAAATTAATTTCTGGCTAGTTTTCATTGATTTTACTGAAGGAAGGAAACATGCAGAATTTCTGTAAAAGTATCATGTCATAGTATTCTTAGGAGAACTAAAGCTTCTTTATGTGCAAGTTCCAGAGAGCATTTAGTTTGATAAAATTTAATAAGTATAAATACTTTGTAAGTAATTGTAAATTCAACAATAAGAAAAGAGTAATTTAATAGAAATATTAAATACACTTATAAGTAATCTATTAAAAAAATAATCGGATTTATTAAGAGAACAAATATATCTTTATATTTATGTACTTTAATAGATAAAATGTTTTACCCCTGGAATGAAAGCTCATTTTATTTTAAGAATAAGCTGTACGTTTGTCCTTCCCATCTAACTTTTTGAAATTTCATTTTAACACATTGTGTGCGGGTACATTTCGCATCGGAATTGTACCGGGAGTGGGCGTTTTGCGCGTAAATTTAGTTATTCAGTTAAATCTCAATATATAGAAAATTATTTAATTTTTTAACCAACTTTTCGCATTTTATATTGAAATATATAAACAAATATATATATAGAAATATATAAATAACAACCATAAGATTTTTGTAAACAAAAATATAGTTTTAGTGGATAAATTTATAATAGTATCTTAAATATGAAAAATCAAATAGAAATAGTGGTATATAGTTTTAATTTTAAATCTAAATTGATTTTTAATCAGCATTCCTGTTCTGTTGTTCAGCATCGACTGATGAAAAACTAATTTTTATTTGTCTAAATTTTTCCAGAATCTATATAGTAGACAAGAACATTCGGCTTCGTTTTCTGGTATATACCATTATTTTTGTACACATAAACAAACCATGTTGTTACAATAACCCGTACTAGTACGTGACGTACGCTCAAGTATCAATCGTCAGAAAACGTACTAGTACGTGCCCCCGCATACAATGTGTTAAAGTATATAAACGTTTTGTTGATACTTCGCAGAAGCCAAGAGTATTTTTAGATACACTCGCTTTTATTAACAGTCTGCTATTTAATAATAGCAGACATAACATAAACAAACAAAGAATTATAAATAAAATAGGATCTTTTAAAAAAATAAACCGATATTATTAAGAAATATTGCAGAACTTTTCACAGACCCAAATATCTTATCAAGTACCACAATGGTATTGATAACATAGAATAAAAGCTACTATGAGATCCAATGAATATTCTTCCAGAATGTTTCAAGAATACCACTTTTAATCAACAGCGTAAGACGAAAATTTGATAGCGTCTATTTGTTTTTGAGGTTTGAAATAGGCAATATATAAACAATCAAAAGAATGTTGAAAAGTGTTAACAAGAAATACGTTTTAAACATTAAATAATATTAAACCAAAAGAATAACGCTGAGCAATAATTATATTGCAAAATATGTAAGAGTAACACACAAGGTTTTTGTGTTTCATTGTATTTCGTGCAATTTTATTTTAAAGTATACAAATATCTATTGATATTAGAACCAACAGCGTAAGCTTGCAAGTACGAAAATTTGATAGTGTAAATTTGTTTTTGAGGTTTGAAATAGTCAATATATAAACTATCATAACAAAGTTTGTTGGAAAGTGGTAACAAGAAATAAGTCTTAAACATTAAATAATATTAAAACAAAAGAATTACACTGAGTAATATATAAATTGCAAAATATATTAAGAGTAACACAGAAGTTTTGTCTTTTTCAATGTATTTCGTGCAATTTTATTTTATAGTATATAATTTTTTAATGATATTGCTATAAAGTTTATCTTAATTTCTATTTATCAATTACCAGTTTAGTTTACCAGTTTGATCAACAGCGTAAGCTCTCAAATACGAAAGTTTCATTGGGTCTATTTTTTTAAGTTTGAAATAGTCAGTATATAAAAATCAAAAGAAAGTTTGTTGGAAAGTGGTAACAAGAAATGTTTTAATCATTAAATAATATTACAACAAAAGAATTACACTGAGTAATATTTAAATTGCAAAATATTTTTAGAGTAACACACAAGTTTTGTCTTTTTCATTGTATTTCATGCAATTTCATTTTATACTATGTAAATATTTATTGATTTTGCTACATAGTTTATCTTAATTTCTAGTTACCAGTTACGAGTTTAGTTTACCAGTTTTAATCAACAGCGTAAGCTCACAAATACGAAAATTTGATAGCGTCTACTTGTTTTTGATGTTTGAAATAGGCAATATATAAACAATCAAAAGAAAGTTTATTGGAAAGTGGTAACAAAAAATAAGTTTTTAACATAAAATAATATTAAACCAAAAGAATTACACTGAGTAATATTTAAATTGCAAAATATTTTAAGAGTAACACAGAAGTTTTGTCTTTTTCATTGTAGTTTATGCATTTTTATTTTATAGTATATAATTTTTTAATAATATTGCTATAAAGTTTATCTTAATTTCTATTTATCAATTACCAGTTTAGTTTACCAGTTTTAATCAACAGCGTAAGCTCTCAAATACGAAAATTTCACAGAGTCTATTTTTTTCAAAGTTTGAAATTGTCAATATATAAAAATCAAGAGAAAATTTGTAGGAAAGTGGTAACAAGAAATAAGTCTTAAACATTAAATAATATTAAACCAAAAGAATTACACTGAGTAATATTTCAGTTGCAAAATATGTTAAGAGTAACTCACAAGTTTTGTCTTTTTTATTGTATTTCGTGCAATTTTATTTTATATTTTATAAATATTTATTCATATTTCTGAAAAGTGTATCGTAATTTCTAGATACACGCTCTTTTTAAAATCATTCACAATTGTATAAAATAATAAATGTATAAATAATTTGTAAAAAGAAATAGGTTTTATTAAATAATGTTAAACCAAAAGAATTACACCGAATAATAGTTAAATTGCAATATATGTTAAGAGTAACAAGCAAGTTTTGTGTTTTTCATTGTATTTCGTGTAATTTTATTTTATATTATATAAATATTTATCGATATTACTTCAAAAATTTACCATTATTTCTAGATGCACTCTCTTTTTAAAATCATCCACTATTGTATAAAATAATATGTAACAAGAAAAAAGTTTTTAACATTAAATAATATTAAACCAAAAGAATTACACTGAGTAATATTTAAATTGCAAAATATGTTAAAAGTAACGCAGAAGTTTTGTCTTTTTCACTGTATTTCGTGCAATTTCATTTTATATTATATAAATATTTACTGATATTACTGCAAAGTTTACCTTAATTTCTAGATACATTCTCTTTTTAAAATCACCCACTATTGTATAAAATAATATGTAACAAGAAAAAAGTTTTTAACATTAAATAATATTAAACCAAAAGAATTACACTGAGTAATATTTAAAATGCAAAATATGTTAAAAGTAACGCAGAAGTTTTGTCTTTTTCACTGTATTTCGTGCAATTTTATTTTATATTATATAAATATTTACTGATATTGATATTACTGCAAAGTTTACCTTAAATTCTAGATACATTCTCTTTTTAAAATCATCCACAATTGTATAAAATAATAAATGTATAAAATAATATGTAACAAGAAATATGTTTTAATAAATAATATTAAACCAAAAGAATTACACTGAGTAATATTTAAATTGCAAAATAAGTTAAGTGTAAACTACAAGTTTTGTCTTTTATATTGTATTTCGGGAAATTTTATTTTATAGTATAT
Organism: Pardosa pseudoannulata; assembly: GCA_032207245.1. NCBI lineage: Eukaryota > Metazoa > Arthropoda > Arachnida > Araneae > Lycosidae > Pardosa > Pardosa pseudoannulata. Next base: position 55,297,933 of record CM063503.1, read on the forward strand.
AAATATTTATAGATATTGCTACAAAGTTTATCTTAATTACTAGATACACTCTTTTTTTAAAATCATCCACAATTGTATAAAAATTAACTGGGAAACAAAAAATGAAAAATATATTCTTATTTTCGTAGTTAAACCAATTTCATAACGAAAATTTCAGAAGAATTCTTTCCAGAACCCAATATCTCATCAAGATGTCATATCGAGTTCCTCACATTTAATCAGAAATCAATAAAAGAACTACTATAAGATCCAATGAATGTACTTACCAGCTGTTTCAAGAATACCAGTTTTATTCAACAGCGGTAGCTGGTAGATAAGTAAATTTGTTAATCTCGAGTTATTTTTTAGATTTAAAATGGTCATAATATAAATAAACAAAATAAAATTAATAGGACCGGTGTAACATCAAATAATTTCTTACGTTTAGATAATCTGAAACCAAAATAATTGCATTGGAAATATATTTACTGCATAATACTTATTTCCTCAGTTATAATTTAAAACATATAACAAAGTATTTTTAGGGCAAAGACGTAGCTTTTAGATTATTTTAAAATAAATATACAGAAACGTCAAAAAATTATAGAATTCATTTCCTTTTGAAGCTTTCAATAGTTATTACATAAAGAGCCGAAACAAACTTAATAAGAAATATTTTAAAAGAAATACCTCAAGCATATAGATAATCTGGATGTTAATTTGCTCTAAGAAATATTTGAGTTGCAAAATACTATGTTCTTTCAATTAAAATTTGAAACATATAATAACAAAAGTCTTTAGTTTTGAAGTCTTTTTAGAGTAAAAAAGTAATTATGTTTATTTTAAATTAGATGGACTCAAAAATTCAATTAGAGGAAATTATCTTCGAATATTACAAATTCTAATAATACATTTAAGTACATTATTATCATTAAATAAGAAAGTATTTCAGAAAAAAAACATATGCAATTAAAATTATTTCTAATAAAATGATTCTGTTGAATTTTTAAGAATTATAAATGCCTTTGGAAAGTTAGAATATAATTTTCTCCTAAATGTAAAGTGAATTTTTCTAAGAAAAATAGTCTTAAGAAAATACGATCTACTCACTGAAAATTCTATTTAATTTGTAAGAGACTCCAGCTGTAATTTGGTTTCATGACAAAATGATTTATACTCGCTTTTGCATTTTCTTAAGAAGAACTTGAAATTTAATATCCATGGAAAAATTAATCGAATTTCAAACTACAGAAGCATCTAGATTAAACTTTGGGGTCTTGAAAAAATGTTTAAACAAGTTACAACTGTCAAAATAGTGCGGATAATTTTACATTTGTTTATTCATATGCATTATAAGTACTAAATGATCATTTATTAAATTTTTAAATCTTTTAATTCATAGATTAGATTTCGCAATTTAGAGAAGTGGAAACATTTATTGTAGAAGGATTAGATTAGTAATTTTATTTTTTCTTTAAGATTTGTACATTGGTGTAACAAAGAAGTAAATTTCTTTACTTCTTTACTCTGAATTTTTCGTGCGTAACATCAAGCATAAAATAGAAATATAAAAGAAATATATAAATGCATTATCGATTTTGAGATTGCATTCAGAAATGTCAGAAGATATTTTATGCTTTTCTTCAAATAATTGAATATTTTGATTAGATAGGATTTTTGAATATTTGAGACATTGATTCTTCAATTAAAATCAGATTTCGTGTATGTTATATATAAAATACCCACCCAACGTTATGTCTTGCTATTTAAGAGCCCCAAATGAAATTTTGTGTTTATTTCAAGATTTCTATTAGTTTTTAGAATATATTACACCAGAGGTTTATAAAATTCAAAATATATTCTTTTATACATTAGTCTAACAAAGAAGTAAATTTCCTTACTTCATTACTCTGGATTTTTCATGTGTAAGATCAAGCATAAAATAGAAATGTAAAAGAAATATATAAATTCATTATTGATTTTGAGATTGCATTCAGAAATGTCAGAACATATTTTATGATTTTCTTCAAATAATTGAATATTATGGTTAGATAGGATTTTTGAATATTTGAGACATTGACTCTTAAATTAAAATCAGATTTCATGTATGTTACATATAAAATACCCACCCAACATTCTGTCTGGGTATTTAAACTTCCCAAACGAAAGATTGTGTTTATTTCAAGATTTATATTAGTTTTTAGAATATATTACACCAGAGGTTTTTTAAATTCAAAATATAAAACGACGTCTTTCAAAAAATAATAGAACATTTTCTTTTATAATATTAACATTTTGGTTATTTAACTTATCGTTTAGCTAAAGGAAAGTAACTATATTTCTTGTTAGATTATTTAAAGAGAATAAAGATCCATATACAGACAAAAGTATGAAGACCAAATCTCAGGAGAGATTATTGCTAGATTTGTAGAGTAAACAATAACTGATTAGCTCTTATAGAATTTTGTAAGAATAGTCCTAAGTGGGAGGTAAAAATAAGATGTAAAATATTTTTAATTTTCGAAACAATTAATCTTCTACCCAATAACGGAATAGATTTTCATTTCAAATATGCCGAAATTAAAGATAAGGAAGAAAATTATTAATTTAATAATTCTCTAAGTAAATCCTGTGAAAAAGATTTAAAACGTATTTTTTAAGCACATTTCACGAATTGAGTCCCTTTGAATCGTTTAAGATTTAAACTATTTAAATATTATTATTTAAATAATTTAAATCTTCAATAATAATTATAATACTTAAATGTACATATATATATATATATATATATATATATATATATATATATATATATATATATATATATATATATATATATATATATATATATAACTAAGTATATGCATAATTCATAACTGTAATTATAATATTTATAATAATTGTAATTACAATATATCATTACCAATAATCTAAATTAATAATAACTACATATAATTGTTTAAGTAAAATTATTTAAATAATTTGAGATTTCAATTATTTTCTCAGGCAATTAATAGAAATATGTTAAAAATGCACCTAAATAGTCGCCGAACCCAATTAAAGATTAAACAAATAAGTTTGGTGTCTAAAAACTGGATAAATAAAAATGGGGAAACTGAACTTAAAGTGAAAGAAATCTTCCAAATTAATATTGTTAAAATGAATGAAATCAAGTAAACGTATTCAAAAAGGAAGAAAAATTGAATTACCTAAAAACACATTTTCACCGGTCTCAGATTATTAATTTATTTCGATGAATCACCAAATGCAATTAAATTAATACAGCGTGTATGTAAGATTTCTGTAATATAAACAACTAGTTTTACAGTAAATAAGACAACATTTTGTTTATATTCCTGTAATTAATAAATTTAAAAAATTTAAGCTAAATCAATTAAAGGACTCTTTTTATAACTTTCATATATATTCTTTCAGATATTTCTTTTATAACTTTCATTCTTTATATAACTTCTTTATATAACTTTTCTTTTATAATTTTCACTTTCCTGTTAAACATTTACTCATACAGATAAGTGGTATTTGTTGGCTATTTAATTCTAGGAGCACCATATAGGTGGCCAAACGCAATTTCGATTAAAGCAGGGTTGTATCTCCAACTCCCCTGGATCACTTAACAATTTAACCGGCCCAATTTATTCCCAGAATTACTCTAAATCATCATGCAAAATTCAGGCATAATCGGACCAGTGATTTCAGAACGCAATGTAAAATATACATACATGCAACAGAGATATGATTTTATATACAGATAAGTAATAGCTAGTTGCTTCCACTTGACATCAAGCTGGATAATTAAGGCTCTCCGTTTAAGACTATATTAATTAGAAAATTTAAATTACATTTTAGATAATATAAGATATCTGTAATCTAAACAACTAGTTTTACAGGAAATAAGAAAACATTTTGTTTATATTCGTCTAATTAATAAACTAAAGATATTCAAGCTAAAGCAATTAAAGGACTCTTTTTATAATTAATAACGCCGGGTCACTTTCCTGTTAAACATTTACTCATACAGATGAGTGGAATTTGTTGATTATTTAATTCTACAAGCACCATATAGGCGGCCAAACGCAAAAACAGCCTTGTATCTCCGACTCCCCTGGACCACTTAACAATTGAACCTGCATAATTTATTCCCACAATTACTCTAAATCACCAAGAAAAAATCAGGCATAATCGTCCCAGTGATTTCAGAACACAATGTAAAATATACATACATGCAAACAGAGAGAGGATTTTATATACAGATAAGTAATAGCTACTTGCTTACACTTCACATCATACGGGATAATTAATACTCTCAAGTTAAGACTATATTAATTAAAAAAATTAAATTATATTTTAGATAATGTAAGATATCTGTAATATAAACAACTACTTTTACATGAAATATGAAAAAATGAATGAAATAAAGTAAATATGGTCAAAAAAGAACAAAAATTGAATTACCTAAAAACACATTTTCACCGATCTCAGATTATTAATTTATTTCGATGAATCACCAAATGCAATTAAATTAATACAGCTTGTATGTAAGATTTCTGTAATACAAACAACTAGTTTTACAGTCAATAAGAAAACATTTTGTTTATATTCGTGTAATTAATAAACTAAAAAAAAATTAAGCTAAAAAAACTAAAGGACTCTTTTTATTACTTTCACATATATTCCTTTACATATTTCTTTTTATAACTTTCATTCTTTTTATAACTTTTCTTTTATAATTGTTAACTTTCCTGTTAAACATTTACTCATACAGATAAGTGGAATTTGTTGGCTATTTAATTCTAAATAGCCAACTTTAATTTCTTTAAATAATAATAATCTTTTCTTTATCTTTTTTTTTAATAATATTTTCTTTAATTTGGTTTGTATTCGTGTAATTAATAAATTAAATAAATTTAAGCTAAAGCAATTAAAGAACTTTTTATAATTATAACGAAGGTCACTTTCCTGTTAAACATTTACTCATACAGATCAGTGGAATTTGTTGACTATTTAATTCTAGAAGTACCATATAGGCTGCCAAACGTAATTTAAATTAAAGCAAACGTTGTATCTCCTACTACCCTGAACCACTTAACAATTTAACCCGCATAATTTATTCCCATAATTAATCTAAATCACCATCCAAAATTCTGGCATAATCGGCCCAGTGATTTCAGAACGCAATATAAAATATACATACATGCAAAGAGAGAGAGGATTTTATATACAGATAAGTAATAGCTAGTTACTTCCACTTGACATCAAGCTGGATAATTAAGGCTCTCAGATTAAGACTATATTAATTAAAAAATTTAAATTATATTTTAGATAATATAAGATATCTGTAATATAAACAACTAGTTTTACAGGAAATAAGAAAACATTTTGTTTATATTCGTCTAATTAATAAACTAAAGCAATTAAAAGACTCTGTTTATAATTAATAAAGCCGGGTCACTTTCCTGTTAAACATTTACTCATACAGGTCAGTGGAATTTGTTGACTATTTAATTCTAGAAGTACCATATACGCTGCCAAACTTAATTTAAATTAAAGCAGCGTTGTATCTCCGACTCCCCTGAACCACTTAACAATTTAACCCACATAATTTATTCCCATAATTACTCTAAATCACCATGCAAAATTCTGCCATAATTGGCCCAGTGATTTCAGAACGCAATATAAAATATACATACCCGCAAACAAAAAGAGGATTTTATATACACATAAGTAATAGCTACTTGCTTCCACTTAACATGACACTGGATAATTTAGACTATCATATTAAGACAAAATTTATTCCAAAATTTAAATTATATTTTAGATAATATAAGATATCTGTAATATAAACAACTTCTTTTACATTAAATAAAAAAACAATTTGTTTAAATTCATGTAAATATTAAACTAAAGAAATTTAAACAAAATCAACTACAGGACACTTTTTATAATTAATAACGAGGGCCACTTTCAGGTTAAACAATCTCTCATACAGATAAGTGGAATTTGTTAACCATTTAATTTAAGAGCACCATACAGGTGGCCAACAATATTACCTAGGGCAACACAAAAATAAGAATGCGGGTCCCGCAATTTAGAAGTAGTGACCATATGGAAGATCTCTAGGCTTGGCCTGACATATCCAACAACTTGAAAGAACTTGAGAACTAGAAACCTTTAAGAACTTGAAAGACATTGAACAAAGAATATAATTTAAGTGTCGCAGCCGCCAATAATGAACACGATGGATCTTTCGGCTCCTGGAGCCTAATGCCCACAACATTCCGATTATAAGATCGACGACTTTGTTAAATGAGCTAAACAGAGGATTCAATTTGTCGATATTAAGCAATTAATGTTTAGCAAGTTATCTACTAACAAAAAATGTAACTACACATTTAAAGATTTTTAAAGAGAAACCTGACAATAAAAAGAAATAAAAATATTAGAAACGTGACGTTTAAAACATTAGATGTTTTTAACTTGGCATCAATGTCGTCGATACTGGTGTCAACGGAAATAATTTCAAATATGGAAAAACGGTGAAATACATAATACGCTTACACACAGACATATATACATAAAAAGAGTTTTATATTTATAAATATATAAGTTTAAAATTATTTTTATAATATTTTTCCTTTATTTATTTTAATTTTAGAATTTAATTTTTATGTACTTTTTTATCAAAGATACTGATTTAATCACGTACCCTTACGTATTAAAACAACATTTTCCTTGAAATATTTTCCCCGCTGTATTTTTTAGGAAATCACCGTGAAATTGGAGATGAGATGGAAATAAACGAAATTTATTTCATTGATTACATTCCATTAAGCAAAAGATATATTGCGCTACCGCGTTCCATTAAGATATGCTTAATTATTTATATCTGCCTAAAAAAATCATAAGTTTGATACTAAGAGAAATCAATTTATTAGATATTTTTTTTCCCTTTTGTTGTATGGAGACTTTTTTTTTTGTTTTCTTGGAGAAAATTATATACTTAAAGAGAATTTGCTGAAATAAAAAATAAACCGTGAAAAAAAGGTACGGTTCAATATTCAGTTTATTAGTGACATTATTATTTTGATTTAAAACAAAATCTTAAATTTATTTATTAAATGAGGAACTTAAGAAAAGTTAAGTTAAAGTAATATAAGAAAACACTAATAGAAAAAAACAACATATTTAGATAAAAATATAGTTGAATAATCTCATGGTGTGAGCTAAAAGAATATAATTTATAAGGATTATTAGTGACATTATTTTGATATGAAACAAAATCTTAAATTTATTTATTGAAGGCTGAATCTAAATAAAGTTAATTTAAAATAATATAAGAAAACACTAATTGCAAAATCAACATGTTTACATCACAATATAGTTAAATAATCTTATGGTGTGACCTAAAAGGGACTTACTTTATCAGGATTGGGCCGTAGAAAAAGTGAAAAAAATTATCTAAACCATCAACATGTTAAGGCTTGAAGCTTCTAGAGATCAAGCAAATTAAAATGTTATCCAGTTGTGTGCTTATCTAAGAAAATAAAAACAATACTCTAATGTAGTATTTATTACATAAATAGACTTCAAACTATAAATGTAAAATTTAAGTTCTTGTTCGGGAACTTCTATAAACTAAGGATACGCATTCGTTACTTTATTCTATAAAGTTTGTAGAGTAATAGTATATTTATTCTTTTTGTCTTACGCTTTTCTCTATCGCTATACATAAATACACACACACACACACACACACACACATAAAAAAATATATTATATATATATATATATATAATATATATATATAAATATATATATATATATATATATAATATATTTTAGAATAATATTTATATGAACATAATGTATGTATTTATATATACATATATATATACATATATATGCATATATACAAATATATATACATATATATAAATAGATATACATATATAAATATACATACATATAGTAATATATAATGATAATTCTATCTATCTATCTATCTATCTATATATATATATTAAATAATATATATATTATAATATATATATATATATATATTTTATATTTATATTTATATAATATATATATATATTATGTAAATATATATACATATGTATATATATGCATACATATATATGTATATAAACATAAAATATACATACATAAATATGTATATATATATACATATATATACATTATATGTATATATATATATATATATATATATATATATATATATATATATATATATATATATACATATATATTATATATGCATATATATATATATATTATATATATATAATATAAATATATATATATATATATTTATATAAATATATATATAATATAAATATATATGTATATATATACATATATATTTATACATAATATGTTATATTTATCATAAAAAATGGTCGTGACACATTTAAAGTTAGGGAATACTTGTGTCTAAAATTATTTTTGCAGAAAGGTTTAAGTAATAAATAAATTTTGATGTCAATATCATTTTAGATTATTATTGTGTGTCTTCTTATATTTTAAGTCATATGTCAATTAATAGGAAGAAACTAATTATGTTATATTTGTATTACTGTTTTATGTGTTATATTATAGTGTTATTGTAAGTATATTTATATGAATATCACCTGTAATGAAAATGTGTTACCTGACAAAACTTCAGATTTGTGCCCTTTTTCAGAATATATTGTAATGTAAAAACAGATCGAAAATATTTTAATGTAAGGCAGATCGAAGAATAACAGAGAATAAAAATTAATAGAGAAAACCCCTAAGTTTAGGAAGCAAACAAAATCGGAGACGCATCTGAAACATGCATATAAACAGCAAATCTAATATTTGACATTACAGAAATCGTAAGTTAAAGAAGTTAATATCTGACACTACTGTCAAATAATTTAAGTTAACATGTGTAAAATATCTAAAACAGACCCCATTGTCTTAATAAAGCGGAAAAAGCAAAATAGAAATATCCTATAGCGACATAGGGAATCTAAATGGTCACACACAAAGAAAGAAACATAGGAAATTATAGGATTTTTTTTTTAAGAGTAAGACATTCATTCGCCTTTCTAGCTCATAGCAGACGTATTTATAGCATCTTAGAGTACAATCTAAGCAATATATTCCTCGTCAATACATGTCTATAAGAATAAAGGATAATAAAAACAACAAATATGCATTTTTGATACCCAAATATATATATGTATATATATATATATATATACATATATATATATATATATATACATATATATATACATATATATATGTATATATATATATACATATATATGTATATATGCATATATATATATATGTATTTATATATATATACATATATATACATATATATATATGTATATATATATATGTATATATATATATATATATATATATATATATATATATATATATATATATATATATATATATATATATATATATATATATATATATATATATATATATATATATATATATATATATATATATATATATATATATATATATATATATATATATATATATATATATATATATATATATATATATATGTATATATATATATATATATATATATATATATATATATATATATATATATATATATATATATATATATATATGTATATATATATATATATACATATATATATATATATATATATAGTATACATATATATAGTATATATATAATATATATATGTGTGTGTATATATATGTGAGCTCCTTGACTTGTCAGTTGATCTTTCTACAATTGTAATAGTGTTTGGTAGAAGATGGTCTTAAAGAACCTAATTTATAGAAGATTATCCGTTGCAATTTATTCATCTCTTAACCCATTTATAGCTTATAAATAAATTATATTTTAGATAAACAAAACCGTTGCTGCAAAATTGTTGGTAGCAAACAAAATACATTTCTGGGTAACGCTGAAAAAGAGATTCTAGAGGAATACCTTCATTGAATTTTTAAATTTAAAACCCCAGTAGGAAGGAGGGATAGATTGTATTAATATTTAGCTAAACCATTAATTAATATTCACTATTTATTTGCACCATATATTCTATCTGTATTTCTTTTATATATTTCAAAGTTTATTTCTAAATTCACATCATGACTTTAAGAACCATTTCTTACAATTTATGCAGTTTTATTTATTTATTTTTGTTTATGATTGTCTCCTGTAGATGCAACCAATATTCTAACAGAGGTCCAGTGTCACCAAAGTCGTATAAAGACTAACCGAAATTTACCCATGGAGCCAACTAATGGTGGGACACAATTCTCCGTTTAAACAGATTAATCGAGGTTAGTTGTTAAATGACTTTGGTGAGACTGGCCCTAAAACATGTACTTTAATCACATTTAGTTGAAACATGGCATCACGTGAAAAAAAAAACTACAACTTCATTTTGTCAGTTCAGAAATCTTAATTTTACACATATGTCTGGGGTTAATTTATTCCATTTCGAACACGAACATTGTTAATGAAATAAAGTTAATTTTAAATTATTTTCTCCAATAAAATTAGTTCCATAAATACCTTGGTGTGTTTCTTGGGCAGTTTAAATCACAAAATTGTATTTATAGAACATTTTCTCTTAATTAATTCACTGTAAAGCGGTCGTCTCCGTAAAACCTGTCCTCATCGATTGCACTCTTTTTATAAAAAAACGCATTCATTATTTTAATTCATCATCTATTGATATGAAAGATATTTTAAATAATTCGCCTCATCCTAAGCTCTTTCTGTTTTTAAAAGACATTGGTTTTTACCCTCACATCTGAATGTTATGCCTCATCGCTGTTTTCTTTACTGTTGGTTTTATATGTGTTTTCTACACTGGTTTTTATATTTTTGACATGTTTGCTTTTATCTTATGATATCCTTTCATAACTGCTTTGATCCCATCTTTGTGGTTCTAAGTTTTAGCTATTTATTTGGCACAATATGTCCCATGAGGACTCAGTGTCATAAAACTTCATTCAACCAACAACCAACTCTTAAATATAGTTCCAACAACAATCCGACACTTCTGATTGTCGCTAGCTATTGAATATAAACGACTTTGGTGAGACCGCCTCTTAAGAAGAATAGTACCTTAAAGAAACTAATAATTTTACGAAGTTCATTTCATTGTAGTCCTCCATATCTGTAATTAATTAGGAAAAAACACAGTTGTTTACTTTGTGTTGTTTAGATTCAGATATTTACTTTGCGATTTTGTAATAAACAACATTATCTTGATTGAATCATATTTAATTATCAGATATTCTTATTGTACCGAGGTACCAGATGGACCCATCATCATACTGCAGTCAACGGGTAGCATTACGAATTGATGAGAGACATTTTAGTGCAATCATATGACGACTGTCAAGTGCTAAGCAAATGAACATGGACATTCCAAGATCTTTGATACAAGATGTTTGATAATTACAAGGACAATAATTTTTGTTATTATTACATTTTATAATTTATTTTCTGTTTCATTTGTATTGTGTGTACACATAATGTTTTAATGTGATGCTTATTCCTTATCAAGACTGTTATCCCAGGTTATATTTCGGCCCTACGCAACATTTGTCGCTATGATGTCTCCGTGTTCTATTTACCTTTAGGTGTATATACAAAAAAAATATTTTTTTCCGTGGATGGGGGAGATATGTACCGAGGTACTTTCCCACGGTGATCTGCACGTGCATGCACAGCTGTGGGAGGATTTTCCTAGAGGAATTTAGGACTCCAATTTTGCACGTCTAGTTTAGGGACCCCCACAGAGAAGGTATAGATCACAGCATGGCAGCGTAACGGTCAAGCTCGCTCAGAGCTGTAACCGTGAGTTATGGGAGCAGGGGCTAAAAAGTAATGTCAGCTTGCACAAAAGGGGCTACTTTAATGAGCCCACCTGCACTCCCGAAGGGCATAGAGATGTGGGAAAATTTCCCGAAAACAAGTGATTGGCAAGGAAGGAAAAAGGGGCGTTGGAACCGAGGTGAGGAGTTTGCAAACGAAGTGAAAGAGAGGAGTTGAAGTCGGCAGTCGAGAGAAGTGGGACAAGGATCCACTAGAAACAGCTCGTCCCGTAAATCCCGGGCCGACACCACAGGAGGAAAATCCCTGCCTGATCATTTGGACCACTGAAGATAGACACCGCTCCGCTCACCATCACCAACGCGTCCCGAACACCCGGACCGACTCACCATAGGAGAAAAACCTCTACCTGACCCTCTGCACCAACTGAAGACTGAAGTAGGGAGGAAAGCCCCTGCCTGCTCCCCTGTGACTTTAATGGAGTGAATTTATAAAATTATATTTACAGTCACTTAACTTAGGCCTCTGTTAATAATAATAACTCCTTATAAAGATAATTGTGATAATTATAGTGTAAATAGAAGACATAAATAATTGATGATTATGATATATGATAACCAAGGATCTATTTGTTAATGAATGTATAGAATAAATGTCTGAATCTCAATATAAAGTATTATATTCATTCTGTGTTTCTCCCTTGTAACGAACACTGGTGTATAATGTTGTATGTACATTACAACACTTATATTCAAATATTTTTTAAGGTGTTAATTAACTAAAACTTTATCTGCAAAGGTTCATTTTAAGAAACCGGCTTATAGAAAACATTTGAATTCCCAGCTGACTCTCTTGGGCATTTAATGATTCTGATGGATAATTTGAATTCTTTGGGATTTTTTCTTTCCTACGATAGAAATAACGTCGTCGTAGAAACTTTTTATACAGTCAATGTTGAAGTAACAAGAGTCTTTAATTGATAAAAGAATCTTACATCCTCAAAGTAGAAAAGTTTTCTTAATGGAATCGAACAAAAATTAAAGAGAATAGAAAGATTAATTTTTCAGAGAGGTTCGACAAATTATTTTCCTCGTGCCAGCATCAGTTAATGCTTATTAATCTTTATGTTCTGAAATTTGTAGTCTTATCATTTTAGGACAATTTTGTTATTTAGCTCTATAAAATTAAATTTATAAGGGAAAACAATTTTACAAACTTTAAGAGCAAGACACTAAACAAATAATTATCCTCCACTAATCAAACCATGTAGTTTTATAAGCATTTGCTAAAATATATTCCTAACGAAATCATATTTTATAAAAATATTTAGCTGTTTCACTTAAAAGACGATTAAATCGTTAAGAATTTGCTTGAAAATGAAAATAGAATAATAATTATGTATCGCAAAAAATGAAATAGTTATCTTCAAACTTTACTTTTTTTGGTAAAAAGATAGAATGTATACTTTTATGTATGAATCAACCTTACCGACTGGCTTATAATGTTATTTTTGTTGGTTAATTTTGATTTATACAAATTTTTCCAAGCAAAATATAAAAAAACTTTGACTTCTACATATTAAGGATTGAATAACGTTAACTACACGTATTAGAACTTCTGAAGTCCCGATGTCTCACAAATACACATTAACCCATATTGGACCGGTGTCCTATAAATAGGACAGCAAATAAAATTCAATTAATTATAAAGTTATAAATATTTTCTGAGTGTATTTTATTTTCACACTTTTAAAATAGTCAAACTTTAGCATAGTAACAAAAAGAATGTCCATAAAACGGTATTGTGACACTAAGAACTTTCTTTATTTTAACAAAAATTCTTCAATTCATCCACAAGTTATTATAAAATTCGACTTCTTTATGACAAAATCAGCATAACCTTAAAACAATTCGGTATATTTTCTGACAATCTCACCATCGATGCAAGAGTGGTAAGATATTTTGGAAGGCACAGTTGCAAGATGTTCATGAAAAATAAACCTGTAACAGTTGGATATAAATTATATATGTTAGCATCCTACAACAGATATTTTTTTTCTATTATCCCTTACCAAAAATGGCAGTTCAAGAACTGCAAGAGAAAACCAACAACAGTGTGCTTAAAAAGTAATGTTGGACTTTGCTTCGACTATTTCACAAAATTTCACCTATGAATCAGCCTAATGCAATGTAAGTGATATTTGTTAAATTTTATTAATGTATTGGACCGTTGTCCTATTGTTAGCCCTCGTGTTGCAAAAAAGTAGACCGTAGTGCTCCCAACCAACCAACCAACCAACCTATTTATAAGACAGCAAATTACTTAAAAAATTAAAAATATTTTTCCCAATTTTGGTTTTATATGCTTAGTTAAACCATATTAATGATATGGAAAAAAATGTTAACAATTTTCAGAAATATTTAGTTGGTGTGGTACAATATGGGTTAAACCTTAAAACATTATCCTTTATTTGTGTATTATTGTTAATATTACTGCGCCTGCAAGGCAACTATTTAAAAATTAATTTTAAGTAATTGAAGACAAGTAATGTGCATGCTTTCATTTAAAAAAGGATAGATTTATTTTACACTGAATATTTTTTCTTTTTTAACTCTTAACCCTCCTAGTGGAACACACCGATTAAAAAAAGTCTAAAACATATACGCTAAAGGTTTATTGTGTCAATGGCAGAAGCGTTCCATGATTTTTTACTTCACCCTTTGTCGACTAGAATGGAATACGGGAAACCCATCCTCGTTACTGTCCCTTTAATTAAGGTTATAAATAGATATATAAATAGATATTATAGATTGTTAATTTTGAAGACACATAAAGCTCGTTAAGTCTCCAAGATCATCCCATAAGAAATAATGGATTCTAAAAGTACAAATAAAAATATTCTTTAATATCTTGGACGACTTTCGTAAAAAAATATAAATAAGTTTCTTAAAGTGGTGCAATTAGAGATACATCTGTTACCGCGAACGAAATATTTCGAAATAGAGATTTACAAAGCCATGAAAAGCTATCAGCGTCTTTGTGCCTCAGGGGATACGGGTGCATCCCTCAAGAAATATCAGGCAAAGAGGGGTGCAGTTCGTAAACAATCGACCTACCTCAAACACTGGCAGAAATGTACATTACATCCATTTTCGGAACGTTTTTGGAGGTCAAAAATTGTACGTTACAACCGCTTTGAAGACATTGAAGGTTTGGCGGAATTGTACGTGCGAACCGCTTAGAGGGTTAAAATAATCTCTTTTTTATATAATAACTCATAACTTATAATATCTCTTTTTTAACTCTCTAAATTGCATAACATGTAAATAAATACAACATTGAACAGGAGTGTGGAACCTTTTTAACATTAGAGCCCGCATTTGCAAGAAGCAATAATAATAAAGTTCCCATAAGTTGACATACATATGAGGCTTTCATGCAGTTATTTATATTATTTTGTACATTTTTTACAGTTATTGCATAAAAAGTAAACTTTTTATTTATTATTTAATGTAAAATGTTAGTAAATAAAATATATTTGTAGTCACATAAGGATATTAACTTGTTATAGCATGAATCTTTAATTGTTTTTAAAAAACAACTAAATAATTAAATACCACTTCAAATAAGAATAGTAATGAAATATTTTAAATAAATTCATTACAGCAGAAATATATACAACAGAAAATGAATCGAATTAAGTTCTAAAATACTATCATAGCAATAATACAATGCTTTTAATTTTCAAATTGTCGTAATCTATATAATTTAATATTAGCTTATATAGGAGCTAGCTTTTATAAAGGCAGAACATACCGAGGTTATTTTTCACGGAGATATTCTTGTAAATAAAGCAGCCCATGCTTTACATATATGTGTTTTATAGAATTCAAATGCAAACCACTTATTTAAGATATGATGTATCAAACTGGTTATACATCTCAATTCTCAGGAAAAATTTATTTTCTAATATCTCAAATCCTTTCATCACAAAATAAAATAGTCTGATATATATATTTTTCTTATTGCTTTCTTTTACTCTCTTGAAGGAAAAAATTTATTTTAGTAAATGTATAATGAAAAATGTATAACTGTAGTAAATAATAATTGTAGTAAACAAATGTAGTATCTGGCATGTTTTAAGAAAAATTTGGACATTCCTACAACATTACAATTTATCTATTTTTGAACTGCATTTAAATTCAACGTTAACCAGATTCATTGTGGTAAAACAAACACCTTTTAATATAGTTATTGACTCAGCAAAAATCTATTTTCTAATATCTCAAAACTCTTGATCACAAAACAAAATAGACTGACATATATGTTTATCTTATTTCTTTGTTTTACTCTCTTTAGGTAAAACCCATTATTTTTCTAATTGTATAATGAATAATGTATAACTGCATTAAATTATAATAAATGCATTAAATAATAATTGTAGTAAACAAATGTAGTATCCGGCATGTTTTAAGAAACATTTGGACATTCCTACAACACTGAAATTTATCTACTTTTGAACTGCTTTTAAATTTAACGTTAACCAGATTCATTGTGGTAAAACAAACACATTTTGCTATAGTTATTGACTCAGAAAAAATCTATTTTCTAATATCTTGTTCTCTTGATCACAAAAACAAATATGATCTTATTTCTTTTTTACTCTCTTTAGTATAATTATTTTTTAATTGTATAATGAATAAATAAACTATCATTATAATTATAAAAATAAATTATTAAAATATAATAAATATTTGTAGTATCCGTTTTTTTGAAACATTTGGACATTCCTACAACACTGAAATTTATCTACTTTTGAACTGCTTTTAAATTTAAAAAACATTGTTAAAACAAAATCATTAAAACAAACCTTATTTAATATTATAACTCAGATTTTTTTTTAAAACAGAACTCTTGAATCACAAAACAAAATAAAAGAAAATGAGGATTTTATTGTGTTATTTTAGCAAATTTTTTTCAATTGTAAAATATATTCATAGTAAAATAAAAATAAAAAAATAATATCGTAGTAACTGTAATAAGATCAAAAGAATATAAATCCGACAGCAGAATATATTTTGTGTTTCTTTTGATGGAAAATAAAGAGAGGAAAAAGTAACACATGCAGCACTTGTTGATGAAAATATATAAATCTTCCCCAATGTCGAGTTAAAAAGCGTCGCTTCTAAAGAACTAGTGTTCTGGAACTAATGCAAAGAGTATGTTTTATGATGTTTAAGAAGATCTTTTCTCGTGTATGAGTACCCATTTCATTTTCATTTATTTGCTATTCATCTAAGACCAAATATATGTCAATTTATCTATCGTAATCGAAAATGATGGGCTGTTTGTAAGAGCACAAATGCTAAATGTAATGCAATTTACTTACGAAATTATGGTACTTTAATAGAAAACCTTTTTTTACCATAAAAAGAAAATTTTAAAAATATTATTTTCTCTTCTAAAATTGAAAATTGCTTTAAATTTTGAACTTTTTAAATTTATTTTGAATTTTTAATAAAGATAGAGTTTACTTTTTAAAGATAATATTTTAGATATCATTTTAAAAAGTCAATATTTTGCCTTTGAATATGCTTTCAATTTTCTAATTTTTTTTAATCATCTGAGCTTTAATGAGAAAGTGAATTTTATATATATATATATATATATATATATAATATATATATATATATATATATCTATATAAATATATTATATATATTTTTTATATTAATTACTATATAAAATAATTTATATAATATGAATTTTTTTAATATATAATAAAATATTTTTATTAAATAAATAATAATTTATTATAAATATATATAAATATATATATTAATATATATCATAAAATTTATATATATAATATATATATATATAAAAATATATAGATATATATTTCTTTTGAAACGAATGTCCAATTATTAGTTTCAGTATTAAATTACATAAAATTAATTTATAATTAATGCGGAATTATATAAATATTCATACAATAGGGAAAGTACCACATATTTTATTTCTACAGTAGAGTATTAATTTAAGAATGTAGAAATACAGAATAAATAAATAGTTAATATAAGTCATGCATATATTAACATATATTGAAGTAGTCCTATGAATTTTGCATGAGAACCTCCAAAAACTGAACTGGCAATTAATTCCTGAAAAAGAAACATAATTGAATATTTAATATTTAAATATCTATATCTTTGAATAATCACACCAAATTCATAAAGCAGTAGCATAAAACCACATAATTATTTGATTTCATTATAAATTCAATACTGAAAGAAGAGGTAAAGAGATAATATCAGTGGTATGATATCTTTGTAATTTAAAGATATTAAGGTATATGATGAATCGCAATCTATTACAATCAGATGTAAAACATTAATTAAATAGTCTCTAATTGAAATATTTAATAAATATTCTGCTGGTTAAATAAGGTATGAGGATTATGAGAAAGCTTTTATTCTCTTATAAAAGTTTGAAAACGGCTGTTTTCAAACTTTTGTAAGAATCAGTGGTATGATGTCTTTGTTATTTAAAGTTATTAAGGTAACTGATGAATCACAATCTGTTAAAATCAGATATTACACATTAATTAAATAGTCTCTAATTTAGATATTCTTTAATAAACATTCTGCTGGTTAAATGAGGTATAAGGATTTGGAGATACTGATTTAAAGTTATTAAGGTAACTGATGAATCACAATCTGTTAAAATCAGATATTACACATTAATTAAATAATCTCTAATTTAGATATTCTTTAATAAACATTCTGCTGGTTAAATGAGGTATGAGGATTAGGAGAAAGCGTTAATTATCTTATAAAAGTTTATCAACAAATGTTTTTCTGCATCAAACTTTAAGCATATATTTATAATAATGGATAAAACATTGTGTTTACTGATATTTATTAATGTAAATTAAACAGAAACGGTTTTGAAACTAAATCATTAGCAGAACAGTTAAGAATTTTTAAAACTTAATAATTAATATTCCCTGGTGAAATATTATGTCTAATAAACTCTCGTTTAAAAGCTAATTAGTATTGCTTGCTGATTTATAGAAAATTGAACCTGCCTTCGATTTTCTATGTCATGGTTGTTTAAAGTATGTTGTCAACATTCACACGTTGAACTTAATTTTACTGACTTTAAACATAATGAACTACAAGCATGTAAAATTATATTACATGCATGATCACCCGGCGTCAATTTTGGCCTTGCATTAAAAATATTTACTTCCTAAATTGAGAGGTAAAAATACACGCCATATAGCATTCGTTATGGTTTGTTTTTGTTGTGTAATGGTTTTATGTTAGTAGGAACATATTAATTTCATGTCAAAAACATCAGCTTGTTGCTAAACGATGAACAGTAAAATCATCAATCACGAACATCTGCTGCTAAGCAGACAATATATTTTTAACTTTCCTGATATTAAAACATGCTTTTCATATTTCGATTCATGGATTATTTTCTTTTGAGATATTTTTTACATATATTATCTTTAATAAATTTTCCTAGTAATATCCGTTACAAAATGTATTCGCTCTAAAAATTCACTGTGTATTTCTTAACCGCAGTGAAATTTTTTATATTTTATATTTTAATATTTTTATAAAATATAAAATTCCTTTAACTTATTCTTTTTCTCGAAGAATATTATAATTTACTTAAATCTCTAATGCACAATTTTCTTTTTGGTATTGAGAGTCTAAAAGAAATCTAAA